>JBAMHW010000026.1:22055020-22105607 GCA_037177495.1 Rhadinocentrus ornatus | reverse complement strand
GATCTATATGAAATGCTTTTTTGTATGACTTGTAAACTGACATTACAAATTAAATTTCCATCTTTTTTTTTCACTAGAAGGTTAGTTGTCCTTTACTGTTGGCCTACAAGACTATCTAAGATGAACAACTTCTATTCTGTATGTTTGAACTAAACCTTTCAAGTTCTGAATGGACAAACAAGCTAAAGAGATCACCTTATTCTTCATCTGGTGGGATACCAAGCTCCTCGTCTGTCCATCCAGAGGCATCTGGCCAGGGGAAGTGACCCTATAGAAGAGGCATGAATTTTTGTCAAGTCATTAAAATATCATAGTTTTGTTCCTTACAAACGTTGGGCAGAACAGGTTGTTTAGTTTTATTCATACCAACAAAAGCTACATGGACTTTTTGGGAGGGCCTCATTTTGCCCTGGAAACAGCCTCAGTTCTTCCTAACGTGGATCCAGCACAACATTGGAAACATTTCTATTGTTTCTTAATGTTAAAATGCATTTGTAACTGCTGCCCGCTACAAGCTTAGGTAACTACTTCTGGTTTATAATAGAAACCAGTGGGGTATATTCATAGCTGCTTTTTCTCAGGGTTAGATATGCTGTAGATTCAGAGATGCTTCATTCTTGAGAGTTGCAGAGTGCGACTCCAAATGTATATCCCAATGCACTGTATGTATGGATAAGGAAATGTATGTATAGGAGTGCAGAAAATTCAGTCTTAACTTGCTGGAAAAAGAAGAAAAAAAATCTATTCAGGTTACAATGGAGACCCTGTATTGGACTAAGCGGGTATAGACTACAGATGGATAAAATTACAGCGGTTATAAGCTGTCAAAAGCATAACACTGATCAATCATTTTACAAGAACGTTTCCTAATTTAGATTATATTGGCAAGGCCATTACTACCAGGACCTTGGCTGTTATTGTCTTAAAGTTTGTCTAATGCAGGGGTGACCAAGTCCGGTACTCAAGATCTACTATCCCGCAACTGTTAGATGCATCCCTTCTCCAACACAACAGAATCACACAAGTCCTTCGTTACCAGGCATCTGCATAGATGAATAACATTTGGATGAGGGAATTCAGCCATTGAATTCAGGTGTGTTGGAGAAGGGATGCACCTAAAGTTAGCAGGATAGTAGATCTCCAGGACCGGACTTGGGCATCCCCGGTCTAAAGGGTAAAACACAGCTCAGTAAGGTGGTCAGGTCATTTACTAAGCTAGTTTACTGTTGCTGGGTTGCTTTCATGTATATTTTTGGTGGTTGGGTATTTACTATAAAATACTTTCAATCCGCTTTGCTGAATTTATATTAATTTGAGTAGATAAAATCCCTGCCATCATACCATCTACAGTTTAACTGACAATGTGGCACACTTTACAATATAAAGTTTACTTTATGATTAAATTATAGACTAGGGGGAGGTACCTGTGTTGACTGTCATTTCTCTAGCCAGTAAAAGCGGGACATGCACATCATCATGTTTACTTACCAACACTGCATCTGAATCATGCCAGAAGTGCCAAAGAATCCAAAACCACATGGCACCACTGATTATCTCTGACTCAAGCTTTTGCTTCTTAGTTAGTTGTGGATATTGCCTGTACTGTGGTTCAATGTGCGGTCCGCCGCTACCCCTAAATAGCAAAGCACATAAATGATGCATGTTACACACGGTACAAAATACTTAATATACACGAATATTTAAAATTGTAATTTATGTTTCAATACGCCAAATGTTATTTTAACGGCGCGAGCAATTACTTAAGATAATGTTGCAGCTATTATGCTAGCGGACTTACTTTCTGGTCGTTGTCCGTCCAGGACCGCCTTTAAGCACCCGAGTCCCTGTCCGGAGGACTCCTAACGCCCTTCCGAAAGAAGACATGCTTGTTTATTTAGCTTAACCTCGTCTTTAGGTGTGTTACAGCTTAAGATTTTTGCGAGGTTCAGCTCCAAACCGGAGAAGTCACCTTCTCCCCTTGTCAATAAACGACCTCTAAACAACGCCAGCCGTGATTGGCCAGAAGGCGATGGCTTCGTTTGCTAATTGGCTGATGAAAAATGCCTAAATATTTTAGAGCGCCCTCCTTTGTTAGACTTAAGAAATACTTTCAGGATAGGTAAGATCAGATATTTTGTCATTGTAAAAAATATGCAGCTAAATTTTGTTTAGTGACTCTTCCAGTCAGCAGCAAGAGATAAGCAGCAAAAAAAGAAAGTAGCTTTAAGGAAAACAATACATAAAAACAAACAAGTAAACAAATCAAAACAGTAGTCCAAAGATGAACCGAAAAGTCTTTAATGGCTAATGTAATCTCACCTGCTACAGTTGTTAAAATCTAATCTAACTGCATATTGTTAATTTTTTTATTATCTCAAGCTAGCTAGATTAAAACAAACACTTTGACTCATCTAAACCATGTGTTCACTCTACACCACACAACACAGGGTCATTTAAAGTCATATTGGATCATTATTTGCATAACTTTCCTACAAATAAGCTAGACACAAATGTACACACACACTAACAAATGCCAAAACACTATCACATGTAATCCAATATTAAAAGAGGAATATATATATATACACACACACACAGATGTTGCCTTGGATGTCAACACGTTTCAAAAAAGCTAGTAAAGATGTTTATTATTGTGCTTCACTATCTCATCTTTTAACAGCATTCTGTGTTTTGGAACTGACCCAATTAAATTTTAACTATTGGGAATCAAAATGTAAATTTATTTATTTTTTTGCTTGATACAAAATGTCAGACCAACAGTTTGGTCCTCTTTGTCATCCCTTCTGTGAGCTAAACGTTTTCTTCATGTAAATTATTTGGTTTGCAGGCAGCACCTGAGCCATGCCAACAGATAAGGCCTTATCTGTTGAAAACGATAGAAAAAAAAGCTCTACATGACACAATTAAGTGTGCCAAAATATTTATATACTATTCAGCATCAGTGGTGCCTTCTTAGAAGTAATCATTGAGCAGAACTGCATTCATGGCTGATGTTGGCTTTTCGGTGATGGTAGACTTAACTTCCATGTCTGAATATAGCAACAAACACGATTTATTGGTACTGATGGGCGTAGTTACCAGCCTAGTCCACTAGATGGGGTCAAAGTTAAACAAAAACAGCACTAGTGAAACCGTACGAGGTGTGCTCTGGGTGGGTTGTATATGAACAATTCTTCGTACTGTTCCAGTGTGACATGGAAAGATCTTGTGCTTGTGAAACACAAATCTCAAATATAAGACTGATAAAACCTGCAATTATTTTGCTTTTACTTATAAAACCAGCACAGCTTGGGCAACCACAAACGATTGTAAAATCACAAACAGGTGTAAAATCACAAACACATGAGCACGTTGAGGTTTGCGACTGTGGTAGTTAAAATAAAGCCATACAGGATATGAAAACAGGAAATAATACTGTAGCGAGAGCGCGCACGGCGCCGCCGCCGCCCAAAGAGAAGAAAAAAAAATCTTCGACGCCATCTTGTTCCCGATCGAAAACCAACATCTCGCACCGAAGGGACGATTTTTTTTAATGTCTCCGCATATATTGCTTGGATTCTACTTTATACGCATCATCTTTGTTGTTGCTATGGCTAGTTTAAATAAAAAGGTTATGGTGCTTCATTTCACCAAACGTGGACACGAACTTTACATTGTTACCTAATGGCGTCTGGCCGTTGCTGCTCTCCGGTTGCGCCCCACTCCCCTCGCAGCTCAGAGCCCGCCCACAAATGCTAACTGCATGATGTCATCATAAACCAGCCATTTCTGAAAAATGACTATTTTCATCAGTTGGTTTTAGCAACCGTAAACTCCTCATCAACTATGTACCACAGTCTTTTACACAGTGGAGATCAGATCATCTTCAGACCGAAATCAAGACGAGCGCAACCGCCATGAAAATATCTTTCTCCTCCCAATTTCGACAGTTATCACGACATCCTCCAAAGCCAAACTTGTCCATGTAAATGAGGCGCCAGAATGGCTTGATCGAGCAAACTTTTAACACATCCGTCGTCCCTCAAGTTGAAAGCAAATACCCTGGTAACTCGTGCATCAGCAGTTACAGTTGTACTGCCCAAATGCGCATGCGCGAGGAGATGCGGTTTAGGGTGGGGGAGGGTCACTAAATGGAAAGGATGAGAACATCCTCCCTCAACATATGATGTCAAAGGGATTTCTACAGACATATTTCTAAAGACGTGACAGGAAAAGATTTACAACAATAACCCTGCAAAGAATTTCTAGAATATGTGTTCATAGACTCATAAACAAGTAAATAGTTAACTGATTAATAAAAACGGCTGAAAATACGACCATACATGACGTTGATTGCAGAAATTTAAATCTGTGTTCTTGTTTAACATAGTGACTTTCAAGCTCAGAATGAATTGTACATGTTTAGCAACAGATGTGTCTGGCTTTAAAGCTTGATTCAACATGGTTTCCCACATTAAGTTATTTGTATGTGACTTAATCATATTGGTCAGTGTTTCATTGGCTACATTAGTTTACAATGTAAAATGCTGTTCTTGTGTAAGGAGTTACATAACAGCTTAGCTGCCTTCCAGTGAGTTGAATGGCAGATTCAGGTGATCTTTTACAGCCATGCCAGTGCCAAAGTAAAGTATTTTGGTAAGGGTGTACATGTTATTCATTGCTAATAGTCTAATAGTTTGGTTTAGGATGAATGGGCAGCTTTTGGTGGTATGAAATGGTTTCTTAGAGGATAAATCATAAATATGGGCCATGGTGAGGTCAAATTCCCAAGACTAGGTTGAGATTGTACCCTTCTGCTTTTCACTGAGAGAGGAAGAGGAGGAAACAGGAGGGGAAACTGTAATTAGTTTAAACAAAACCTAATAAAAACATTCCCACAGCTGACTTCAATTTTAGAAGATTATTCAGATAAGACAGATACAGTATAAAATATTTTGTTGGTCGCAAATGGCCATGCCTGACATGAAATTTTAAAGATTATGAAAAACATCAAAATAAAAAATCTCTTATTTATTAACAAAGTAGATGTGTGTTTTATGTATTTATATCTACCAATTTATTAGTGGAATTCACACACAAGGCTTTGGCAAGTTTTACTATCACGATAAAGGTTTATTTATATAAAATGTTTCAAACTTATAGTGTTTCTTTATATATCTTTGCATTGAAATTCATGATGGATTTTAAACAGCAGGACTCCTAAACTGTTGCAAACAGCCATATATATCTAATTTGTGGTTTTTTGGAACAGACACGTGTATCCCTTGAAACATATTCAAAACCTGTACAGTAGAGAAAGCAGTTGAACACAGTTGAACTTGGGTAGTTTGAAGAAAACCTAAGACAGAAAGTGTAATTATACATTTATTTGCTTGTATTGGAGCTTAAACGCATATAATTATCGCTTTAATGTAGTCCAATCTTACATGAATGGTTTTATATCTTGAGCGTTATCAACGGAAATAGCAGCTCCGTCAAAGAGTCGATTTCGTGAACGCGCGCGGAGCACGGCTACACCGCCCCTGTCAAACCGGCAGTGTAGCCCCGCAGTATGTGGAGGCGGAGTTCGGGTTTAGAGATTGTGCGGGAGGGGGGCTCGTGGGGGAGGCGGAGTCTCGGCAGTCCTGGCAGGGCCGCCATTTTTGCAAAGGGAAAAGAGACTGGTTTGAGGGGATCTAATTTCTAAAACTCGCCGTTGACTGGGGCTCAGTTTTAACGGTTTCGAATAGATTTTTGTAACATTCCGGTCCCAGCGTTAAACGAGGGGCAACGGATTTTTCATAGACAATAAGTCTTTAGAGTACAAGTTTAAAAACAAACATTTTAAACATTGGCTAGGGATCCGCAGTGTGTGGACTGAAGTATTGTTTTGGTTGTGGGAGCTGCGACAGGGGTCTTACCCAGGTCCCCTTTTTTGCTATTCATATTCTCCAGAGTGGACTTAAAGCGGTAAGTAAACTGCATTAAGCTGAAGTTATAGAGGGAGCACAAATCCGACCTAGAAGGGTATTGTTGGCTTTAGTTAGCTGGCTAGGCACATCATGCTGGTGCTTGCTAACGTAGTATCTTCTGAGTTTAGCTTAATAAATTACTGATGAACAATCATACCAGGTTCTGAACATGCCACGTTATTTTCGTTCATATTTATGTTAGTGAAACCTTAATACCGCTAACAAAATTACACAAGTTTCCAATGGGAGTATCAACTTGGCAAGCCAACAGAGCACTTGCTAACTAGCGCATGCTACTAGCTTAAATTAGCCTGACAGAGCGAATAGAGATTTGACTTTCCGTTAAATATGTGGCAAAACACGGAACGTCAAGAAAAGTTATCGGGTAAATAATATTTAAAGGTCGTACTAAAACTGACTGTTGACCAGAGATTAAGGTAGCATCGACGTTAATTTAAAATTCTCCATTACCCCTTGTAGGCATGAAACAACAAAAAAACGTTACACATTGATCTGCTGTATAGGATAAGGTCTGTGTTCATTTAACGTTGTCAGAGATGAGATCCTACTTAAAAATGCAACATTCATATTTTCCGCACGTTGACTACACATAAGCAGATGTAAAGGGGGAGTTACTTGATGTTTAGTTTGACACACTGCGGGCCATATTGCGCACAGTTTTATTTGCTTTTGTGTACATACATAAAATCCCATCAGTCTTACTGTGCCTAACCATATTTTATTGTTTTTACTTTGAGTCTTCGCCTTAAGCGTATTAACTAGGAAAATTGTTTAATAAAATCCGATTTTATTCGGCATTATGTATCGGATCCCATATTTGTAATTAAAAACCACTAATCTCGTTATTCCCTTATATCTAATTGAGCCTTTTTATTGCTAAGGTTGAGAGTATCTGAAATTCATCACAAGCCTTCTAACGTATAATTGCTAATGTGATTTTGAGCTCATTACAAGCTAGAAACCATAACGCTGTCTCCTACACAACACAATGCTACTCCCTTTATTTTCAGCCTGTGTACTGCTGCACGTTAGATAAAATCTTTCTAACAGAGATTGTCAGCAAAGGCGCCAGTTCTGTTAAGGATGTGTAATGTTGCTTGAAAACTTTAGAGTAAAATTTAACATAGCATTATTTCCCTTAGGAGGAATGTACAGTGCTGCAGCTCAACACCAGATAACAATGAGCTTTTACGTTCATGTAAACATATTCGTGAAGACGTTTAGCCTGTGTCCAGGGCAACTCGGTGTTTAAAATAGCCTAAATGACTTGTTACATTACGAACTGGTCTCGTGGGCTCCTTGTGGAATCCCAGATATGAGAAGATGAAGCGAAGAATAGGTCTAATGTTAAACAAACGTAAATATTTTAGCTTCTGTCTAACTTAAAGGTACATTTTTCAGCTTCTTAATTTAGTCAGTATGTATTGGGATCAAATGCTGCAACCGTGGGGGAGGGGATGTTCCAGTTGTGTATCTCACCCCACTCATGCAATTTGCAACTTCACTGGCAATCCTAGCCATGCTGAACTGTACTGTTTTACCCAGCCGGACACAAATTACCGTACAAATGTGCTGTCAGCTTTGGTTTGCCCCGATCTGCTATATGTCGACGCTGATGTCGCTCTTTCCTGTCTGTGACGACCCAAGCATTAATCCACTCCTTTCGTGTAACCATCTACGCATTATGCTGTTAGCCTCCGTTAGCTCGGTTCGTTGCATACCGGGTTATTTTTGGCCTTTAATAGCGGTCCCAAATGACGATATTCTCAGCAGCTTCTCTGCTTAGTGGTGAAAAAGACCAAATTAAAGACAGTCCGAGCTTCTGTTGTCTCACCGCTTCCAGTGCCATGACATGTAGCCTGCTAACATTACATTTTGAGAGGCTAATGCTGGCCCTGCTTTTCGACTTATTTACAGAACCTTACTGGTAACAACACAGAAAATGTACCGACAGTGATACTTAGAGTAGATTGTGTGAAATAGTTGATTGATTGCATTCTTGGGGGATTTTCTTCCCATGGTGAGGCTCTCCTGGCTACACGCCGTCCTGAGGAAAAGGCTCTGAAAATGGCGACAGCACCAGGGTGTTGTGGTAACATAATAGCAACGTTGTACCCTCCACACCCCTATCGGCTGGACTGACTGCAGCGCCGACATACTCACCGAGAAGCAACTACACAACACATGATTTTTATTTTAGTTGTGGTTACAGTTACGTCCAACAATCCAGATGACACCTCGGTTACACCAGTGTTTTGGCTTTTTATAGTCATCTTCACATATACTGTTTTTGTCCTTACTAAAAAAAATAAGACAAACCTAACATGCGTCATGGCTCACGATTTAATTTACGAGATGCTTTATTATAGAAATCAGTAGATTGTTATGCTTTATTTATAAAGAGCATAAAGGTAGTTATTTTTTTTATTAATCTGCATAAACATCTGTTCAGGGAAGTAAATTCACAGACTACTAGGAATGGTCTATTTACAATATTACAGCAGTTTTAATCTGCTCTGCTGGAAAATAAATGCCCCTATGTTTTGTTTAAACCTTGAAGTATGTAGGTAGGTCACTGTTGGTGGGTTGTAATTACTCACTAGAATGTGAATTATTAAAAGATGGGTTGCTTGAAGCTTGTAGTGAGTTCATAAAGTACATTCAAAAGTCTCCAGTCATAAGAGATAACAAAGCTTTGCTCTTTGTGTTGATGCCAAATCACTTTTATAGTCTGTAATAAAGCACTATTTCAGTCAGTGTTATGACTTGATCTTTGTTTACATACACACTATGTAGAGCAGTTAAAAACTTTCTGGAATCAGCCTTGCAAATTGTGTTAATAAAGTCACAAAATATGTTAGTGATGTGACTCCATTTGGGATTAATATGTATTTATTATTTTTCTCTGTACATTTTTGTTTTTCAAAATAATAGATGCCTTGATGTAAATATTTAAAATGATGGAAATGAATTCTGATTTTCAGGGTAGGTTCAGCCGTGTGGCACAGCTGTCTTTTTCTCTGCTTCACCATGTGGGACAAAGTTTGGCACTTTGTTCCACTCAGACGTCTCTTCATGATTCTTTCCAAGAAACACACATTTTTCTTTTACCCCCGATAGTTTTGGTGCTTTTTGTGTAAAAATGTTGAACATTTCTCAAGTTTCTGAGCCACATTTGGCATTATGTGCATATACCTAATGTTTTGCATGAGTAAAAAAAGTAGTTATGTTGCTGTTATATGGCACCATCATGTTGTTGCAGACAGTTTGATCAAGATGTCCTTTTTTCAATTGGCTGGTGTAACAAAGCAGAAACTTAACTAATGAATGTTAAACAACCAAATCACCTGAATCTGTTTGAAATAGTTTGTTTCAAGTAACACATCTGTATTCATATAAAAATTATCCATACGTCTTCAGTTTGGTCATCCTCTGCCTTTTGCTACTAACAAATAAAGTTGACTGGATGCTACTAGACAAGTGCGAAAGCCCTATTGTTTCTAATTAGTTTCTGCCTTTAATACACTAAATCCCAAGCAATCTCTTATCCTAGTAGAGGAGCAGGGGTCTTTGTTTAAATACTCATTAATCTACTTTTTCTGTCCATATGATATCTGAACAAGCAGTTTAAATACCCAATTGGCTCAATGTGGGCCTGATGGCCATGTGCAGGATAGTGAGTGTTCTGCTTGCTGTACAAACGGAGATAGAAAGTGGAGGCGTGGTGCCTATCTTCTACTGCCATAGGAACAGAGCACTTTGGCAAGCAGCATAGATTCGTGACAGCTTCAGATGACACACATCTCCTCTCACCCTTACTCCAGTTTGAACTCTGGGATGCATGTACAGATACAGCCACAAACTGGGTTTAACACTTTTTTTCCTCTCCCTTCTGGTTTCCTTGATGGAGAATAGAAGAGCAGGACTAGGATGTTGGAGGACATCTGTTTGTGTATTGATATATTGATGGGGACAGTTGAAGGCCATACACGCCATTCTCTTTTTTAACTTTTTTACTTCTCCTAATCTCTACACAAAAACATCTAATACGTGAGACAGTAGCACTTCTGTGCCACTAAAGAGTCTGTATAGATACACCTCTCAGTGTGGGACTAAGTAACGTTGCTGTCTCTTGGTCTCTGGTGATCTCACATGTGTGGTGCCCAGACCCCAAGAGACCCAGAGACAAAGCTGAATGGCTCATGAGCCCAACTCAGTCACATGGCATCCCAGCTGGGAAGAGAAGCCAGGGCTCAGGTGACCTGTTTTTGTGCTGCTAGCTGGGCCGTAACAGATCCCTCTTTAAACTAGCAAGCTGTCTCCCTGACAGGTGCCTTTAGTGCTGGAGCTGCTGAGGCTGCAGCCTTGCTGCACCTCCATAACCTTCCTGTTGCTACACCCATGTTACAATATATTCATGGTGGTCGCAAAAGGCAGTATGGGCTGAATAAAGCAGGGATATACCATCAATGCTGCTGATGTAACAACACTGCAGTCCAGCTGTGGAATTGATCATCAAACACTGTTTTAATGCAGCTTGAGCTGCTATTAAAGTTATTTTTGCACTGTGGATGCTGTGTAGCCTCTCCCTGTTTTCTCTGCACACATGGACACATAGCTTGCATTTTAGTCGGACTGTGCATTCTCCAAATGCTGTAATTAGTTACCAGCCCCATATGTTCCTGCCTGTCAGCCTCTAATCACAATGGCTCTCCCGTGAAGGGAGCAGGATAATATTGGATCTCACATTTGCAGTAATGCTAGTAGTTTGATATAATATGTACCAGTCCTGATTTGAAATGTTTAAAAAGAACTCACCCATGACCATACATAGCTTGGTTGTGACTCTAAACACCAGAGGGAATGAGATTGTATCCCAGAGTTTTCCTAAACCGGCCTGACATGCCCCAGCCTTGCTTTCTTTTGACACTTAAAAATACTCCTTCACAGTTTGAACAGTCAGTTAGCTTATCCAACAAATGAGCATGCAACATAACCACCACGTCACTTTTTGCTATTTATTAATGTTCTCATTGTCCTCAAGTATTGCTTTGCAATTGTAGCAGCAAATCTGCTTGCATTTGTATCCCCTGCTGTACTGATGTATGACTTCACCTTCAGTGCTTGAGTGCAGCCATGGGCATGCTGGTTTGATGAAGAACAAGGCAGATGCAATGTGTGGTAGATTCATAACAGTAGGGGGGAAAGGGCCATGCCTGCATTCCTTTTGGGTCAAACTTCCTTTATATGACTGTAATTGTGCAAGTGTGTGTTTCTAAGCTGAGTCATTGCAGCCAGCTATGTGAATGGTGTGGAGTTGCATTAGCTTGGCAGAGGGGCTACGGGATAGAGTTGGAACCCCTTAATTTGTCTCCTTCCTCCTATCTAGAAATATAATCTGCTCAGATTTAGCTGTGAAAACAAGGATGAGAACACTGTTTATATACATATTTATATATTCATCTCATATAAATATGATGGTACGGGTTTTCTCTCACTGACTTCAGTGCAGTTCTGTCTTAAAAGGACAGTTATTCCACACACAATGACGTGACTGTGTCCCCTTAGTGAGGGAGGGAGGGAGGGAGAGGAGAGTGGGTTACGCTATGTGCTCCACTCTGCCACCCAGAGTCCACCCAGGTCTCAGCTGTGTAGCATCACTGTCAGACAGTCCTCATGTACACCTCCCCCACCCCTCTGCCCTCTCCAATGGAAGAGCTTTGGTGATTTGTAAAGCTCCCTGTAGCGCAAGGAAATCTATTTAGTAAGCGAATAAAAGGCACACAGCTTTATTGTAAAAACTTAAGCCACTACCATCTTATGGCTTTTTTAAATGAATATCCACTTTTTGTGTATTTCTTTCTAGGTGGGATTCCCTGATCTACTCACCTTCCCCTGTGCATGTTCCTTTCTCCCCCAAACTCACTTCCCTCACGTGTTTACATAACAGCAGCAGATTGAGCCAAAGGTGGCTTTACATGGTCTCTGATGGTCCTCTTATAATTAGGAACAGCGTCTGCGACACTCCCCTTCCCCTCGGCTCTGCGTTACCGTCTCGGGTTTATTTAGGAAGTGCACAGAGGAGGGAGAGAAATCCGCCTGGGTGGGGTGACTGGGGGGGGCTCTTCTTTTTTCTCTCTGTGGCTGCATGGGCAGCTCTTCTAGAGGAAGTAGGAGGTGCAAGCAGAGGCAGTCACAGCACTGCTCCGATTTAGTCAGGAATGTTGCTGTTCTCTACTTTTTTTTTCTTTTCTCGCCTGCCTGCCAGTTTTGCCTGTGTCTGGCTGCAGTCATGTTTGCACACTGCTCTGAAAGCCTCATTTATCCAAGAATGTTTGAATGGACATGGCGAGAGGTTATCTGTCTGTTTCTGAGTTTAGTGAGAATTGCATGTGTGAACGTGATTTTGTGTGCGTACTCTTTATTAATGACAGCAAGGCTCAGTGAACAAAAAATGTATAGTGACCATGGGGAAAACAACAGCTTTGATGGGAAGCTTATTCACTAGATCTGAAATATACTGGGCTTCTCAAACTAACAAAGCGGAGTGTCATTTCAGTGTTTCTGGAAAACTTTCCAACATCTTTTTGAAAGAAAGTGTTGTGGTTAAATCAGCATCCATCATATAAGTCTATAATAATGTTACACACAGTCACTGTATGCAGAATCAGCAATGATGTAGGAAAGGTGATCCTTTCAGTAGCCTTAGCTGACACAAACTCAGCAGGGTTGTCTTCCTCCTGATAATTTGGCTTGGACCTTAGGGCAAGTTAATGCCTGAAATGACTCTTTATAAGATTTAAGGCTACCAATATCGTTTGTAGTTCTCAACATGAGCTCTGATTTTCTTTTACAGAAGCTTTGCAGTCAGGGTTTGAAGCTAACCTGGTCATGAAATACCGCTTTCCTCGAAAGATGCTCTTTAAAATGCCCGTCTACACATTTACAGAGTCTGTCAGAGGGCATGCATACTTTCCTCTCAAAGCCCTGTGGGCATGCAGAGGCGTGTTTTTTGTGTGTGTGCTCTTTCTTGCAAAGTGTGCCCCTAGTACCAAATAAATGGCACCTTATTGCTTGGTAACCCTTCTCCCATCTACACCCCGAGCCGTGATCTGGGCTTTTGTTTGGCCAGTTTTCATGAGCAGGCGGAGGTGTGACCTCCAGCCTATTTTGTCTCAGCATCTGTCCCTCCCACTAATCCCGCTTATCAACAGAGCTCTCTGTATCAGGGGCAACCACACTAACAAATATGCTTCTCATCAGATACGAATACTAGCTTAAAATTTCCATCCATGCTACTATGACATATGATTTATGGGTCAAACCCTTCTACTATTGGACCATAGGGATTTCACATAGGTTTCCTTAGACCCAAAGTCTAGGATCCATTATTAACTTGATTTTGTAACTGCATTTTCACATGTGGTTGTGGAGATGCTAAGAGAGCAGTCACAATTAAAAAATAAGCTTTCCTGCTAATGCAGTCCCCAGAAGGGGGCAAAAATGGCCTCTGTGTTGCATTTTTCCTCTCTTCTTTCATGGAGGCTGGCTTTTGTGTGTGTGCTCTTGCTCCCCTTTGTGGGAGTTTTCTTACAGTGCAGGCTTATGCATTCCTGGCAGAGAAAGAGTAGCGGTCACTTTAGCGCAGTTGCAGCAGCAGCTCAGGCTTCACCATACAATGTTGTATTTTCCTGCTTTTCATCAGTCAACAACCTCAATATGGTAGCTTTCATCCGGGGGGAATTCCTGGCAAACACTCCTCTGTCAAACTCTAAACTTATGAATCATTCATTTACATGTGCTGGAAATACCCCATTCTCACTCTGAGTGACAATTTCAGGTTTAAAAGAAACTGTAGCCTGGCTTAAATCTTTGCCTCTGGTGTAAATAAATAACATTGTTATATGATCATCTTTTTATCTTAGGACTTATTGTTCTACACACTATTGACAGAATGTTTTTCTTTCTTCCTTTTCTTTTGTCTATCCTTTCCTTCCATCTGTTGTGTTTTTTCAGGCCTTGTGGATGCACTTAGATGTCTGCAATGACTGCTGTGGCTGGCATGCCTCAGTGTTTTGGACTCCCTTTCTCTGGACTCAGTAGGACAAGAACTGATCAGCAGAGAACGTCATGAGCATAGTCATCCCAGTAGGGGTGGACACAGCAGACACCTCGTACTTGGAAATGGCTGCAGGCTCAGAGTGAGTAACACCAGGGTTTCACCATAAACACTTTTTAAGCCCCCCCCCCCCCCCCATTTTCTCCTTTAATTCACCTCTATATAACATTTATGTTTGTAACCCACACCAAAACTTAATTTTCAGTTTTACTCTTCATTTTTCCTCTGTCTTCTTTCCCCACCTTTAACCTCATAGCTCTTATATCTCATCGCTCTTTGGTGTGATTCACACACCCTTTCCTTTTCATATGCCTCAACATGCCTTCTGAAATGACTAGCGGCTCTAGATCTTTTCATTTTCTCTATGGTTTGTGTCAGTTCTGTGTTTTAGGTAAGAGCTTGCCTCCTGTGTTTACATGGTTACTGTTTATGAAGTAGGATGCTCAGTCTAAAGACCTGTGCTGTCTCGGCATCAGTTGAACTTGTACTCATCTATGTGTGATGTAGACGTTCTGTGTTCTGCTATTAACTCATTCAGAAACATCTCTAAAGCACTGTGTTGTACACAAGCGCCAAAAATCATTTCCCTTGATCCTTGTCTGACGCTGTAGCTTGGTGTTTGCACATGTGTACACTGCATTCAGTCAGTGGAGCAGAAATGGTGCATGGTGTCATGGCAACAAGCTTCCTATTGCCCCTCCTCTTCGTTTCCTATAGTCTTGTCAAGGACATTGCCACGGCTTTATCTGGTCGACTAAATGAAGCAAGACGTCCACGAATGACTGAAGAATAATATACGTCATCTACTTACAGAGGGGCTCCTGTCTCTTTAAAACAGGGATAGCCCTCCCCTTTGCCTTCATCGAAGCTGTTGCTGTGACAGCTTAAGTTGCCATGGTATCTGCCCCTCACTCCCCTTCCTTCTCTCTGCACTGCGCAGGGCTTGTTGCTATAGTCACTGGCCTGAGTGACAGGTGGTCTTCTCACAGATATGGCGTCTTAAACAATCCTAATGCGTCCCCTTACCCCCCTCCTCATCTTCACAGAGCTTTGCTACACCTGGGGGTAGAATTAGCCCCCTTGCCTTGACTCTTTGTCCACTTACACTCAGTCTTATTGCCTGCTGCAGGTTTATTTAAAAGCAGATAACAAGCTTGAAAAGGGGGCTTCCACCTGCTGCTGCATCGGCCCTGTCCAGACCGGATGGATAGAGCGTAGCTGGACATGCGAAGACATATCCAGCTCCATGGAGAATTCAGCATGCCAGCTGAGCAACGATGGGGCTGGCGGCTCACCAGAGAATCAGCCTCACGTCCTTTCTATGTCCCCCTGAAGTCTGCAGCAGCACGACCAGTTGTTGGCTAATGCAGTGTCTGCGTCTACAGTCGTACACGTCGCCAAACGTGCGCGCACTCGCTGCCAGAACACTTAGTGTTGCCATAGCAGCAAGTAGGACCTCTTCAGGAGTCAAGTGTTGCTTCTGGATGTTCAGGGCTGCTCTTTCTCCTCTGTGCTGCTGATCTCTCCATTATCCATCCTCCCTTCTGCCTCATCACGCTCTATTAGCATCTGTTTATATTCTTGATGACATCTGTTCTTTTTTAAAAAAATTATTATTATGGGAATTTGCAAGCTTTATATATAATTCACGCCTCACTGCAACCTTATAATAAAATATGAAGTTCGCAAAATGTTTTATTCATCCTGCTGTGTCTCTTTTAACCTATCATGCTAACACATGTGTAATGCGGGCAATAGTTGATTGTATTGGAGCCTAAAACCTGGTTGTCAGCAGCTCACATGTGTGCTTTGACTCTAGACCAGGGGTGTCCAACTAATTTTAGTTCAGGCGCCACATATGGCATAATTTGATCTTAAGTAGGCTGGACCAGTAAAATAATAGCATAATAAACTATGACAAAAACTTTTTTCCACACATTTTCCTCTTTGTTTTAGTGCAAAGAAGTTCAATAACATCATCAAGATGTTTACATTTTAATAAACTATACTTTTAGAAAACGTTGTAGGAAGAAAGTTTTTTTTAATTCTTGCAGTTTTAGCAATGTTTTCCCCTCAGATTATAATTAACACGTGTATTGCTAAATTACAAAACATTCAATCACAGGTATCTGGAACTGGAAAATCCAGTTTTTCGCATTTCAGTCAGCGCAGCTTTTCAAGCTCTAGAATTTATTTAAAATGTACACACGTGTACATCTCCACATGCGGTAATCCTGACCAACTCATCATAATACAACCTGAAGTCAGATTATTTTATTAGGATATAAAACAAAAGACACAAGTTATCACTTTGCCCAGAAAAAAAATTGGAAAAATTAGGAGTTGCAGTTACCTTTATTAAAAAAATTGTTATTAATTTCTTGCCGAATTCAGTCAATGGGCCAGATTGCACCCTCTGGTGGGTCAGTTTTGGCCCCTGACCATACATTTGACAACCCTGCTCTAGTTCCTTTTTGTGCTTTCATAGGAGTGGAGGCATGAATGATAAAAAACTTTATTACTGTATGCACAGATATCGTAAAACATGTTTGTTTTCTTCTTAATGAACAAGTTTCAACCAGCTTTCTTTGTTCCTGACACTAAGTGATGTGAACTGGGTAGAAAGTTAGTGAGTCTTCTGCAGACCGTGGCATGATTGTTCAACTCGCCCTCTGTTAAATGAAACTCTTTATGTACACTAGGACAAATTAATCTGTAACTGTTGTGTGCGCACACACCCTTTACCCTGGTACCGCCTCCAGACTTCATGCATGCAGTTACGTTTTCAGTTTGACAGTGAAGAATCAAGCGGTAATACACAGGAAGCTTAGCACAGTGCTCTTTCGGTGTGCAAGCAGAGCAAAAGGGCTGAGAAGAGCTCACACAGGTACTGTGGCACCAACTTACCTTGGGTCTCACTTAAAAGGGTTCAGTTTAGGAAGAGGAGGAAGTCATAAGAAGGTGGGACACCGGTTGAAATGTTTTTATCCTCTGTTTAAGATTTAGTTCAGGAGTTCTACTTGTTTTCTGCTCTCTTACTATTTCTTCTAATGAGGGTGTTATCTTCAGAAAACCTCTGTCCTGATTGTGACTTTCATAGTTTGTCCGTTGTTGAGTTGCAGTGTCACGTAGGCAGGCATGGCCCGCTCAGAGGCTAATTATGTCCAGTGTACATTAGACTGTTCAGCAGGAAGCTTTTTACCTTGCGTTTTGCTTTGTTTGAGAAAACATGCCCTTATAGGTGGTAATTCTTGTCTTGTGCTCATCTACTACATAAACTCATACTCTGTGGTAGTTGATGCATGTCTTTGACCTTGGTCTGTAAAGAGAAGGATCAAATGTGTTTTCACTTCTTTGAACAACCTACCATGTGGATTTCTCACGCTAAGCATGAGTTACTCTTTAAGTTTCCCTTTTCTTCTTTTCTTACCTCTTAACTGACCATCCTGTCTCATACCATCCGTTTTACAAGTTCCACTTCCCTCTTCCTCAAAAAACCACCTCTTCAGCAACTGTAGAATAGTTTAATCACCTCATAAGGGTAGGTCAGTCTCGAACGGCTAAACAGGTTCTTTTAGCTGCACTGTGATGTGGGGAAAGCGGATCTACTGGTTTGGCATGACTAGGCTGGGAAAAAAAATCGTGTTTTGTGAGAGTGAGCTTTAGCACATGTTTCTGATGATGATCTGTGTTGTACATGTGGTTTCATGGATAAAAATGTCAGTAAACTTGACATTTATTTCTGTGTCTGGCTCTGGAGTACATTTAAGGTGACAGTGTGTTGCTGGATTTGAAGTGGCTTTGTTTCACCTCTTGCTTTCTTGATGGTGCAATAACCATTTCAATCGTTTACTGGAGGGGTATTAATCACAAAATCTGCCACGATACGGTTCAGGAGCCAGGAATCAATATGAGATATCACATGCTAATTTAACACAGTCACTTCCATCCATGTTAAATCTCAAAAAGCAACTAAAATATGACAATATAATATTCTTTCTGAGCTCAATCAGACATTCAAATGAAAAACTATGTTTTTTTATAACCTTTAGTTATTATAACAAAGGCAGTACAGTCTGACTTTATCATGGTAACACGCCACACTTTTGGATGATAGCATTTTCACGGTCAAAGAAAATGTGAACAAAACCACATGTTCTTTCTTAAACATGTCCGACAAATAATTACTGTATCAGTTTTTAAACAGTATTGGCAATTTGGATTGATGTTTTTACCTTGTTGGTGCGTGAATGGATGTAGATCAATGTGGTGTTTAATTCCTAGTTTGCAACCTTTTTTTCTGTCTGCTTCACTACTTGTAGTTAAACCATATCCCTAATGTGCATACTTAATGCACTCACATCTTTATGTAAGTTAGGGAGGAACATGATGTATGAGAACGCACAATAATATTGTTGTCAGTGTTTTTCAGTCAACAGTAACAAGTATTTGCGGCTGGTTAGCTCAATTGGTAGAGCATCAGTCTCCCATGTGGGAGACCAGGGTTCAAATCCCCCAGGGGACGAACATTAATGCCTTCCAGTTGGGTCCTTAGGCAAGACCCTTAACGCTACTGCCTAACCATTGTAAGTCGCTTTAGATAAAAGCGTCGGCTAAATGATTGTAATAATTTGTGTTTGTGTCGCTGCTGTACAGACCAGAATCGGTGGAGGCCAGCCCTGTGGTGGTGGAGAAGTCCAGCTACCCTCACCAGATTTACAGCAGCAGTTCTCATCATTCCCACAGTTACATTGGCCTACCTTACGCTGTGAGTACACGTGCTCGGCTTGATCTCACCTTCCTACAATAAAACCCTGCATACACCGAGCTGTAGCCAGGTGTTGCACTGAAATTGTCTCAAAACAGTAACATGAGCTGGTGTTTTTAGGAAGATCTGCCAGTTACACAGCAGCTAACCATTAAAGCAGAGCTAAAGCAACAAGTTCATGTTCCATGAGTAACAGCATAAAGTCTGTCAACAAGGTTTGAATAAAAAAATTTAAGAAAATTCCATCAACTCCGGTGTGCTCTGTAGAGGGAGCACTGTGTGTGTGTGTGTGTGTGTGTGATACCAGTTTGTTCTTTGAAGATGTGGCACCACTGCAAGGATCTTGTGGATTTATATCAAGAAATGAAATCGACCTTAATTTAGGCAGAAATTGAATATTGACCAGTGCTTCATTGACTTTTTAAACATATTCTTACACTTTAAATATTTCTTTGTATCATGGCTGCAAATATTTATCATCATTAATGACTGTGTAGACAGAAAAAAATTACACTAGGCTGAGCATCATTCGTGACTTGCACACATTTCGTCCTATCAGGACCATAATTATGGGGCGCGGCCCCCACCTACGCCACCGGCGTCCCCTCCACCCTCCATGTTGATCAGACAAGGAGAGGGGGGGCTGTTTGTTCCAGGGGGACAGGATGAAGCATCCAGGGGCACCACACTCAGCACGTCAGAAGATGGCAGCTACGGGGCTGACATCACCCGTTGCATCTGTGGCTTCACCCACGATGATGGCTACATGATCTGTTGTGACAAGTGCAGGTAAGATCTCGGTGGCACAAATATCCAAAAGCATTGATTTGTGTCATGTTTTTTCTGTTTTTGTTTTAGGCGGCAGCATCAAACTGAGTTTAAAGTTTTCACAAAACTTTTCTTTTGTTTTCTTAGTGCCTGGCAGCACATAGACTGCATGGGCATCGACAGGCAGAACATTCCTGAGACCTACCTGTGTGAGCGCTGCCAACCACGACACCTGGATAGAGAGAGGGCCATCTTGCTGCAGACCAGGAAAAGAGAGTGCCTATCTGGTAAATAAGACTACACACATGCGTATGACCAATTCTTTTGTTCATGTTTCAGTCCATCTTTGAAAAAACCCACCAAAACTGCAGCACAATGACGTAAAGCTGGAAGGAAGACAGAATAGGTTGTTATGATGGCTGTATTCCTCAGTGAGTTATTAGAACCCACAGATTCACGTGTCGGTCCTGCTTTCTCTGGCTTCCGTTCTGCAGTAAATGGACTGCTTGTTAGTGAGCATTGCAGGTTGTAGGCAGGGTGCAGCTTCCTCCCCCTGCAGGCTGGCCACAATTTTTCCAGAATGGGCACAACCATAGTGGCACCTGCTGGGCAAGTAGCAAAGTACAGCTTAATCATTTGTGCTGTGGCTTGCCTCATTTTCATTATTTTTATCTCAAGTAGTTTTTAATCTGGCTTTTAATAGCAGGAATGTCAGTTTATTTGTTTAGTACTTTCCTAATATATTTCTCATTTATTCAGATGGGGATACCAGTGCTACAGAGAGTGGCGATGAGGTTCCCCCAGAGCTTTACTCCGCCTTCCAACACACACCTACCACCATCACCCTGACAACTGGGCGCCTTGGCAATAAGCAGGCTGATAAGAAACGTAAAAAGAGTGGCGATAAAGAGCCTCCAGCTTCCTCTGCACGAGCTAAGAAGGTCAGCTTTAAAACATTCAATTATATTAACAGTGTGTAATTGCATGATTATGCTTGAACTATTTTTAATGCTAGTTTCCATTTTATTATGTCCCCTGAAGGCCTTCAGAGAGGGATCCAGAAAATCCTCAAGAGTGAAGGTGAGTGCTTACATGAAAAACTCATCTTTTGGTAGTGTTCTGTTTTGAGCTTCAGCATAAAATAGTTTTGTCTTTTTTCCTTTCTTTTTTTATTTTTTTTATTTTTAGGGTGCAGCTCCAGAGCAGGAGCCAGCAGAGCACCCATCTATGTGGGAGAATAAGATCAAGACGTGGATGGAGAGATACGAGGAGGCCAGCAGCAATCAGTACAGTGAGGACGTTCAGGTCCTGTTACGTGTTAAAGAGCAAGGCGATGGCAAGAGCCTGGCATACAACACACACCCAGCTTCTTTCAAACCCCCAGTCGAGGTAAAAAACACACACTCAAATGTGAAATCACACAAGCACAATCACACCCAAGTCTTTCCTCACACAACTATGTCCCCAGCCTAGTGTTTCTTTTCCTTTTGGGGGTTTTAATGTTGTTTAATCTGTTCTTGTTCTGGGTCTTTGCTCATGTCAGACTGTTTCTCTTGTTCAGAGTCAAGTTCAGAAGAACAAGAAAATCCTGAAGGCGGTGCGAGACTTGGCCCCAGACTCCCTCATCATTGAGTACAGGGGAAAGTTCATGCTTCGACAGCAGTTTGAGGCCAACGGGTACTTCTTTAAGAGGTCAGGATGCTCATCAAAAGACTGCTCCTTGGATTTGTCTTGTTAAAATGAAAAAAAGTACCTTTTGCCTTTTTAATTGAGTGGCTGAATTAATTATGGCATGATATTTTTGTTTTCATTCATGCACTGACCTAACTTGTTTTCCTCTTCAGACCATACCCTTTTGTGTTATTTTATTCTAAATTTGATGGAGTGGAGATGTGTGTAGACGCTCGCAGCTTTGGCAACGAAGCACGTTTCATTCGCCGTTCCTGCACCCCCAATTCTGAAGTATGTACACATTTCAGATTTTAATCGGCCGCTGCGAGTAAAGCAATCTGTGGGTTTTACTAATCAATTCTTAAACCGCCTCCAGGTGCGGCATGTCATTGAGGACGGGATGCTGCATTTATACATCTACTCACTGAGGCCTATCAGCAAGGGCACAGAGATCACAATTGGTTTTGATTTCGACTACGGCAGCTGGTGAGTTTCAAATTGTTTAACTTGGAGCAGAAAGTAGAATCACAATGGAAAAGCAACAGTTATTTGACATTTTTTCTTTTAATGCTTATAGTAAATACAAGGTGGACTGTGCCTGTGTGAAGGGGAACCAGGAGTGCCCAGTGCTGAAGCACAACCAAGAACCCACTGAAAACATGGTTTCTGGAAGCAGGCGGCGGGGGGGTCGCAAGGACAAGGAGTCCGCCCGGGATGACCATGGCCAGAATCAGAATATGGCTTTAGACTGCGAGGGGAAGGGCAAAAGCATTGGCGACAACAAACAGAGAAAACTCTCTCCTCTCCGCCTCTCCATCTCAAACAACCAGGCAAGATTACATTATAAACTCTGCAGAAAAGCCACTTTTCTCTCGCACACTTGACTCTAATATATCGGATGGTTAAACTCTATTTTCTGTTGAAGTACACTGACTTTCATAATCCATGCTTGTCTTTGCATGTGTTTTCCATTGTTATCCACTTCTTTTATAAGCCTCCTGATTAGTTCCCTCTTTTACCATCCTCCCAGTGGGCATTCACATCAATCCCTCCCAAATACTGAGAGCAGATTTAACTGCATAAGACACTTAGGTCACTGGTCTGGTGAGATGTGTGGTATTGTACAAACCTAGACGTACAGTCGGAGCATTGTTTTATTCCAGAACGACCATTTATCTCATGTCACAGCCAAATGGTCAGAAATAGGATTCATTAAGAAGGTTGGATTTAAAGAAATCTTGTCAATATGGTGCTTTACTATTGAGAAATTAGTCAGATGGCCTAATTCGTACAAGGTTGTCTTGGTTTAGTCTGCAATGCAAAGTTGTAGGAAGGAAGAATAGAAGTAAAAGGCATCATAATAATCCCAAAAGATATAATTACATCAGCTTTAACAATGTCCAGCAGACCCCAGTTTCTTTGCCGATGTGTTTTGTACACAGTCTGATCATCAGGGATCAATTTAATCCAACCTTGTATCTTTGAAGAGCCTCTTCCCCTCTCCCCCACCCCTCCTCTCTTCCACTTTTCCCTGTCTCCCTCTAGTCTGTAGTCAGACTCAATGATCAGCCGTGATAAAAGCGCCATACCCCGCTCTTCCCTTCTTTCAGGATCCTGAGTTATTTGAGGATCTAGAAGACAAAACCTCCGTTAGCAATGAAGTAGAGATGGAGTCAGAGGAGCAGATTGCAGAGAGGAGGAGGAAGATGGTAAGTGTGCCAAGCTAGGGGCTACAGCTTTGTTTTTGCTATGCAGCGACTAAGCAGAAAGATCAAAAATAAAAGAAAATTCCCCGTTGCTCTGGCTGCGGACTGGACTATTTGTCTGCTGAGGGCTTGGATAGGAGCAGCTGTCCTTTACCTCCTCTCTTCCATTAAACTAGCTTCATCTTCATCATTTATTACAGCTACCAATCCCACTACTTTCAATACCCATGTTTTTTTGTTTTTTATTTTGCTCAGCCCTAATTTTTTAAATTTTATTTATTTTTTCCATCCTTCAGCTTTGACTTCCCTCTTTACTCACAGCTCCAAGGCTTTGCACCTGTCTGTCATTAAACAGTGACAATTATTTTCCTCAGTTGTTGCCCTTTTTCCTCACCATGTAAGAGAATGAATAGGCCTGCAGTATAACATGCCTGTAAACAACACCTCCTTCGATCAGTGGAAACGACTCCCATTCATTACCTCAATACATGCTCAAACTATCCCCCAGTGTGCATTAAAGGTTGAGTATAACTCTCTCCTAACCTTCATTATGGCCACAAGCTTGAAATGGCCTACCATGATATCAACCACTCTCCTCTCCCTCTGCCAAATGGCCTCTTGTCCCTGAGAGCCAAGCACAGTGCACTAACACACAAACGTTCTGGAAATTACCCTGCAGTCAGCTTAGTTTTACACAGTGGACCCGAAGTGTAAAGAGCTGACTCATCTTTTGGGCAACATACAGTTCTGCTAATCAGTGAGAGAGATGGATGGTTAAAGAGTGGGAAGCAGGAGGGGCTGCAAGAGGCTAGAGCCTTGTTGCAGGGACCATATTGATCCAATAGGCAGCCCTCCACAGAATATGTCCCGGGACAGAGCTCTGGTACCAGAGCAAAGAAGACTGCACTCACACACTGAGATTTACATGTGTCGTATATGCATTAGGATGTTGTAAACCCACACTGCAACAAGGTGCAGTGGAAATAATGGTGGTGTTTGTTGGCTCAGCATCTTGCCCACTTAGGCTGATACCAAAGATCCTATTGGTTGAAAAAACAACCAGATTTTAAATTTTTTAAATTTTTATTTTTTTTATTTTCCCCTGAGTGTTTTTGGTCATCCTAACTTATTTAGTCATATAGACTAGATTTTAATTTATTTGTGACCCTTTGTACTTGTTAGTGAATCAGTTCTAAGTGCTGTTTAATAAATATGCTGTATTTTCCAGAACTACTTTTCAGGTTTCGACATCCATATGATATATGTAAGGAATAATGCCCAACGAGGTGTCCATTATCATGAATTAATTAACAACGCAGAGAACAGTTACTTCCACAAAGTCCATTAATTTATGATAATGGACACCTCGAAAGGCATTATCCCTTTCTTTCCCAAAAGAAAGAAATATTAAATCAATTATTACGTTAATGTTGTTTTTCCCCGTTAAAATCCTAAGTTGTTCACCAGAAGCGGCTGATTTGGTTGGTGACGCGTTGTCAAGGTAACTGGCTCTGACAGAACCTGCTGCTTGGTCGGCTGCAGTTGTTGTATTATACCTGATCAGTGGAGGGAAGTGAGATGATTGCTTAACGTTATGCTATGACACAAAGTATCATTTCAGAGGGCGGGTGCAGCTCTTACATCTTGTGTGTGCCCAGAGGATGATGTGAAACTTTGTTTCAAACAGTGAAAGTCCACAGACTGTTTCACAAATCGTTTTTATTGAAGGAAATATTATCCGCCATTCACTCTGATCATTAAATGTGTATCAAGCAAGGAAGTCTGTCCTAAATCGTTTTTATAATATTGTCCACCCTTCACTCTGTATGAAGTAAGTAAGGTAAGCAAGACAGAAAGACAGGTGACAACCTATTTAAAATTAAATGCAATATTGCTGTTGATCGTGACATTTGATAAAGATACTGGCATGTCCATAGTAGCATTTGAAGGACGGAGATCTAACGTTTGTGGACCCTGACCACTGCTTGTTGGGACGCTGCAGGACGACAAAACGTTGCTCCATTCTCGTCTCTCCTGGACCAACTGAGCCCAATAAGCCTGCAGGCTTCTTTTACAGCGATGCGCCGCCACAGACATGATCTGGTGTGTTTTCAGCCTGGCGTCTGAGTTTCTGTTGCCACGGTTACCAACTAGTGTTTAGTCTTTATAGATGTCCGTTATCATTTTTTTAATGGACACCCTACATCCAATCAGAATCAAGTATTTACCCAGACCATGGTGTGTGTATATATATGTATATATAGATGTATATAGAGAGAGAGATGTCGAAACCTGAGTTCTGGAAAATACAGCAGATTTATTAGATAAAATAGTTAAATTTTTACGTTGCTTAATGTCATATGGCTTTATTATTTATTATCTGTTATTGTCTGTAGACATGAACGGTGGCATCAGCCTGTAAAAATGTGATTCTTACATTTTTTGGACATTATGTTCCTTTTTGTCAAATTTTTAAATAAGCCACTATTTGTAACGAGCAAATAAAAGTTTTACCAATGTTTCTCCAACCATTGGCCACAATAAAAAAGGCCTTTAGGAGTCCGAGGAGGTTGCTCTGAGTATTTAGTCATTTTCTTGTATTAAATTTAGGCCTGGTTGGTGCAATAATGAAGATGCTTTATAGTTATCAATGTCTTGTGGATTTTGGTATCACAGCCAACACTTCCTAGTACCTACAGTGTCTAAAATAGTATTTTTCACCACCAGAAGCTTTGTGTTTAGTGCAGACCTGAGCAGTGTCTGTAAAGGCTTGTTTAGGGGGACATGTCTCTTCTAAATTAGGCTGTTTCTTTATTAAACATTCAGGCCAACCCAGCGGAGCAGTCCCATCTTCCTGTCGGGGCGGCTTCAAGCTGGAGGGGACTGAAACTCAAGGAGGTAAATTTGACCCATACATAGCCAACTTCACCCATATACCAGCGCAACAACCACCAAGTCTGCTCATGGTGACTGGCTTGGAAGAATACTTACTGTCCTGTCTTAAGACACCAATTTCCAGCCTGTCCTGTAAAGAAAAACACATCTTATTAAGTTTGGTGACAGGAGTCTGTCTTCAGAGGGGTGTTATGACTGATGGTGTAAGATGCTTGGGAAAAATTTGTGGCATGGATTACTGCAGGAACACATTTGACTCAAACTCTTGATGCCGTGGTCAGATTGACAAATCCTTACATTTCGCTGTCGCTCTTATCCCCTTTCAGTTGCTGCTGTTGTTAAAGCGAGGGGGGGCACTTTTCCCATCTTTCTCTGCGTTCACATCTCTGCACTACAGTAGAATAGCTTTTGGCATCTAGCTCATGTTAACCCATTGAAGTGCTCAATACTAGGGCTTTTTTTATTTTTTATTTTTTTTAGAAATAATGTTTTCTCTCTGCTTTACCCTTCCTCCCAAACCAACACAGACGCGAGAGGAGAGGAAGATGGAGGCCATCCTGCAAGCCTTTGCCCGAATGGAGAAGAGAGAGAAACGCAGGGAGCAGGCCCTGGAGAGAATCGGTAGCATCAAGTCTGAAGTCGGGGCTCGCAGTGAGATTAAAGAGGAGCCTCCCGCTACACCAGAGACGGTGGATTCTCCAGCTGTAATGCAGGTGAGAGTGCAGAAGCTAGCTTGGATTTTTCTGGACTGAGACAGTGTGGAGAAGGTTTTCTTTTAAACTTTACTCACCTGTATTTTTTTTTATAGCCCCTTCTTGAGGTAAAGGAGGAGCCAGGACTAAAGCCAGCCAAGGTGAAACCCTCCAGAAACAGAAAAAGTTTCTCAAGGAACCGTACTCACATTGGCCAGCAGCGTCGGCGAGCTCGCACCATCAGCACCTGTTCTGACTTAACACCTGGCTCTCCGGCTGAAACTATCGAACCTCTGACCAATGAAGCCCCTGAAGGAGAGACGCCCGCTGTACCGGAGCCAGAGGCCATATGCTCACAGCCGCCCGACAGCAGCCCTCCGCACAGCAGTTCGCCTGCACCTGACAGAAACCGCACAGGGAGCAAGAACTTCAAAACTAAAAAGGTTCAGGGCAGCAGATTCCTGCAGTTTCCCCTTTTTTACTGCATCATCCCACAAGAAAAGATTTCTATCAGATTCATTTTCATATGAAGAATTTACAACCCTAAAGACTGACTGATTCTTTTGTTTTTTCAACAGCACTTTGTGAGTGAGTGGGTGGGAGAGAAACAGCAGGACCGTGGTGCAGTACGAACACCAGAACCAGTTCCAGAGAGGCCGCTGAGAATAAGCAGTGACCCTGAAGTGCTCGCCACACAGCTCAACGCGTTACCAGGCATGGCCTGCTCCCCGCAGGTCTACAGCACGCCCAAACACTACATCCGCTTCTCGTCCCCATTCCTGGCAAACCGCAGCCCCACCACTCCTGGAGTTCCCACTGGGAGACGGCGTTCCAGAGAGCTGCCAGAAACGCCACCAACTACTGGCTCCTGCAAGAAGGTAAAGATTCCTGTCTGGCTTTGATAAAGCAGTTTCTCCTTTGGGAAAATGCCTTCTGTGTATTTAACTTATGTCTTAACTTCCTATTGTTAAGCACTTTGTCATTTTTATCTTGAAAGGTGCTATATAAATAAAGATTATTAACTTAACTATTTCAATGTCTGTAAATTTGCACTAAAATTACACAAATGTGTGAGATAATTAATATTTTGCAACTTTCAAAATATCTGGGTACAAGCTGCTTGTTATTAACGAAGAGAAATCATGTATTCGTGCAGCGATGGTTGAAGCAGGCTCTAGAGGAGGAAGGTTCCACCAGCCCAGCCAGACGTCCAAGCCTCCTCATGGCAGGCGATGGCCCTCTCAGCCCCTCCGTTAACGGTGATTCTGACAGCCCCCTCCCTTATAACGGCACCTGCTCACTGCCAGGTAGGTTTTTGTGAGAGCTGACGAGTCTGATGCCAGTTTAATCCGTCAACAATTTCTTTTCACGTCAATTTCTTTTAACAAGAAATCTGTATTTCACCTTTTTTTTTAATCTTAATTATTTACTTTCATTTGCTGTTATTTATGTGTTTATTTTATATTTATTATGTATTTTATTTTATTGCAGTCTTTTTTTTTTCTCTCTTACTGTATTTTTTTTTTCATATGAAATTGTAAATAAATTCAGGCATTAAGGGGTTAATAAAGTTTGAAATGTAGTTTTTCTTGCCCCTAACAGAAATTAGAATTTTTAATTTACTCACTTAGCCAAATTTATTTTCCCCCCAGAACTGCCTACTCCTTTAAAAAAGCGACGATTGAGCCCGTTAGATGCCTGCATGTCTGAGAGCTCGACACCATACGGTTCCCCTTGTGCCACGCCCACTCGTGCAGACCAATCAGAAATGCCTGCAACACCCGTCTTACTGACCACGCCGTCGCGCCCCAGAACAGAGGAACCCAGCACAGAGCCCGTGGCCAGCACCCCAACACACACACTTCATGCTCCTCTGGAGGTAAGACTGTCTTCATGAAAACTCCAAGGTTACACATCTGTTTGTGATAAAGAAGTAAATAAGTGTGTCTGCTGTCTCAGAGTGAATCTTCAATGGAGAACTCACCAGAGGTCAACCGAAAGCCCTGTGTGCAAGAGGTGAGATATTCACTTATAACACCTCCATTTATTTCAGTTTAGCAAATTATTGATAGAAGCTGTTTCTTTTGTGATCTGTTTTTAAGTCCATGCTTTGGTAAGCGTAGCTCTCTTTGTTGCATATGAAGGACAAGCTGTTGGAGGGGATGATTCACCTGAGCTTGATCCTTTTTATTTATTTATTTTTCTTTCCTAGGCCGAACGTCCTCCTTCACTGGTTTCGTCTCCCTGCATCAGGGCTCCCAGTTCCGATGGACTCGTAGCAGAAGTAAAGGTGTCTGTTCCAGAGAGTCCGCAACCTCCAGCTGTTGAATCAGTGGACTGTGGGGAGGACAGGACAGATGTTGGTGTTACAGAAGGCTCTACTGAGGCTCCCTCATCTGCAGAAACATGCCCTTCCTCTTTTTCTGGCTGGATAAAAAGCCCAGACAGAGGCACGACTGGACCAGCTGGTCTGAACTTCTCTCCAGTCAACTCAAACTTAAGGGACCTTACCCCCTCTCACACCCTGGAGCCTCTGGCAGCTCCCTTTAGGCCTGAGGCTGCAGCTGGGGCTACAGTAGGGCCAGCAGCAGGGACAGGGTCACTGGCTGGCTCTCAGCCCCCGTTTAGTGAAGCCCAGGGACAGCTCTTTTACCCCTGCACTGAGGAGGGAGTTTCGGTCGGTTTCTCACGATCACTGAACGGGGATGGCGCCAGCGAAGGAGGGGGGTCAGCGCAGAACCCCCCACAGAAGAAAAAGGTGAGGATTCAACTTCTGAACTGATGCTTTGGTGTTTGCCCTGTTGACTTTCCAAGCACTGCCTTCTACTGGTTCCACACGAGACTTGCTTTTAGTACATAAATACATAGTAGGTGTGTATATTTCCAGGTTTCCCTGCTCGAATACCGGAAGCGTCAACGCGAAGCTCGTCGCAGTGGCTCCAAGACTGAATGCAGCTCCCCAGTTTCCACCGTGCCACCTTTGACAATGGACGCCTTTCCTGTGGCTCTAGAGCCCTCCAGCGACTCTCCTCTACTTTGTGCTCCCACAGCTTCCTCCAACAACACCACCTCTGTAAAGGAACCTCAAACCAGTGAGGAGTCGGAGCTCACTGGAGAGAAAGTAGAGAAGGAGGGGGGAGAGGGTCAATGGTGGGTCCTGTCAAAGCCTCACCTGCAGCACCTGATTTTAGTAAACAATTAAATAAACTGTGTATGGATGGTGTATCTAGTGCATGGACTAATGTGTTCCAACATTTTTCATCAGGACTTCTTCGACGTCTGTAGAGCAGGCTCGAGAGCGCAGCTACCACCGAGCTCTGCTGCTCAGCAAAGATAAAGATACAGGTGAGAATAAAGATAGTAAGTCCGTGGCCTGGATGAAGTCCCTTTCTCGGGCCAATCGTGTGATTTCTAGCCATTTGTAATATTGTTCTCCTCCCTTCGCCAAAGATGGTGAGACAGAAGGTGGAGACACACCTTTACTGAGGGAATGTGCATCTCCAAGTCTTCAGAAAACCCCAACCCACACAGTAAGTCAGCGTTACCTCTGTTTTATGCGAAAGTCTTCCAGCTGCTATTAAATCCTGACACCATTTTAATGAATAAGTAATATGAATTTGACCTAATTAGTCTAATAATCGTTAAAAATGTCTTTTGCAGTTTCAATAAACCCAAATTGTTTTACTGTCCAACCTACAATGATAATGAATAAATAAAGCTACTAGTGTACTTTTATGTGGGACCAATAAAATCAGACGTTTTTCCCATTTTTAAGTCTGGAGTCTATAAATGGATCAGCCGAGTTGTTTATATTTGTTGTCAGTTGTTGGTAAAACGCTTGTAGGGAAACTAACCATTTTGAAATTTGTTGTACAAATAAACTTTATTCGTTTTAAGCAATCTGTTAATTGCAACTTTAAAGAGCCACCGTAAAACACGTGCATATCCTCGAAGCTCCTAAAACTAAAGGTTTTCTTATTGAGCTGATGGAGGCCTGACTTGTCTCTCCTGGTCTGTTTTCCTGTACAGCCCTGCTCTCCTGGCCCCCTCCCCCAGCCTTCCAGTCGGCCAGCAAAGGAGGAAGATGGCGATGGTCAGCCTCGAACGCCAAATCCCACCAGCCAGCCCCCAAGCAAGCCTGCAGGACCCAAGCCAGCCCCTCTGACCCCCACAAAGCTGCTCCCCACCCCTTTGCCCTCCTCACCTGTCCACTATTCTGGATCTTCCCTCCTCCATTCTCCCAAGCCTCAGTCTCAGGGCTCCCCCTACCGCAGTCAGAGGACACTGTTCTCTGGCCAGCCTCAAAATCCACCCCAGGCTCAGACTGGCCCTGCCCCTTTCCCACAGTATAACACACAGAGTGCTCCCCCACCACCTCCCCCTCCTCCACCAGCGCCACCTGTCTCCACAGCCTATTTTCCCAACCAGAACCCCTCACCTGCCGGACCTTTCCCTGGGTTTAAACCTGCTGTCACACCACCCTACCCCCCAGGTTCCCAAGCCCTGATGCAAACTCTTCCCCACAGTGTTCACTATCAAAGCTCAGCTGCTCCACCCCCACCACCTCCTCCACCCCCACATCCAATCCCCGGCCCTACCCTGCTGCACGTCAACCTGCAGCCCCCTCCCATCCAGCAGCATCAGTTGATACTGAGCGCAGCCCCTCCTCCACCTCCTCCACCGCAGGGCCAGACCTCCCAACAGCAGCAGACTCCCCCTAGCGCTACCCTTTTGTCCCTTACCCCTCCCCCACCTCCTCCCCCACCTCCCCCTGCCCCCACTTCCACCACCCCAATGCAGCCCCATCACTATCAGAACTTGGGGGGCTTTCAGCCAGCGTTGATGCACCCTGGTGCTGCCACAAACCCTTCAGTACCCCCATCTGCGTACCCGCCACCACTTCAGCAGACTGGACTGCCCCCACCACCTCCACCTCCTCCCCAACAGACTCAACAAGGCCAGGCCCAGGCCACTGCCTCCCAGATGCCTTCTGGGACTCGGGGAGCTCCTGCGTCCACGACCCCCTTTCATAACTCGGGGTACCTGAGCACAGGGTGGCACTGACTGGCACCCAGCAGCCCTGGAGACAGAACCCAGCCTGAGAGGGGCGTGTACCATAAGCTGTAGATATGTTTTCTATGTACCTGAACACATGGCCAGTGGGAAAAACAGCTGATTGTGGGGTTAAAAGGGTACTTAAAAAAACAAAACAAGAACAGAACATTGTAGGAAAAAGGACTCAAATAATCTTCTAGACAAACTGTATGAAAACAGAGATGGACTATCCCTGGTGCTCACAGTCCTCTTTCTGGCCTCCACTTGTTTTTTATAAAGAGAAAAACTGTTCTGTCTTGTTTGGAATCCCATTGTAAGACCCCGCACTTTGTTTATCAATGGACATTCCAGCTTATATCTTCCTCTTCCTCCTCCCTTTGTCATTTACTCCTTGTATTTCCTCTTTTCTCTTGTCCATTGTCAGCTCTGTACACCATTTACGTTTTAATCTAGTGGCTCGTTATAGCAAAGAGAGAGCTTTTTGTATAGAGAAAAAAAACAATTATTTTTTTTAATCCTCTGTCTAACAACAAATATCTGTTCACCGCTGCAGATTCAGGAAAGACCCATTTTTTGGGAGCCTGCCTCACTGCCGCAGGAGGCTGCACTCGTGTGTGTGTGTGTGTGTGTGTTACAGCGTGAATGGCAGCTTAGACGAGCGGAGTATGTGTGAGATTTTGTGGAACAAGTGCTTTTAGTCTTCTGAGGTAGGCAGAGCGGTCTCGCCTACAAGTAGGATGTTGGCGGTTTATTTTTGAATATCAATGGTTATTTGTAGAAAGTGTAATACAATGTATAGGTGGTTACTTCAGCTTTCACCAGAAACAGGTTGTAAATATTTGCTTCTTTTCTTTTCTATGCTTGTAAAATTTGCTCCCATCCCATTTTGAAATATTGTTGTAAATACGAACGCTCTTCAAAGCTGAATGTTTCTGTGACTGTAGCATTATTTTTATTTTATTTTTCCCCCCTATCGACTCTTCAACTTTGTCTTTTTTATTATTTGTGTGTGTGAGTGTATGTTTGTGCAGAGGAGAGAGACTCACAGACACTGCACTGGTTGGCTATTTTCATGGTTCATTATAATAAATCACTGTAATGACAGTTTTATAACACTTGTCGTGACATTTGTCTCCTGAGAAGATTTGTGTTGCTGTCAGTTTATCTGACGAGCGTCTGCTCGGCTTTCTGCCTTCAGGCGGGAAATTGGCAAACATTCAAGGACCCCAGGGTAAAAAGCTGCTGCAATCTACCTGATATGAAGAGAAACATGTTCAAGTAAAGTTGGAAACGAGGTCAAAATTTGCCCATATACTTTTTTTTAAATGATCTTGCAAACTAAATTATGAATGGTGCGGGAGATATATTACTAAAAACACCTTTAGAAACTATTACCCAGGTTAACTACTGCTCGGACAAGTCTGAGCTCAAATTTCGTTTATTATTTCTTTGTTCTTTTAAAAAACGAAATACAAATCTATCATAGCTACAATAACTTCTTTTAGACTTGATGAAGTCACCTACAACAAATGACCTGGTCTGGAATCAGACTTTGGCCAACGGAGGCAAGGATTCAAGGATGGGGCAGCACTAAGCTGGATTTTGAGATATAAATTGCATCTAAACAGATTCCCAAATTATCCTATTTGTGTTTGGTAGAAATACCCAACTCTGGTAATGGTGGTGCATCGATCCAGATACCAACGTTGGTATTGATATTATCGATTAATACTAGCGTGATACCGATAATTTTAATGTAAAGCTTGAAAACTGGCAGTCTTCATAAATAAGGAGGATTAAATGTGTTTTTTTTTTTTGTGGATTATGTTTGCAGGTGTGTCAAAGCACCAAAATTCACAAAATCAGCTTTTCTTTGAGATAATGCCAAATCAGATTTTTATGGCGTGAGTGATTACGTTGTTCGTGTTAATGCATTAGTTTCATGGATTAATCTCTGCATTGTCGTTAATTTTTTATTTAATGATACCTTTATTTACGTGGTATCGGATAGATGGCATATCTTGCACACCCCTGTTTGAAACCCCTGGTTCAGGAGAGCACCAGGGGGCAAGGGGAGGCAAATGCCCCCTTTACAGAAAAAATTAAATATGATGCAAATCGTATAACAGAAACGCTGTAAAACTACATTAGATCGTTCTAGTTGTTAGTATTTTTGTTTAGATACATCACAATACAAATCATCTGAACACTTTAGTTGTCCTCAGTGTTGCAGAAGCTCCAGATTTGGATGTTTGTGCGATGCAACATAACATTTTCAGCTCTACTAAAGAGATGACTGATATCTGTCTTGTACTTTAAGTTATTATTTTAAGCCTAAATATTGTCTTTGTTAGAAGGATAACGATAGAGTAAACTTTTTTCTGGATCCTCTTTTGACTCTGTTTACATATAGAGGATTTTCCCAAATTAATTGCTATAATTACATGGATAAATATTTTTTCTGTGATGGAGAGATTTAATGCGATTGTACTACTTTAAGCACTCGCAATATGGCCTGACTTGGAAGAAGCTTTGATCAAAACTCGTTTCATGTTTTTTGACTGTTGAGAGGCTCAATAAGCTAACCTTTTCATAGTTTTCAGCTATTTGCTGACACCATTTTTCATGGCTGTTCAACTGAAAAGTGCTCCATGTATACACAGTTAATGCTACCTGGACGTCTTGCCCTCCTTTGCCGCCCAATATAAAATTTTGTAGCCCCCCACTGCTCTTTTCCAATGTTCAAAGTCTTAGTGCTAGTTTTAGCTTTAGCTAAGCTAACAAAGTACTCCCTGATAAGCTAAGTAGCCTAGCTTAATTTAGTCAAATGTTTACCAGAAAAACAGAAGACCTGATTTCCAAAATGCCTCTAGATTTACTTTTTTGGGTTGTTTTTTTCCAGTAAATCATTAAAACCCCTTTTATACGTGTTAAGTTTTTAATTTGAGAAATAGTGAAAAATGACAGTATACAAAAATGGAGTCAAACTTGTCCACAGTTTTTCTTACACCCTTTCAATTCTCCACAATATTGTCAGATCACAAGATAATCCATGGCACATACTAATAACTGTCCAATAGCTTGACATTTCAGATTATATGACTCAAAGTCAAGACAAAAGACAGAGAAAATCAACAAGTAGTTTTACACGTATCATAGATCCTATGCAGTGCATTTTTATTTTGTTCATGTTTTTGCACAGTCCTCAACAGAAAAATCTACCAACCAATCACATCAAAGATTTATATTTAACAAGACAAAGTTTTTTCTGCTTGGTTCTTCAACCTGGAACTTCTTTCAGTCCTCATTTTGTAGACATACGGTTCTCCTACAAGAGGGAGGGAAGTCTTTGACTAGATCAGAGAGAAGGTCTGACATTAGGTCCTTTTGTTTGCGTCAGTTAAAGTCTGGTTAATTAGTTCAGATTTAATTTACACTGAGCTGCCACCGTGTTTGTCAGGTCACCACACATCTTTTTTCTTCTTCTGAACTTGAGCACCAGAAGCCTTCTTCACATTTCAGTGTGAGCCACTTAGGTAAGATGATGTATTAACAAGCAAGTGAACTCTTGGCAAAGTCTTTTTAGGAAACTCGTCCTGCAAAAACAAGCAGTTGGAGTTTAATATGAACACTATTTTACAGAGGGAGCTTTCAAAGATGTCAAGAGGCATCTGAGTTTCCAACACAAGGGTGTATGGCTTCTTCCAGATCGTCTCCTCTCTACTTCCATCTGATGATTTCCATCAGGTCTGCATCCCAGCCACCAGTAGGACCAGGAGATGGAAGCTGGATCCTGAAATAACTTCACGGCTGTATGCTGCAGACAGTAAGAAAAATAACACAAAATGACTGTAAATCTGCTGTTACCTATAATGTGTTTGATCAAGCCTGCCAAATAGTTTTTTAGTTTAGTGGGTTCCATCTTCAACATTTTATCCTGCATATTATTTTTTTAGGAAGTTGCTGCATCATGATTTTTCTTGTTAAAACATGGAAAAAATTAGATTAGAAATTTAAATCTTAAAACGCTGTCCCAGCTAGGAATTTGACGGATTGTGTTGTGTTCTGTTATGAATGAGCACCACAAGAGGGCGCTAGAGAACTGCACGCTGCAATAAGTTGACTGTGAAGAGAAGAAGAATGCAGCGGGAGTACAAATCCAATTTAATGTTCGGCGAGTTTGTTCATACGTTCCAATTAATACCACAGATTGACTTTTCAAGCTTTTTTCCCCTTTTTTCCTCGGGGACCCCCTTCATGGATATACTAAAATGCCGTGGGCCCCTGCTCCACCCTGTGCTTAAACCATGCGGGTTTTAGGCTTTCAAGAGTGAGATTCTCACCATAAATGAAGTATTCTGGTTGAGTCCTGTCCTTTGATAAAGCCAAAGTTTACTAACAACATACAGCCTTACTTTTCCCCTTCAAATATGGACAATTTATGGACATTATTATCTAATGTTCAAAGCCCTGTTCTCTTTGGGGGACCCGAGGTTGGGAACCACTGATATAAATGCATAATTTTTATCATTTCACAGTTCGCTTGTTGAAGTTTTAATCATAACTTTTGAGCCTGTATCTCCAAAATATTTTATATTTGTGTTTAAAGCGACTGATTTAAATATTTTTCACCTAGGATAGAGTTCTAAAAATGTAGAGAACGTGTTTTTATACGAGATTGCTGGGTAGATGGAAGATGCATGTATGAATGTAAAAACAAAAAATAATAGTAATATAGTTTAAAAAATGGTTCCCAAATAAAATTGCAATGAAGTCTGGATTTAAAAAGCAGAAAACAGGACTTCCTCTTGTCAGAAGTCAGCAGTGCCAGCATGCATCCATAATTTCTTGAAGGTTAAAACAGCGGATTTAAACTGAAAATGTCAAATGGTCCGACATCCTCAGCAGCTACATTTCCCTTGAGGGCTTATTTGAACAGCTGCAACAGAAAAGTCACATTATCCTCATTTTGCCAGACTACAAGATGATAGTGTCTGCTCTAATAACTTTAATGAAACAAACAAAACTACACATTTACATCTTGACTTAATGTGCAGTTTTATGGATCCAGAGGTCATGACAGCAGCTGAAATCAGACGATCCAATGATGCAAACATCTGATCACAGTGCAAACTGACAATCCTGGGATCTAAAACGAAGCACAACCTGATATAAAACATTAATTTATCTTATTTTAACAAAGCAAAATGGAGATTTCTTCCAGAGTTAAAATAAACCAGGTAACATAAACCAAGCTATTATTAATTTTAGATTAATTGTGATTACTTGCTTAGAATAAGTAATAAAATAATGGTAATTTTTTTTTCTGTTTCAGGATAATTGAGCTGTGACATCTTGAACTTAAGTCTATCCAAGTTTGAGACTTGAGGCTGCTTCACAAGAAAAAGATTAGAGTATACACAATATCAGACGTGTAAATCTCTTTATATAATTAAATTGTAGCATTTTTAAGCTACACCAAATGAAAACAACTGGACTCTGATGGGCTGCAATGAGCAGCGCTATAAAAGGAAAATATCTTTAAAAGTTGAACCGGAATCAGGTGAAATGTTTGACAACTGGGATTGGACCCGAAAACAACAAATAATCTTCTTTACCTGCTACTACAGGGTGTATGTGGTTGTTAATAAATAAAATGTATTTAATGAATGATTACTTGGTTGCATAATCTTGCTTAACCATTTAAAGTTTGCTCTAAGAAAAACGAGAATTTCTTTTTCTTTTCCTTTGGACAAAAAAATTTTTTTTAGCAAATGTTTGAGATTACAATGAATATTTTAGTAAAAGATAGTTAAATTTGAAAAATTTGAAACAGAAATGGTAACGTAGACCCTTAACAGGTTAAAAGGCCTGTTTTTTTTCCTTGTTGTTTTTTTATTGAACATTTCAAATATGTGGGAAAATGCATATTATTAGCATATTAGCTTATCATTACAAATGTCACTCTCCACTCCAGCAGCATACTCACCCATGTTTGCGACTGCTTTTGTATTTCCAGAAGTTAAATAGCATTATTTCCGGTCTCTGTGGAAAAAAGAGAGAGCGAGAAGGGGGAACAAAGTAAACGTATAGCCAGCAGGGGGCAGCATTACATAGATTTCAGCTCTGCACATTCATGGAACCCCTCTCTGATTTAATTTTTTTTTATGTGTCGCTTTTTCTTACTCCTGAATAACAAGTTTAGAAAAATAATCTGTTTAATCTTCATCTGCTGTTTAAATATATCTTCATTTATAATTTTGGCCTCATATTTCATGTATATCTGCATTTTTTTATTTTTTTTATTTTAGCTCATACTCCCCCTTTCATCCCACATGTCTAGTCTTTCCTCTCCAGTCACTTGGTTGGTAATGACTTTTTCTCTTCAGCCACTTAGAATCTAACAAGCAACCGTGTCCTGGCTGATAAGATGGCTGTGATTAATTTAGACAGCCTGGTGCAAGCTGTGTAAACAGCCATTAGTAATTTATGTCTCTGTCCAGCATCCCCGGACTTCAATTAACCCTCACTATCCATACTTTTTTCCTTTTGGACCCCATCTTTCACGCTCTTTTCTCCAGCTTCTCTTCATTGCTGCCCTCCTTCATCTGCATTCTCCTCTTCATCATCCCTCCACATTGTTTTAAGTCATTCTGTTTGGGCCTGAGTGTGCTTGTCTCATTGTCCTCTAGCTCAATTAAAAAAGACAATTCTCACTGGAAACAGCAGGTGGGGTTTAACATCCAACCAATGTATGCAAATTAAAAACTTTTCTGATTTTGGGGAATGATGCATGAAGTAAGAGACTATTCATTTACAAAGTTGATGACTGGATGTGAGCGATTGCAGCAGTTATAACTTGATGTCTTTGATGGCTGTGCAGCATCTTACTACATGAATGGGTGCCTGCAGCTCAAGGGTTAGTAATCCCCCTACAATCTGAAGGGTGCTGGTTTGATCCTCATCTCCTCCAGCTCACATGTCAAAGTATCTTTGGAAAGATACTAAACCACCCTCTTCCCACTGATGCTTTGAATAAAATAAATGAATGTGATAACTAAACTGAACCTAAACAGAAAATGCAGTTCAACATAAACCAAAAGCAGAGATGTATCGTTCTGTCACAAGTTTAATGTCTTCTGGATAAATAAAAAACTTAATTTTACTTGACTTGGGCTTGAGCCTTACAATTCTGAGTACCTAGATGTTCTCCAAGTCAAAGCAGTAATATATTCTTGGATTAATTAACACTTGCACTTCTCACAAAAAGTTTAGTATATTCAGTTTTTGGCTGAAATGTACATAAAATGTAAAAATTCCACCCAACATTATTAAATCAGGAATGTTGGGCATTTATATAAAATCATGCATTCTAGTAATTCCTTTCCCTAAAAGAGTTTATTGAAACAAAATCTACCAACAGCGGTGGGAATACCACCACATAAAAATGTCAATGTCTCAATAACTTGTCATGTGTTTGGTGTCGTCTTGGTCTGATGATGCCAAAATGTGAAGAGGATGATGAAGAGGACTGTTTACGTACAAACTGTTAATGAACCAGAACGTTTGTGGGCCAATCGTCGTTCAGATGCTGCTTTTGTTGTTTTTGTGGCTCATCATCTTGTTAGAGAACAGCATGTTGTGCAATAAATACCTGAAAAGTTGTACATGTGCATTCAAAAGTTTAGAGAAGGTCAAATTAAGCTAAGCTGTAAAGGTTAAAGTGCATTTTAGTTACATTCTGACATCATGGAAAAAGCTGAATATCCCTAACTTTATGTGAGTAGTGTGCATAGACTAGTTTAATAGCACTTATCTTTAATTTTGCTTTAGAAATAGCCTGGATTTCAGGTGCAAATGCATTCAGTTTCCTTATTAAAGAAGAGCCTCAAGGTTGCTCGTCTTACTGTCTCCCAGCAGCTCCTCGGACATCAGACTGTCCTGACGGTTGCCCAGGACGAAGGCCAGGAAGGAGAGGATGAGGGCGTCCATGATGCCCATGATGGCCAGGATGTAGGCCCAACGCACCGAGCAGGCACCCAATGTGTACTTGTCTGTCTGTTCGCCGCACATCCGTTTGACCTCATCGCTGTCCCAGCCATCAGGATAGATCATGCATCCCAGGATCAGACATGTACCTGGATCAGGAGGAGAGACAGGTCAGTGAGTGCTCCCAATAAGCTGTGCTAACCTGTAAACACATTTTGTGTATGTGGAGTTTTATTTATATTTTTGACTTCGAAGTGTGTTTCACTCATTACAAATATAGAGGATGTCAAGTTTTAAGTTTTTATAACAAATTCAGCCTGCAGACACACTCTGGTTATCATCTAGATGTATTTGTTTTGTAGAACAAGAAGTAAAAAGAAACGACTAAATACCAGGTTTTACTTGATAACTGGTTTGTTGTTGATCTCATGATAAATGAGTGAATTTACCATAAACCTGCTCATCAGCACCTACAGTCGTACTTAACTGCCAAATAGTGAACAATGTAAAAATGAAAGATAAGATAAAGTTAACAAAAGAAAATGAGAATCAAGGTCAGTGGAAAAGTAAAAAAATTTGATCACAGAGGTGAGGAAGGAGGCAGAAAGATGTTATCCCCATGTGTCGAATCAGCCATCTGCTACACGCCTGACTGTGATGGACGGCGTAGCTGGGAAACAGTCATTTAACAAGACTTCTGCTGTCACTCAGGAGCTGTTTTCACACTTGCAGGAAACCCAGGCAGTCGGGCCACACAGCTTGTGGGTGTCTATGGTTGTGGCAAAGCTGCCAAATGCTGTTTCAGGTTGTCAGATTCTGTGTCTGCGTTCTTGTTAGTTTGTGTCTTCACAACCAGTTTTACATAATGAGAGCCAGAATATCTCTGAAAAGGAACAACACCTTGGATATTAAAGCTGCAGTACTGGACTCTGGCAGACACTTCGGCCCCCCCTGACAACGGCTAATCCATCTTGCATCATGTCTCTTCTCCGAGCTCTCTCCAGCCAATGAAAGTCAGTCCAATGTGGACTCTTGTCTCATCTCTTGCTCTGTCACTTTCCCCCACTTTTTCAGATATTGTCCTTTTGACATTCTTCACTAAATCAGCCACGGTGCACATTCAACGCCAGTGTGTTGATATCCAGTTGCTGGAATGTGATGCAGTGCAGTAAAGCAAAACAAGCTGTAAAGTGATGTTCTGGGACTTGAGTGAAGTTGATCCCCCCACCCCATCAGAAATGCTGGAAAAAGTTTAGTTATGCTGCTTTTATTTCACAGATATTAATAAAAGTTTGTATCCATCATCCCCCACATTACCTAAACTCAACAAAATTAGTGTCAATGGTTTCTGCAGCCAAAATGTATGCTTCTCATTTAAAGATATTAATAAAAGTTTAATGGTCAATAGTCCCCTCTGTTGTTAACCTGGCTGTGTCAGACCACGTATTTGTCTTTCCTCCAACAGGAGGCCTCAGTGAGAAATGTAAAGAGACAATATATAACTTCTGAGGTGGCCGCAAATTTGATTGACATTTTACCCGGTACGCCTGCTCAGTTTTTACCTGCGTGATGTGATTTTATTGTAGATAATTTTAAGTCAGCCATCGATGCTGCTCCACTCAAAACTAAATTAGTAAAAGTTAAAATTATACCACTGTGGAGAAATGAGAGAATCAAAGAAATGAAAAGAAACTCACTAACAGCTCTTCAGGAACAACATAGTAAAACAAGTAAGAACCCTCCATTTTTCAAACCTCCTCACACAAGACTAAAACAATCCTAAAATCCTTTTTAAAAGATAGATTTATTAAAAAACACAGATTTTAACAAGTGCTCCATGACAACATCAGATGCTGCACGTCAGGACTTTGCAGACCACTTCAGAAATAAAATCAATACCATTAGATCCGGTCTTTTATCTCAATGACATTTTGATTTTAACATAACCGAAGCTTTGTTTTTATCAGAGGAAACGCTAGAGAGTTTTGTCCTGGCTCGAGTTGTCTCCCAACTGAGCCTAACAACCTGCCTCTTAGAGAGGCCTGGGTCTAACCTGCCTCTTAGACCCCATTCCCACAATGTGGGATTGTAATTCCCACATCACAATCATTTAGCTGATGCTTTTATCCAAAGCAACTTACAATGGTTCTTGCCTAAGGAGCCAACTGGAAGGTGTTAATGTTCATACCCTGGGGGATTTGAACCCTGGTCTCCCACATGGGAGACTGATGCTCTACCAATTGAGCTAACTAGCTTTTTAAAACATGTAGATAGTGAGGCGCCTTCTGAAGAAGAGGACGATCCCAATATTCTTGATAACTACCGATCTGTATCCAACTTATAATTTTTAAGTAAGGTCATATAAAAAATAGGTTTTTTTTTTCTAATTACATGAGCTTTTAAAAAAGCACAGCATTTTTGAAAAACATCCATCTGGTTTTCAGATGAACCACAGTACCAAGATGGCCCTTTTACAGACTGTTAATGAGCTCAGATGTAACTTGGACTTTTAGAAACTTTCAGTCCCGGTGCTGCTGGATCTAAGATAACCACATTTTATTAAACAGACTTAGAAGTCTGGTGAGCATCTCTGGTACTGTTCTTAACTGGTTTTATTACTATCTCACAGATCAACAGTTTTTCGCAAATATGGATACATGATCCTCAAGGAGCCATAAAATCCAGTTTGGGGTTCCCCAAGCATCACTTTTAGGCCCACTTCTTTTTAATCTGTACATGTTGCCTCTTGGGGATGTCATCAGTAGACACTGCACTGATTTTCACATCTATTCTGATTATACGACGCTTTACATGCTGTGTCCCCTGATGACCTGGAGCCAGTTAATGTCCTTTTAAACTGTATGTTGGATATAAAGTCATGGATGGCAGATAAATTCTTACAGCTCAATCACCTGAAGACAAGAGAGATCATTTTACCTAAACTGGAACATTTTAAACCTTCTCATTGTGTGAGAAATCTGGGTGCCCTTTTCAACTTTGAACTGGATTTTATTCCACACACCAAAAATGTCAGACAGGATTTTATCAGCTTAAAAACATAGCCAGGGTCCACCTTTTTCTCTCTGATGCTGCTGATGCTTTTATGTCCAGTAGAATAGATTAATAACGCCCTGCTCTCTGTTCTACCCAAAAAGAGTATATCTAACCTACAATTACTCCAGAATTCAGCTGCACGTATTGTGACGAGGACCAGAGGGCAGGAACACATTACAGCAGCTTTAAAATTGCTGCATTGGCTCCTCGTACCTTTCTGGACTGATTTCAAGGTTCTTTTAGCTGTTTATAAATATCTTGATGGTCTTGGACCTTCTTATTTATCTGAACCCTCGCGGATCCTGAAGATTTGGGGGTTGTGTGTGTGTGCTGTGTGGGTCTGAATGTGATAATGTGTGTGTGAGTATGATCAGGTGTATGTTATTGAACGTTCTTTTATACGTGTGTGAAGGTTTTATATATATATATATTCTAAATTTGTTTCTATTATGTAAAGCACTTTGTGCTGCTTTTGTATCAAAAGTGCTTTATAGATAAAGTTTGATTTGATGTTCTTCAGCTGATTTCTTACAGTTTGGTCACAACATCTCATCCATCCATTGTCTACACCCGGTAGATCAGTGTAGGGTCAGGGTGCGGGCACTTACTTGCTTTGACATCTTGACCTGCTTGTTTCCCGTTTACAAACTGCCCATTTTGTTTGTATTTCCTCTAAATTTTATAAACAGCTGACTGGAAGCAACCAACATGTTTTGGCACACTGAGTTGAATTAGCTTCTTGAATGAGTTGTACGATCCTGTTCTCATGTTGGGGTCTTGTTTTCTGTCCATCAGCCAGGTGCAACAGCTCATTAAGGTCTGCCAGCCTCCATATTTGCATATGTATACTTGTAGAGGTAACTGTTTTATAAATGCATTCCCTTAACTTCATCACAGGGTTATGCATCAGGTTACAACACTAACGTGAGCTGCAAGTGGATTAATGCTAACCCGATAATCTCCGGAAATGACCCTCTCATTTCTTCCCCGTTCTCACCTCACCCCTCCTACTGTAGTTTTTGTAAAACACTGTTTTGGTATTGTAATATTCACATATTTTGGCAAAACCTGTGTAGTTTTATTGTAGATAACATTGACAATTTTGTACTATTTTGGCAAGATGTATTATTTGGAATTAAAAATGACCAAAGGGAAGTGAATACTATGAACAGATACATAATCAACCTGATGATATTATGGGCAAAATTTCATATTCACAAATGTAAATGCACAAGAAGACAGCCTCGTTTTCTTGCATTTATTCAGGATTTCAGACAATACGTTCACTCACTTAAAGACTCTAAAAATGTGCAAGCTATCAACACCTTTTCAGCTTTTTACAAGGTACATTACTTTAAACAGAATGTCACTCTTCATGAAGTCCTCTCTCCCCTAGCGTTTTATATGTTACTGTTTTAGGAAAGAAAAAAAAAAGAAAAAGGAAGTTGTTACTGTATGTTTATATTATTGGATGCAACTCTTCTATATTTGTTTTATCATTTTATGTTCTGTCATGTTTATATTTTGTATTGTTTTGATTCATTCACTAAAAAAATATAATAAAAACAAACAAACCTCCTACTCTACCAGTCACGTGCGGTCCGGGGACGCAGAGCTAATAAATTATAGATTTATTATACACAATGACTTTCTACAGTCTGTATATTGTCTGAGTGTTAGTGTGTGACATAATTATTCTCGTGGGGCAGACAGTACTCTACGGCACCTTGAGGGGCGCACGTGAGCCTGCGGGTGCTTGTTGCTACTGTGCTGAAGTCAGCAGGTCATGTGGAGCAAACATAAATACAGGTGGAATAAGAGAGATGAGTAAAGACTTTCTTCTTTGGCCATTTTTGTTTTCGTGAAGGAGGACAGATGCAGGACTGCACATACAAAAAAAAGGTAAGACCACAAATGCGTATTTTCTTTTTAAATAATAGATGCCACTATAAATAAATAAATACATTAATAAATAAAAATGAATAATTGCAAACTAAAAATTTACCTTCGGTGAATTATTCTACATTTTTCTGTTATCCTCTTGATATAAAAAGTTTTTAAAGACTTAAGAATTTAACTGAATTTGTGTTCACACCTCATTACTTTCTCTGTATTGCCAGTCCGTCCCTTCAATAGACTGGTGACCTGTCCAGGGTGTACCCAGCTTTTCCTCTGCTACTTGCTGGGATAGGCTCCAGCTTCCTTCCACCCTGAATTGGACTAAGTGGTATAGATAATGAATGAATGAATGAATGAATCTGTATGCTTTGTTTAGAACACATGAAGGGAGCAAATTTGCTCTATTCATCGTCTCTTGCTGCTATTAAAGAAAGGTTCTTTCTAGGCCAAATATGTTCCTGTGTATGTATTTGTGTTTATGTGTGTGTGTGTGTGTTAGGGGAACGCTGATGAGATGTGAAACATTTCCAGTGGAAATATGCTGCCAGTTAAATAGATATTAAGTTCTTACAATTGTAAATCAGACTCTAAAGGATCTGGTGCCTCACCAGCCATGAACCTCACCACTCGTCTGTGCTCTACATGATCCCAGAAGGAGGAGAGTGAGACAGAAAGAGGACGGGCAGAAACAGCGCAGGCATATGGAGGAGTTAGGCTCCTTCTTGGTCCTCAACCCACTTCAACTACAGCTTTTTCTTTTTGTCATGAGCTAAACTATAACTAGGCATCCCTCACAGCTGCACCAGTAACAGCGCCTATCATACTCAACATTATTCATGTAAAAAAACTCCACTGTGCATCATGAGCCTTTATTTCCCAGGAGGCTTTGAGAGGATTGACTTTTCTTGCTCTCTGAAGTTTGGAGATCAATTTTCTCAGAGTAAAGAATCATGTGTGTTGTAAATAAATTCAGATCATTTTCATCAGACACATGCACCCTGCTCCAGGTTGAATTCTGAATTCTCCTTGTAAATTGTGAATTTTAAATCAGAGATTGATAGAGTACACAAACTTCTCTCCTGTGTAAACAACCAGTTCCTGTTCCAGCTGTTATATTATGAGCTGAAGCTTCCCACAGCTGTAGGTTTGATGCTGCAAAAGCCAATAAAAGTCTAACTAAAGCTACATACACAAGCATAAAAGAGATGCTGTTTATATCTCACTTCTCACTGATGTCACCATTATGTTCTTTAGTTGCTATTTTCTAAACAGTTCCTCCGACAATACGTCGTTTTTATTTTTAAAAATGTAGTGAACTTAGTGGGGTTTTTGTGTCAGGTTTTTGGCCACACCACAGCACTGAGACTGCCCTAGTGAAGGTCTTTAATGACATCTGCTTGAACGCAGACAGCAGCAACATTTCAGACCTAGATCTAGACCAGCTGAAGAACTGGGTAGGACTTTCTAGCACTGCAATTAATTGGTTTAAGTCCAATCTTAAAGACAGGGACTACTTTGTGTATATAGACTAAGGCTGGGGGATATGAACAAAATCTTATATCTCGATATATTTTTTTTTAACCTAAATCCCGATATACAATATATATCTCTCTCTATATATATTTAGTCAAGTAACCAAAGAGACGGTTCGAATTTACAGCCCTCGGTGCTTAATACACTTTTATTAAGGATCAGCAGCACATGCTCCTAAAACAAAATAAATGAAAAATACAGCTGTGCAAAATGCAAAAGAAAAGAAAGTTTTAACTCAAAGCAAGCTATCTCGATATAAACAATATTCCCTCCTTTTATATTGCGTCTCAGAAAGTCTCGATATATTGCACAGCCCTAATATAGGCAACTGTAAACCTGAGCAAACAAAAATATCCTGAGTTCCTTAAGGCGCCATCTTGGGGCCACTGCTGTTCCAACATTTACCTGCTCCCACTCGCTCCAATCATGAAAAACAGCTAAATTATGTTACCTACATTATACAGACACACAAATCTACATAACCATCTCACCAGGTGACTTTAGCCTCTGAGCCAAACTCTGATCAACTGCATCGTTTAAATTAAAGAGTGGATGTGCCAGAACGTCCTTCAGTTAAAGCAGAGGTTCCCAAACTTTTTTTGCAGGGCCCCCTTTTCATTGGCAAAAACAATGTCAAGCCCCCTGATCCCAGCACCACATGCACCCCAAAGCTTAAAAGAAACGTACGAAGAAAAGTGCCACGAAGTATTCTTTACTTTACTGGCTGCTTCTTCGTTAACTACAATGAAAACCATGTCGTGGCAGAAGGAACCATCAACTCATCTGCTGTAGTGTGAAATTGTTTAAACCAGTTTTTTGTAGTAGTTGAATTCTCTGTTCTTGATTCATCATTGTTGGCCATTGTTACTTTCATAAATTTGTCCATGTTTTGCTGGCAGTGTAAAACTAAGTTTTATTTAGCCTTGCTGTGCCCCCCCGTCATGGCTCTGGGCCCCCAGTTTGGGAACCACTGAGTAAAAGGAAGAAGAAGGATTAATAGTCAATACTCAGCTTCAAACTGTGATGTTAAAAACTAACAACCAACCCAGAAATCAGGGAGTAGTCCTGGACTCGGACCTGAATTTTAGCATCACACTGAGACGGATGTGAAGTTGGCCTGTTATCACTTAAAAAAACATATCAAGGACTAAAGAGCTTATCTGGACAGGATGTTTGAATCTATCGTTAGTAGACTAGACTACTGTAACGTTGTCTTCACAGGTCTCCCTAAAAGCCCTTCAGACAGCGGCAGTTAGTCCAGAACGCTGCTGCTCGAGTCCGCTCTAAGACCAGGAAAGTGGATCATTTAACTCCAGTCTTTACACCTGCTTCAGAATCCTCATTTTAGTTTACAAAGCACTGAATGGTTTAGGACCAAAATCCATTCAGGATCTTCAGGTTCCACCAGATCCACAGGTCATCAGGGTCAGGTCTACTTTCTGTTCCTAGAGTCAGAACTAAACGTGAAGAGGCAGCGTCCAGCTTTTAGGCTCCGCACATGTGGAACAAACTCCCAGAAAACCGCAGGTCTGCTGGAACTCTCAGCTGCTTTAAATCAGGGTTAAAACTTTTACATTTTCTGCCTTTTATCAAAACAACTGTTAACTATTTCTTGCATTTGATCCGATTTTATTCTAGATCGCCAATCTGTAGCAGGGCTAACAGAGAGAGAAAAACAACCCCTCACACTCCATCCTAGAGAGAGTTTTTCTAGTGACCAATTAACCTAACATGCATGTGTTTGGAGTGATATTGCATTATTTTTATGCTTGCACAGAAATCTTTTGCAGATACAAACCAATCTACAAATGCATGCAGCTACATTATAACATTTAGTCAGCTTCTCATCTCCTGACGGATAAAATTTCCTGATCTCAGGCATCTGCAGCCTTCTCTGCCACAGAGGAAAAGCAATCCAGGTCATAACTAACAATTTTATTTGTTTTTCTTTCATTAACCCTTTATTCCTGCAGGTAGTCCAACTGAGACTAAAAACTCTTTTGCAAGGGAGACCGGAAATAGCAGCCATACAAATTTAACTATATAAAAAAAGTCAACTAAATAAAATACAAATTACAATAAAACAGCTGTTCATGCAGCATTTTTTCCAATCAAAGCAATGACATTTCTGCTTTATTCCAATCTTATTGACTGTTTTGTGTCCCTCTGCTTGGACACAGTGTGTCCTACCTGTCAAGTCATTTTTTAACCATTTAGGAGCTTTATGGCCAAAGCTAGTATTCCTGAGTTTTTCTAAAAGTCATGATTAACTGAATCAAATTTTCTCAGCTGACTCACTTTAAAGGTCCCATATTATGCAGAATTCACTTTCTTAAGTTTTTTTTAACAGTCATATGTGTCCTCATAGCCTGTATGAGGCCCAAGAATTAGAAAATTCTGTTTCCTCTCTCGCTTGCTCCACTTTTTTTTGCAAATGTGTGCTCAAACTGGTGAGTCTGAGATTTTTCCTCTTGTGACCTCACAAAGGGAAAAAAACACTCCCCCCTGCAGTGGATACTGTCATCGACCCGTCCCCCCAGCTAGCTGAGCTTACTTTCTAAAATCAGTGGACGCCAGCAAAAACTGTATCCTTTCCCATTGAGGGGTGCGGAAAGGCACCACTCATGAACATTTTAAGGTTCAGACACAGAAGTAGAGCTCACTAGAGCCACATTTAGAATGCCTAAAATGAAGGACCAAGCCTGAATTTAAGGTAATACACTTTAAAAACAATGTTGTTGAACCTTTTGACACCCATATGAAGTTGTTAAAAGAATGTATAATATGGGACCTTTAAATCTTCAATAGTTATTTTCAAATTGCATACAACTACTACTCTTTCTGTAAAGTCCTCTGAGACAACTTTGTTGTGATATAGGGCTATACAAATAAACTTGATTTTATTTGATTTGAACTAAAAACTTAAATTAAAGTTTCTACCGGGAGAAACCAGCTGAGTAGGCCTGCAACTAATGACTATTCTGATAGTCGATTAGTCATTGACTATTAAAACGACTAGTCGACTAATCGACTAGTGTATGTATCTCATAATTATTAAATGGCTCTAATTTTACTTTCAGCTTTTAAATCTTGCATGAGGTTGTTATGTAAGTCCGACGAGCCTCTTCAAATGATCGAGCATTGCGGACGTACACAAGGTCCACTTTACAAATCTCACATGTATTTAATTTATTTTGTAAGTTTAACGTGAAGTTATTCCACACTTTTGACGTCCTCTGCCGCCGTTTTGTTCCCTGGTCGGCCGCCATATTTTTCCCCTGGCGGACTTAATGCATGTCCAACTACCAGCAGAGATAGGAAAGAAGACGATGTCTCACTCTGTCGTTTTTTTCTCTGTGCATGTGCAACTCTCAGCAGAGATATAGAAGAAGACGATGTCTCAGTCTCAGCTGTCGTAGCTGACGTTAATGAGTTTGCTTGCGCGTAGGGGGTGCGCGTCGTTTTGGTGTCTGTTGCCGTTTCTCCTCCTAACCTGAAGGTGGCAGCAGAGGTGGTATCGGCCGGTAAACTCACCAGGTCGGAGTTCTTTTGATAGTTTACTTCAGTTCGGTAGGTATTTTCTGTTTTACAACAACATGGCGTCCAGTATAGTTCAGTGATTTTATTAGCTTGTGGAAGAAAATGAATAAATAATTCGATCAGCCTCTCAAGAGGTGTGCGTCGAGCCTCTGCGAAGACCTGCGTGAAGCTGGCCCCCCACCCCACGCAAAACAGTGGAAATAGTGTCAATCGTTTGTGCTGTGTTAGTGCTGGTTTGTGCAGAAAAGATTTTCGTTTGTGCTGCTTTAGTTTTTAAGATATAACAATTTTATTATGGGACAATCATTGCATTAAATTTTTAATGAATTAAATTATGAATGTGTTACTAAGGAGCCTTCTGTGGGTAATTGGCCGCTCGTTAAATAGTCGGGCGGATTTTTCCACTCATTCAGTGGCAGCTGCGGAGCACTGTTCAGGTACACGGTGAACTGCCTTTTTTTGTTAAGATAAAGTGAGACTATTTTTGCTCAATTTGGACAAAGTGGGGGGCTGGGTGAACTTAGATTGACCTTATAAATATGTTTTAATATCTTAAAAACTAACGCAGCACAAACGGTTGAGACTATTTCCACTGTGTTTTGCGTGGGGGGCCAGCTTCACGCAGGTTCTGCGAAGCCACGCTGAGCCTACGGCGGTGACGCGGACGCAGACGACGCGCAAGCATAAATCCGCTTTTTTTTTTTTTATTATAAATTTTTCATAGCATAAATCCGCTTTAAGGGTGCTCGAGGCAAAACAGTAGTTTTCACCTCACCCCAAAATGCTTCCCGAAACTGAAGCCACATAACTCAGTCGCCCACATTTTGTAACTAGTCAAGTCAAGTCAAGTTTATTTGTATAGCCCTATATCACAACAAAGTTGTCTCAGAGGACTTTACAGAAAG
>JBAMHW010000026.1:22013874-22049723 GCA_037177495.1 Rhadinocentrus ornatus | reverse complement strand
CCAGTAGAGCAGCTTTGGGATGTGGTGGAACGGGAGATTCTCATCATGGATGCAGCAACTGTGTGATGCTGTCATGTGGATATGGAGCAAAACCTCTGAGGAAAGTTTACACCACCTGCTTTTATCTATGACATCAAGAATCAAGGCAGCTCTGAAGGAAAAATAGGATCCAATCCAGTAATAGCAAGGTGGACCTGATACGGTGGATTGTAAGTGTAAGCGACAGAGTCTAAAGCTAAAGCTTTGTAGCATGTAAAGCCAATTCATGATCCAAGTTTAGCATGAAGAAATGAACAAGAGTGGAAGAAACTAGCAAAATAAATGATAGTTCTTCTGTTAAGAGGTAGAGTTACTCAGGTGTTTGAGGCATTTGAACATAAACAAAAATTCAATGAGCATTACTTTTTTATTTCTAATTTTTTTCTTATTCTTGTACAGTTATATTGTGAATTATTAAACATCACGAATCCCACACAGTGAATAATGCTAAAAGAACGGTGAAGTTGATCTAACTTAGAGTTTACATCAGAGCCGGTAAGGAACCACCTCCAGCAGTATGGTTTATTAAAAGCCAAGATTTCTTTCTGTTTTCTTCCAGAAAGCCCAACTTTCCTGTAACCATCATGAGGAAAAGCACATAGGAGGCAAAATGACTGGAAGTGACATTAAGGTTCTTTCTTGTCGACATTTTTCCCCAACGATACCCTACACCAACCAACCAACCAACAAGAATGACCACAACTGACTGCTTATATAGTAGACAAGCCTAATTGGATTTCCATGTGTTACTAAAGACAGCTAGAAAATATTAACATTAAAAGTTTCCTACCTACACTATACATATATTTACATTAACTAAAGTAATCAAAAATCATGTTAAATAATCCATCCAATGATTAGCTAAACTATAGGAAATTATTTCCCATAAATTCCTACTTAACCTATTTTCCACCTTGGGTCCCCTTCCCCCGGAACCAATGAACCCCTGGGGACATCTTTTGTCCACGCACCACTCCTGGGAGACAGAAACAGCAAGAGGTAAGTACAAATATTAAATTACTTTTAAGTATCTTATTACTTAAAACCATCAGTGCACTTTTTAATAAATGTCTAGCTAAACCAATTAAATGTCTTTCCTCTGCAGGTGAGGATTACCTGGAAGATTTCTGGTTCTCAGCCACTACACACAAACACATGATCACACCATAAAGCAATACACTAATTAACTTAAACTTTTTCATCTTAAGAGTTTAACACATATTTACCAATCCACCTGTCTGCAGTCATCAAAAATACACAATGAGGTAACAATAGTTCATTGTGACAAACCTAAAACAGCCTTCAGAAATAGTTGTCCAAGCTTTTTGAAGGTCTTGTTGTATGTGGGCGTTTAAAAAAAAATTGGGTTGGATACAGTCCCAGTTCTTTAAGTATGCTCATCACACTGGATTTTTATTCGTTTACACAGATCAGTCAATCACTCCAACTATTTAACATCTTCCTGTCAGATCTTTACGTGTGTGCGACACTTCTTACTGTTTTAAGTTGTCCCTAGAGGTGCCTTTTTAAAACTCTGATTCCAGTAGGTATGCTGAAACAAAGTTGGTACTTGATGTAGAAATAATCTGAATAATAATTATTTTAATGATCCTCCAGGGTGGAGGAATTGTTTTCCTGCTTTAGCTCCTCAAATGCTCTGTGCAGACATTTCCAGAAGTTGCATCCAAACGCCCGTGTGGGCTCAGACAGGTTTTACCCGTCTTCTTTGAAGTGGGTCCTCGTTGGAACAGTTGTACCGTGTTTCAGATGAGCTGCAATCAAAGCTTCTTCGGATTTCTTTTGGAGCACAGAACATATTCAGGCGTGAGAGGTTGCTCACTGCACCGAGCATCCAGTCGACTTGGATTAGGGAGATGCTGCATCGCCATGGAGACGGGCTGCCTGCTGCTCCAAATGATGTGTGAATGTTGGATGGATGGAGTATGAAAATCAGGACTGCATCAGCACTTCAGGGCTGTGGTGAGAACGTGACACAAAAACCTCCCTCCATCTCTTCCTCTCTTCAGGAGACTTACGCTGCGCCATATGTCCCAACCCTCTGGAGCAGTCGGCATGCTCACATGAGCATCATACCCTCACACATGATCTTAATCTGGGCCAGCTCTCATTCCCTACAACTAAGCAAGATCCTGTTTTCCTAATAGAGTGTATGTTGGAGGTTGGCAGAGGAGGTGATTTATTAACAGCTCCCACCCTGAACATGAGGTGTAAATCTGCACAGCAGGATCCATACTACCTACCCCAGAAAGAAGAAAAACATTTGTTGAAACGTGCATGTTTGCTGCTGGTAAATTTAAAATCCCCACAGTAATAGTGATGCAAGATGAGAGTAATAAATGGGGATAAAATGGCACACTTTTTATTTTATCCCCTAGTGGGCAAAGTTTTATGTTAAGATTTTATTAATAGTGCTTGTTTTATTCATAATAAGTCCAGGTGTGTTACGCCTGCCTATATTTTCTGTTTGCTTCCTCAGATGTGGTGACAGCGCTCTGAATCTTTTACGATTGTCCTTGTTTTCTCTCCAAATCCATGTGGCTTTGATGTCAAACCGAGGGGGATTGCCTCACTCCATTTCAGTAACTTCTAATGTGTTTCTGATCTGTGGCGGTGGCAGAGTACACATTCTCCTCGTTTCTTTCTCTTTCAACCTTCCTCCCCTCCTCTCTACTCTGTCACTTTCCCACGTTTGCAGTACTGAGCACTAATTACTGATGTCAGGAGACAAAAAAGGGGGAATCTGTCTTGTCACAAAAAATCCACCTGCAACCTGGTGAGAATGGACACCAGACAGCACTGCTGTAGATTATTGACTAAAGAGTCACAATAATTTGTCTGTTTAGTGTCGCTTTTACACGGAATTACACCACTTTGTCGGGCTGATAGATTTTCCTTCGCACTTTTAGGAGTTCTCCTTTGCGTAGGTTTAAAAAACGAGACAGAAAGTTTCTTTCTAACTCAGGAAGCTAAAGCTGACAAGCTCGTTCTTTACAGCAGATTCATGCTCTGGCTCTTCAAACTCATTGGTTTGTTTCTTCTCCACAGAACTTTAAAGGTACGTTGTGTAAGAATGAGGTGATCTGGTGGTAAAGATAAGCACAGAAATGACTTCAACTGCTAAGCACAAGTGCGCAGTACTTTCTTGTTCTGTAATCCTTTTGATGGGTTAGTTATCCCAAATGCTTATTAGTTTTAGTCACATTTGAGTCATTTCTACATGTGATGGTTTTAGTCCAGTTTTAGTGAAGTATTACCCCTCATTTCCACCGTGTGTGTGTGTGCACCACGTTACGGCTGTGTCGCGGCCTCCGCTGCTATTCGCGGCCCTTTTAGTCAGTGGTTTGGTTCCCACCGGGTGCGCCGTAGCGCGTGTCAGAAGCATCCCAGAAGCGCCTTGGTGCGGCTCTCCGCTAAAGTTACGCACCTAGTCTATTTTTTAAGGCGCACGTGTCAAACTCAGCAGTTCAGATAGGAGCAGACAGGAAATCAGACACGGGAGCAGTGTAAAAACTTCCAGTATTTTTCAAGATAAAAGCCCCAGTGCAGATTTGCGCTGCTGAACCATGAAAACTGATGACTCTAAATTCTCCCTAGGAATGAGTGTGATTGGTTGTTTGTCTCTCTCTATGTTGGCCCTGTGATGGACTGGTGACCTGTCCAGGGTGTACCCTGCCTTTCACCTGAAACACTGCTGGGACCCCGCCACCCATAATAGGAATAAGCAGTACAGAGAATGACTGACTGACTGACTGAACCATGAAAACATTACGTATTTAACTGGTCAGCGGGTCTCAGTGTTTTTTCTTTTTTCATCATTGACAAGGAGAATTTTATCTGAAAAGGGAGAATGACAACATTCTTCAGTTCTCCTGTGATTTCCTGATCTCGCGGATCCATAGGCAGACTGCACTCGTGGGCGCTCCACATCTGACATACATAATTAAAAGCAAGTATTTTTTCAGCCTTAAAAGGACCAAAGAAGAAATCATTACACGTGTACACAATGTTGAAGTAGTTACCTTTGGTGCAGTCATAGTTGCACCTGAGGCCACAGGCTCCACTCATCCACTGTCCATTCACAGATGTGCTTGGAGTTTGAAGACATTGCTTTCACCATCTTTAACAGTAGATGTCAGTAATTCTTCCACACTGTACCTTTAGTATTTTAAAATGATGTCAGAACGCTTGGGTGTGAAAGTAGTCCTAGTTGCTTCGGGTAACACTTCACATCAGCTGCTACAGTAAATGTTGAGTAATATTATCCCAAAAAATGTTGTATTTTTCCATAAATGTGGACCCTATTGTCCATCTTTCAGGGACTAAAGTTTACAAATGATGCTGTATTTGGGAGTGATCCAATACTAAACGAAAGCACTCAAAATCTGCAGCTCACTCAGTGGACAATTGTCTGCATCAATACAAAGGAGCTTGTTTCTGATGGTTTTTCTGCCATGCTATTTAGTCTGTGTGTGCATCTATAAAGAAGAGAGAACTGATCTAGAATCAAAAAGACACATTTAGCTAATAAAATTACTTCCACTTTGTCTGCATCAGATGTCTCGGCTCTTCTCCTCCTAATTGACTGGCAGCAGTCATTATGACCACAGCAAACTGCAGGCAGGAGTGTTTTTATCCATTTGTAGCACAGCTACCCAGTCCAGTGCAAAGTGTGAACGCGTGACACGCAATTTTCTTTCTATATTAGTGTAATGTGTAGTTTACACTTTTGTACTTTCTATATGTATATTTCTATTTTCCAGCTCTGTAATGTTACATCTTTACATTGTCTTCACTAACAACTCATCTCAAGATGTTCTATCTAATGGCTTAGACATGTCTCTGTAGACATCTGAATGGTATGTAATGTCCCACACTTCCCCTATCAGAATCTGCCAATGAAAAGAATTAAGAATTTTATGCTTTGGATTGTTTTGAATATATTTAGGTGGATCTTTGCTCCGTGGATGGATTCCAGACTGATTATTTGGATCAGACAGGATGGTAGCGTACAGCCCAGCTTTAGTAAAAATGGAAGTTTGCTTCAAAGGTGATCAAACCCACACTAGCTAACAAGGTTTACTTGTTACTGGTTGTTAGACATCTAGTAAATGTGCAACACTTCTTACCACTTTTAAAATGTAAACTAAGACCAACATACTCAGTTTTAGCTTTTTTTGGCCTTGGCCTTGAAGGGAAATATCTAGTTCTCTAAAGCTTGGATTCTTCCCTTTATTCTCCTGCTTTGGACTGCAAAGTCAAGTGATTAGACTTGTCTGCTTTCACATGTGATGAGTTATTTAAGTTTATTCATATATCAATATATATTTTAATTCTTTTTCAAAGCAATCTGACACAACTTTCCATTCTTAAAACCGCATTTGAATAGTATTTTATGACACATTGACATTCATGACGTATATTCCTGCAGCATCCATGATGAGAAGCTGCACGTCACAACTTTTCTTTCCAACCCTGGGCATCATGTTACATTTTCTGTTTCACTTTACATTACAGCATCAAACATCATCAACTGGCCGTTTTGATGTGCAATATGGCTGAGTCATCTCAGAAACGCAAGGGGACATTATTTGAGAAAGGGAGGAAGAAAGAGAGAGAGAAACGAGTCAACATCACACTGATTTTTACTGACTGGAGAGATCTCAGAAGAGATTGGATGCAAAACGGATCTTGAGTTAGCCTTCAAAGTTTAAAATCTGCCAAAGTTCTGTAGTGGGGCTTTAATAGGCAATAAAATGGGTCCGTAAGAGGTTAGGTATGAGAAAACTAAAACTAGAAAAGCTTTATGAAGTGTTGTCTTTCTTGATAATAGAAGAGCTCAGTGACTTCTACTGCAGCTGCAACACTACATTGTTTCTGACCTGCCTGTTTTAACCCAAACAGGAGGTTTGGCTTTAGGGACTGGTTTAAATTAGGGCTTGAATCTGTGCACGTTGCCATGGAGATACCTTTATTCTGACTGGAACCACTCAAAGACAACATCTCCTTCGTCTGCAGTTCCTGACAGACCCTGCTGGTCCTGGGCAGCTCATCTTGGTGACTTCTTCCAGAGGACAATGAGAGCCAGCAGCAGCCACAGTGCAAAGAGGTGTTTCCATGGCAACCAGCAAACTCGGAGTGCATTAATGGGTTGCTGAGGTGACTGCTAACATCGCTTAAACGACACACGTCCCCCTCTGCCTTGCTTTTCCCTCTGTCAGTTTCTCCGCACACAACCCCAGAACTTGCTTTCTCTAATCTTTGACCCTCTGGAAAATGATGACTGTAAGCAACGCCACGGAGTAGAGGCAACTGTAAGCCCATAAACACACTCGCAGACAAGAAAACACTTATCTCATAGTACTGCTCCTCTGCTGTCTCCCAAGTGTATTCCTAAGTACATCCACTGGGACACAAACACTCCCACAGCTCAGACATCCTAACTCCCCCTGCTAAGTTTATGAAATAACAAGCATCTCTGTGCTGCTGCACAAGCTCTGGAGCCTTTTGATGTTCTCCAAAGCACAAACCTCATTTGTATTCCACTTGTGTACTCCGTTTTCTCTAGACCATTTTGATACCCCCCCCCCAACACATTTCTCAATGTTAACATTGTTATTCATGTTTCCACACAGCATGGGACACCTTCTCATTTCCACCTCAGTGCAACTGTTACAACTGTAGATGGGTGATATGTGTAATGTAGACAATGTAGACTACATTGGAAGAAAACCATTGAGAGATTCTTTACCGAAATATATTCTGGATGTCACGTCTGTATGGCTGCCAAAAGGCTGCAGATGTAAAAAAATATTCCTATTTCTCCAAACGATATAGTAATGGCATGTCCTGCTGAGAAAGTTGTTTGGGAAGTGGTGGATCTAATGGATTTAAATTTTGTTGTTTGGAAACATGGATGAAAACGCCATGTAAATTGTAAAGTTTCAGCAATCAACTCTACATCTCTAACGCAGCCTGGTAACCCTCCACTTACTCTCATGCACATCTTGCACAGTTGTATCACCTCTATTTTATTTTTTTGTTGATATCCAGTTGCTAGCAAGCGACAAAGTGCTGTAAAGCAAAACTCAGATGTATTTTGATGCAGCACCCTGCAAGAAATAGTAGTAAAGTTCAGTTTCTTAGCTTCAGGATGCTGCTGGGCAATGACGTCTCCAGGAATATGTACATAATTGGTAAATGTCACTGCGCCGTCACAATAAGTCAGAAACACATACAGTGGAGCAAAAAAATATTTAGTCAGCCACAAGTTGTAAAAGTTTTTCCACTTAAAAAGATGAGAGAGGCCTGTAATTTCCATCATAAACCTCAACTATGAGAACAAAATGAGAAAAAAAAAATCCAGAAAATCACATTGTCTGATTTTTAATGAATTAATTGGTAAATTCCTCGGTAAAATAAGTGTCTGGTCACCTACAAACAAGCAAGATTTCTGGCTCACCCAGACCTGTAACTTCTTCTTTAAGAGGCTACTCTGTCCTCCACTCGTTACCTGTATGAATGGTGCCTGTTTGTAGAGTATAAAAGACACCTGTCCACAAGCTCACACAGTCAGATTTCAAACTCCACTATGGGCAACACCAAAGAGCTGTCAAAGGACACCAGAAACAAAATCATAGACCTGCACCAGGCTGGGAAGACTGAATCTGCAACAGTTAAGCAGCTTGGAGCTTTGGATGATCCAGAAGAGGATTGTGAGAATGTCATGTGGTCAGATGAAACCAAAGTAGAACTTTTTGGTAAAAACTCAACCTGTCGTGTTTGAAGGAGAAAGAATGCTGAGTTGCATCCAAAGAACACCAAACCTACTGTGAAGCACGGGGGTGGAAACATCATGCTTTGGGGCTGTTTTTCTGGAAAGGGACCAGGATGCCTGATCCGTGTAAAGAAAAGAATGAATGGGGCCACGTATCGTGAAAACCTCCTTCCATCAGCAGGCGCATTGAAGATGAAACGTGGCCGGGTCTTCCAGCATTACAATGATCCTAAACACATCGCCCGGGCAACGAAGGAGCGGCTTCGTAAGAAGCATTTCAAGGTCCTGGAGGGGCCTAGCCAGTCTCCAGATCTCAACCCGATAGAAAGTCCGCGTTGCCCAGCGACAGCCCCAAAACATCACTGCTCTAGAGGAGATCTGCATGGAGGAATGGGCCAGAATACCAGCAGCAGTGTGTGGAAACTGGTGAAGACTTCCAGAAAACATTTGACCTCCGTCATTGCCAACAAAGGGTTTATAACAAGGTATTGAGAGGAACTTTTGTTATTAACCAAATACCTACTTTCCATCATAATTTGCAAATAAATTCTTTAAAAAAATCATTTTCTGGATTTTCATACTTGAGGTTTGCCTATATTTACAGGCCTCTCTCATCTTTTTAAGTAGGAGAACTTGCACAACTGGTGGCTGACTAAAAACTTCTTTGCCCCGCTGTATTTTTAGGTGAGAAAGTTACATAATGCTACTTTCAATAATTGAATATATGATTTAAAAGACAAAAGAGTTTATAGCTATTTTCCGATTTTATATTTGGTTCATGCGATGTAACCTTCACCGAAGTGTCTCTGCTATAAATCAAGGAGCATCTGTGCCTTAAATGACAACAACTGTCAAAACAGAGGGTGAGGTATGAGGAAGGCCCAGGCCCCTGCATCAGTCTCCTCGACACCCCCACATCGGCATCACTCATCAGATCAAACACTTACTGAAAAAAGCATCAGTCAAACACACGGGCTTGTCAGAGGCAGAGTTTTAGATGGGTCACTGTGTCCTTGTCCTGCTGCCTAACTCAGGAAGAGGAGAATAAATCAAGCGCCTGTCGTCTCCATCCTGGCCCCTTGATCAAGCAGATCAACCCCGATGGGAAATCTATAAAGCACACCCCGCCTGGGTGCTCGCAGACATGTAGAAGCTAACAGCAGAGCTTCCTCTGTGTGTTGACCAGTTGGACAGAGGACACATCAGCAGATATAGAGACTGATGGATCAGTTAAACACTTGAAGTAGATGTTTTAGAGTAATTTGTTTACAAAAGATGCAAAAATCACTTTGCTTAAATACATTTGTGGATAGGAAAAAAATGAGAGGTGGCTTAGGACTTTCACACATCATTACATGGTAAGAATTACATGGCACAAAAATGTATAGGGCATTACCTCACCTGAATAACAGATGAGACATCAGAGAAAGTATATATCATCAGCCAGTTCCTTATGATAATTTTATATTAACAGCGCATCATAAAGGTAAATCCAGCACGAGAAGGCTTGCTTAACCCCGATATCTGACCTGGCATGCCTTTGGTTTTACACCCATCTAGCTCTTGGGGTGTAAATACAGTTTTGTACCACTGCTCTTGTTTTTTCCCAGTATACCAAAGATGTCCACACAAATGGTGATTTTATTGTAAATATGCCCCATCAGCATTACACTTGCTGTTTTCACAGGCTGAGATTAATTGCGTGGAGTAACTTTCTCTGCTTTTGCCCTCAGGTCCTAATTAAGAGGAATTCAGTTCGCCTCATCTTGTAATTATGAATCTGGGTGGAGAAGAGTTTGCTTTGGACCGAGTGTAAATACAAACAACTGAGCAGTGGAAGAAAGAGAGATGTTGAGGCTGGTTAGGATGGATGTTTTACGGCTTTGTGAAGTAACAGATTCCCTTCTTTAGAAACATAAATTACAGCAGTTGATGCTGCCCTCTGCAGATTAAATGAGGATATTTATTTAGCTGAATATTTTATGACTGCACCATAAGAGAGACTTGACACACCAACACACTTAATTCATGTTAACCTCTGCTGATTTATTTACAAAATGGTTATGTGTGCAAGCAAGTTTCATGTTGAAATCACTCGAAGGCCGTTGCAGAGAACAGCAGCGTTAATCTGCAAGGTCACTGGAACTGGCTCCATAATACCTCAGCTGTGACCTGTGAGCTTAGGCTGAAAGGCCTTGGGAATCAAGACGCAACAAAGTCACGTGACAGCAGATTTTCCATACCGTTGGCTCTGCATCTCATTTCTCATGTCAGCCTGTCACATCCGATCAGAGCAAGGCGAGCCTCAAAGCTCAGTCTTGTTTTTAGCACAAACAGGGAAGTTATTATGCAGAAGTTTCAAGTCGTTTGGTCAGACGCCGCAGTGACAAGGTAGTGGCTGACTCAGGACTGAGTTGATAACAGTGTATTTGTAAGCTTTGTTGGAGATGAGCGGTTAAGGCCGGGGCAGCAGGTCAGGGCTGCAATCAGCCTCTATGCTCCACCCCTCCTCCATCCTGGTTACACTAATTACATTACTCCTGGGGAGATGCGATAATCATATCTTAATGAGACATAGGAGATTACGGAGCTCTGCATGACGCGAGTCTACCAGCAGGGCTGGATCTGCATACATTGTGGTCTTAAAACCTATTTCACACCACATATGTTTTATCACAAAACACAGAGACATGGATGATTTTAAACATCAGTCAACATTTTCCTCCTAATGCCGCCTAAGATGTGCTGAAAGAAGGCACGCACAGTCATGTTTATTCATCACAACAGTGCAGTCTGACACTCAGAGCTCCTGTCATGCCAGTGTGGTTTTTTGGCAGCTCTGATTGAGGGGCCTTAAGAAAGGAGGCTTCCCTGTAACCTTTCTTTAAACTGGTCTGACTGAAAAGGGGATTCAATTACTTAATAAGAAGAATTAAACAATGAGAATTCCGACTGTGATTATCTGGACTTGGATTTGAGACCTTGAAAGCCACGTTTATGATGACCTTTCAATGCAGAACAAAATTATTTTCTCAACTCTGATTTAATTTATTCATGTATCTTTCCTCTGGGACTAGTTTCTGCTTATTGAGATTAACACTTTCCCCATGTGGGGGATTTGTCACTTATCCCTCCTGCAGTGGGCAGCAAACAAGCTATTTAGTGACGCTCCCTCAGGGATGCGTCATACAACAGGATAATGCAACAGCAGATTGAGAACATTTTCTTTAGCAACACTGATAGCTGTTACTCCCACTCAGCTGGTCCGAAAAAACCCTCCCATGACCTCCTTTTCCTTACAGAGGCGGTCACTTCTCAACAGTAATGTCACCACTCCTCTTCCTCTCTTCAAACCATTCAGCGCTCTCATTTCCCTCCTAATCCCCTGCTGTTAGCTCCCCTGCTGATCCATAACTAGCACCTGTTTAGGAGTTTTATGAAGCCATATCATTTCAACACATTCACTTCCTGCAGAGAATCCTGGAAAGACCTCATTATCGCTCCATCAGCTCTGCGAGTGGCTCCTCCTGTCTAGCAACCGGCCACTATCCCATCATCATCCCACCAGTTTAAAGGGCACAGCCGCTCTGAGAAATGATGGCCCCCCTTTTTTTGCTTTATGCAAGCAAATTGTTGTGATTAAGGTCTGACAGTTTTCATTAGCAGGTTTTGTAAAGAAATAGCTGAAAGTCTGCACAACATGAGCATGAATTGGCTTCTAGGCCTTTTTTACCGCAGACATTTTGACTGGCAATAGCACACACTGGCGTATTTAACGAGGGTTGCATTGTGCACATTCTGCACCAGACCAACATGCACATGTGCAGATGCAGAATGCAGCCCTCTTTAACACCCCTGAGCTTGTCCTTGTTTTTTAAATTAAAATAAAAATCTGACATTTAAAAGGCCTATTGGGAAAAATTTGCTTATTTATTAAAATTCTATACAAAGATAAAAAGAAATCTGATTCATCGTGACTGAGTTTACCTTTACAATTTGCCATTAAGAACATGTCTGGAGGAGGAGAGTACAGAGTGCTATAATTCCTTACAGTTTCTTCTTGAGTTAAAGCAGTGTATGTCAAACATGCCACCAGGCATTTGGCAACCAATTATTGAAAAACAACGTTACAAATATAAAAAAATTCAATTCAAAATTCAAATATTCCCCAAGTAATGTTTAGTCAGGACAAAATTAAATGTACAGGAAGACTCTTCTTCCACACTGATGGAAATTTTATTCACTTTTATTTAGACTAGTATAAGTATGGATGTCTATATGCAAATGGTTTGTATGCAAAGGAGAAACTATTGGACTGCTCGCAGATGTTACAGTTCTCACACACCTGTACATGAAGCAGGTGGCAACACTGCTGTGTTTAATTTGACTCAGAAGTCGGATCTGGGAATTAGATCGGCGGGGGCCTAGTGAGTCTTCCCCAACTTCGAGGGGGCGTATTTCTGACTTTTAAAAAATCCGACATCCGAGTACAAATCAAAGGCTCTGAACGAAACAGGAAATGCCTGCTGGAACTGAAGTGAACCATCTTCACCCTGTAGGGTTTACCAGTCGTTACCAGCCCAACTGCCACCTTCAGATTTAGGCTTCGATTCAGAAGAGAATCTGCAGCTTTAATCCTACGTTTGAGTGCGAGGGCTCATTTCACTAGCGTCAGCTACGGCTTTTTTCCCATAGTTTTGAACTAATGAGGAAGTTTCCTGGTTCAAAAGGTGTAATTTGGTTTTGATCTTTGGAGTAGAAAGTCTATTGAAATTTGTGTTTTCAGTGTTAATGTGAGGGTATTATTAATTTAAATCTGCACTAGACATATTTTTCCATTTGTCTTTGACTACCTTAAAACAAAAAAATCATTTATGAATCCTCTTTGAGCAAATAATGCCTAGAAAAATATTTCAACAACAAAAACCCTACTGTGTTTTCATACTGGTTTTCCTACTAGGTGGATAAACAGCACTATCACTGCTCTTCATTTCTTTACAATTTAACCTGAACAGAGGCTTTGAGAAGCATAATTACAGTCCCAGACCCTTCTTGGAGAGAAGGGTCTTTAGATGTCATTTTCATCTGGTTGGCAGCCTGACAGTGTCTTCTGACTCTCCCCCATCTCACATAATCTCTGTCTCTTCTCATTCCACATCCTTACTCCTCTACAATCAAACTGTCAGTCACAGTTAAGGCTCTAAATACCTCACGGTTCCCCAATCAGACACACTACTCTGGCTGCACCTCAGACGGGCTCCAGTCGATCCTGCGGCTCCATCTGCCCCACCTCGCCACCATGCCTGCTGCAGGCCAGTCTAACCTCCAGCCCCCCCGAGCACTCGGCTCTCCAGCTGAACCCGAGAACCCACACTTCAATCACACAGTCATCGCCTCAGGACGAATGCTTCTTCATCTGCAGTACATGGCTCAAAATAAAGTGACCTTCCCTGTGTTGGTGCTTTGTTTGAACATTTTGTATGATATGCAGCTAAGAGATGAAGGAATCCTCCCAGTCCCAGATGAAGCAACCTGCTGTAGCACTGACAACGCTGTTACCTATGAAGCTTAGTGCACATTAAAGTCAGTATGTGCCGCTGGCTGCAGCTAATTTGCAAGCAGCTCACATGCAGACACGACAACCTCATGTTTGGCTGTGAGTGCAGCTTCTTGGACACAGTGTTCTGTCTCATCACTCCTTCAGCTGATCCTCCTCCTGAAACTGCTTGCCCTCTGTGACACATTAAACATCTCTGTTTAGATTTATACACGGGTTCACGGCTCTATAAAGCAAAGTGCTCATTTTCTAGACCGATTCATAAAGATACTTTTCTGGCATTTATGTTTTGTGCTTTTGATTTCATGCTGCTTCACACTGACTTTCAGAATTGCATGTTTGTGTTTATTTATCCAGAATAACCAGTAAATATGATTTTTTAAATCTTCAAACTGTTGCACAACAATTAGAAACAAATAAACGGATTAATTGACTGGATATCTTCACCTGTCATTTCTTTTTTTGGATTACATAGATAATTCTTCGTAAAGCAAATCAAATATTTTTCCAGGTTGACGTTAACATGCCACCTAAATCTCATCATTGAGTCCATGGATGTTTCTGCAGTTTTGAGGTCTACTGCCCCCCACCCTCATGGATCTTCCTTTTAAAGATGCTCCACAGGTTCTCAGGTCAGGGGATGATGGTGGTCCCACCATGAGTTTTCCTCCTTTTGTATCCATTGCAGGCAGACTCCGCTGGTGTGTTTCTACATGAAGGGAAGCAGCGTTGTTTTTACTTTATACCACGGCAGGACATAGCAGAGGCCACCCTAAAGGGTCCAACATCTTATCTCTCATTATTCCAGCCCAGAAAATCTCTCCACCACCACCTTATACATGGTGTCTATCCACCATCCATCCAGACCTCCATCAATCTGCACCATGCCAGCCTAGCATAGCAAACGAGTCTTCTTGTATTTCTGTATTTGTTTGTGATCATTAGTTTAGGGAGGCTAAAATACAGTTTCATGCTCAACTGCAGCCTCTGGAGTACCCTGCATGTGGAGGTTCAGCCAGCTGCTGCTCCATCCATGCTGAATTAAATATGCTAAAAGTGTATCTTTTACATTTTTAAGTTTTTATTCTAAGCAGGTTTGGTTGCAGCCATGTGAGGAAAAGCGTGGAAATGTGTAAATGGCTCTGCTCACAACATAAAATAACTTTCCTGTCTGCAAGATGAGCTGAACACATTCTTCTGAGGCTCCATGTTGGACCCGAGGAGCAGAAATATGAGTGGCTCTAAACATGACTTGCTCTCAGCTCTCTGGTTCAGAGCTTCTGCAGAAATGAACACAACAACGACAGAGTTTGTGAATGACACCTTACAAAATCCCAACTTGGTATTGCTTGTTTCTTTAAGATTCACTTGCAGCAGCTGTAATGTTACTACTACAGGAGGTTTCTTATTGGCTACTGTTGCTTTAAGATCCTCCTCAGCAGAAAGAAGTGATCTACTTTTCTTAATCCACAGGCTCAGATTGAATCTGGAGTTGATATCCTCTGTTGCTCTGATTTCCCGCTGACTTGGCTTGCTTTAAATGTGACTAATTCAGAGAGCTGCACTCTTTTAGTGTGTGCTTAGTGTGCCTTTTTTAGACCTGGTGTAAAACCACTGTGTAACTGCCGTGACCTCTTTCAGCCAATTTAAAAGAAAAGATCTTTTTTCCGTCTAGGTGGCGGCTGTGGGGTAGGCAGGCCAGAGGAAGCAGAGGATGAGAGGGCAGAGGAGCGGGTTTCATCTGAACACTCTCAGGTGAAGACCTCACTCACTAATGGCCTCTTCACTCTGTCTGTGTGTGCGGGTCCATGACTGTGTCTTGTGTTGGGTCATGTTACATCACCATAAAGCCTCTCAGACTCTTCCTGTGCCTCATTATACGTATGATAGGATAAGGATTGGGCTGATGTGATTAGAGCTCAGCTTCAGTTTCAAACTCTCTACAGCACTAATGCATACAGCTCACATTTAAGATGCATCACATAACTTTCCGACCTTAAATCTCCGTGTTCTGGACTCATTTTATGGCAGGGGTGCCCAAGTCCATTCCTCGAGATCAACTATCCTGGAACTTTTAGATGCAACCCTTCTCCAATACACCTGAATCAAATAGTGCAATTCCTTCATCCACATGTCATTCAGCTCTGCAGACGCCTAGTAACAAGGCATTCATTTGACTCAGGTGTGTTGGGGAAGGGTTGCATCTAAAAGTTCCAGGATAGTAAATCTTGAGGACTGGACTTGGGCACATTTGTTTTATTGTATTGTGACGTCTAGTATGTGCATTTCTGGAGACGTTGCAGCCCAGCAGCATCCCGAAGCTGAGAAACCGCACTATATATATCGTAAAACGACTCTGCATGACGTTGCAGGGTCGTTTTACGCACCACATCACACGCTAGCAAGCGGATATAAACACACCGGCCATTTTGAACGCGCACCATGGCTAATTCAGCAAAGAAACGCAGGAGGACTTTTTAGAGGAAGAGAGAAAAAGAAAGAGAGATAGGGACAGAACAAGAGTTGATACAAGAGTCAAGAAGAGACAGTCTTTTGATGGCTGGAGAGATTTTACAGTACAGTTAGGATGCAAGATGGATGCTGAATTAGCCATCGATAGGGGGCACATTCACGGGAGAAATGGCTTGTAGAATTCCGATCAAGCCAAGGCCGCTAGGATCTGATGCAGCTCCATGTTGTAGAAACCGTTGTTCTGCATTAACCAATAGATGAACGGGTTTCAGTAATTCTTGGTGCAGCGCCTCCTCTGGTGGAGAGCGGAACACGTTATTTATTTATTGGAGAAATGCAGCATGAACTCAGTCTCAGTGCGGAACAATATTACACCCCCTCAACTAGACCATGTCCCCAATCAGGCCAAGTGTAGCAGACTATCCTGGTGTAAATGCACCCTGAGAAAATGGCAAAGGTTCTGCACTGCATCTTTTATGTGACTTTTTTTTCTTTAATTAAGAGAGCAGGGCAAAGTATATCATCTCCATACTACAGGATTCAGGAACATGTGCTTCCACATTAAAATATATATAAAAAATATTTCACCATCTATGAAAATAATTACACATGGATATTTTGCAGCTGGCAACTTGTGGTTGGACTTTATTGATACTAGATGCAGGGCAAATGAACAAGTCTGTGCTAAAAATGCCAATCTGAGTGAGTTATCCTGTAGGACACCTGAGCTGTGTAGAAATATCCAGTTTGTAAAAATGTAAATATACTTTAAAGCAGAAGAACGAATCTCATATTCTTTGTGCTCATGTATAAATGTGCTAGCAAATACTCGTTAAAAATAAACAAACCTTTGTGTGCTTGAAATTATTTATTACCTAGCAAAGCCTTAGTGAATGTGTCTCAGGTCACTGTCAAACTGTCTTTCTGGGTTTTATTATAAACCGATGGGTAATATCAGTAATCGAATCATCGTCTGTTTGTGCGTTGTTCTTCTTGGATCTGGTCCCCACCGGCCTGATTCTTTATTATCCCAAGTCATAGTGAGGCAATTTTGCACTGACAATAACAGTCCTATCTAAATGCGTGCTATATGTACAGAGATGAAAGTTTTATTCACAACATATCCAAGTAATACACGTTATATTAACCGGGACTAAGATCAACCTCAACAATAGCATTGACAATGTGCCCATCACATAAACGACCATAAGACGAATCAAATTACCACATGGTCCACTACTGCCAAATGGGTGGAATAACCAGATGAAAATTTTTATTTTCCTCTCAGAGTAAACCCGGATGCTTCACTTACATGGTAAAAGAACCAAATTTGGCTTGGAGGGGGAGGATGACCTTGGTTCATGTAAACAGACATGAAAAACTACAACAGTGACCATTGATTATTCACGATGACTTCTTATTGGATCATTTTCAGCCATGTTTTTATGTGACATTTTCATCGTTCACACTCAGTTATCCATCCTTTACCTCTGCAGATGCAGCATAACGGTGTCTCTCCTTCCTCAGACACATTGATAAGCAGCACAGCCTATTTCCACTTGACATCTTTATGAAGAGCTGCACATTTGAATAACACACAGCACACCAAGCGTTCGTGTAGCAGTATCAGTCAGGCAGGAGCTGCTTCAAACGGTGTTATCATGCATCAAACATAAAGCAGCCTGAGTGGCTGGGTCACACACTGCGTCTTTCTGTCCCTCACAGAGTAACACAGACACATGACTGAACAGTTTGTGGCATCAAGAAAGGCCATGCAGTGGCAGCTGTGCCACGCTTCCTGTTATTCTGGAAAGCAACTTTTGGATCAATAACTATCCAGCTAAAAAATGGACATTTTACTGCCAGCTCAGAGTGCCAAGCTCCCCTCTCTGAAGGACCACTTAGTGGGCAGAGAGCACCACGAGTAGAGACACTTACTGCACAGCGAGCTGCTGGTTAGGCAACCAGGAAATGAGCAGCCCTACCTCTTATTCTACAGAGTTTTATGGGCTCACAGTTGTTGAAAAACAGCCAGCTGTTCATGCCACAGTTTTTTTTCCTGCGTTCACGTCTGTGGCTCTGAGATCCAGATGGCCATCAGGACTCGGCAAGCTATTTCCAGGTTATTGGGTGCAGCTTCATGCCAGCGTTGCCTGCCTGCTGCTGCACTCTGAGCATCCTGTTTTCCCTATCTGTACCATCGGTCATTAATAAGATGTTACTAATGGATTTATTCATGGCAAAAAAGTTATTTATACATATTAAACCATGCAAGCCTTTAGACTGTGCAAAAGCCATTTGAATGCTTTGTATCTTCCTCCAGACAGAATGTTTGGTGAAAATGAAAAACTTACAAATGAGTAACAAATAAGGAAAGCAGCTTCTTGGTTCCTCCTTGTATTTTTGACAGGAGTGAAACAAAATCAACCCTGAGATTCACATCATATTCATGCGCTGTTTTCTGGCGAGACTGCGTTATTAGATGGGTCTTGAAAAAATAATGAGGCAGCTTGGAAAAATGAGGTTTGATCCCTGGTGGACCGATGTGCCACAAACACAGAGCTGAATGTTTCCGGAGCAGTGGAAAACTTTACCAGAGCTACATTTGCCATCCACTCCTCAGAAATGGTGAGGAAATTTAGCAGTCGCTCCAAATGCTTTGACATATCAATTGACTCCTCTTCAAACTGCCAACACTTCACTTGAGAGCTCAAGAGGAAATGTGTGGACAGAGGGATGCGAACTGCAGAAAATCCCTGGCCAGCAGCGGCCGTCCACAGCTACAAAAGGAAAACTAAATGCACAGGACTCTTCTCACCCTGCAAGTGTTTGTACCCTGTACATTATTAACCAGAGACCATTTGCAACACTTAATTCAAATCCAAATTGCCACTTTCAGCATTTGTTTGAGATATACAGTGATGTGACTGTGTATCTCTGAGAGTTTTGTTTATGTGAAGCTAAAAAAAAGTACTGGGGTGGCACTAATTTTCACAAGGTTTTGCTTCAATTTGTCATCCATTTACATCATGATGTGAAAGCCTGCACTCTAACAAGCCGTTAAGCACGCAGTCATAAATGTTGGAAAGCTAAAATAGTAAATTAAACAACTATTTAAAAAAAACAACTAAAAAGCAACAACTTAAACAGCATGTCTTCAAGGTTATCCCAGTCTTTATTTTTGCTAACTCACCCTTCCATCTTCCCTGGATAGGCTGGGCTGGGCTCAGGTCCTCTACCAGAGACCTGGGAGCTTGAGGGTCCTAGGCAGTACCTTAGCTGTTCCTAGGACTGCACTCTTCTGGATGGAGATGTCTGAGGTTTCTCCAGGTATCTGCTGGAGCCACTTCTATATATATATATATATATATATATATATATATATATATATATACTCTCTATCTGTCTCTTATCCTGTAGTGGCAGACAGTTGTGTATCAGATAATGTAGTATCAGACACATCAGACAGAGTTATAAGGGAGACAGCTGTGTTTGGGCAGGAAGCCATATCCTATGTCTAATGATCTGCATGCCTACCAGCTACTCTGCAGCATATAAGATCAAACCAGATTGTTTTATAAATCTGCAAACAAGAACGTAACATAGCAGAGCTCCTCATTATCTGTAGCTATACCTCCACAATTTTTAATGCACTAGAAGCCGTTCCAACATCATTAAACATGCGAGCCATCCCACCATCGGAGAAAAGCCTCTATCTGAGATGAGTTTTTACAGGGAGGGTTGTTTTTGTGTCTGTTTTTTACAGTTGTGATGGGATTTCAGGCTGCTTGCACAAAGAGCACTTCATGGTGTCTTTTAATGACTAGCGGCCTCAATGAGACGTCTTTGAGTAAATGACACAAGAGGAAGGGCAACATTAGAGAGAAATATTCATAATCAGGATGTATACAGATCAGAGGACAAATCCATGACTATTTGATTTTAAATTAAGCGCGAACAACTAATTTTGTTTCCAAATAGTTTTATTAATCATTGTGATATTTTTAACTCAATAATTGGTGTCCATCACCTGAGAGATGCATATTCATTTAGTAGTTAAATGATTCATTATGTGTCTGTCTGGAGTTAAAAGCTCAGCACACAGTTCACAGTTGTTTTATTTCTAACTTTATTCTAGAGTTGCTTTTGTTATAAAAAATCTATTAGGACAGTAAGAGTAAGTAAGTGTAAACGTTATGAGTTAAAGGTGCAGATTCAGATGATATCAGGCTGCAAGTGTTCATCACTCCAAGCAGGATGTAATTCAATTCCTTGTTTTTATTCACCTCTTTTTAACCTTTTACAACCAAAGGTTCCTCGTTCTGAGGGACTGAGAACAGACGGTGCCAAACTTAGTAAAAAAAAGAGACTATTCTGGAGACCTCACCTGAACTGTCTGCACTAAAATCTTTCTAATTTTGTTCTGCTTGTTCTGAATTTGCAAAGTTAATGTTCCCTGTTATCTGATAGATACAGCTGCATCGGTCCAAAGAGATATTCATAGTCATCCTGAAAGTTTTTTTTATTTATGCAATGTGCCGTCTTCATTTATTTTTTACCAGCAACATGATATACGGACATTACCACATCTAAACCCATCTCTATAATGTTCCCTTTACTATGACTTTAGTATAATTTAAATAGACCCTGTGGTTGCAGAGATATCTCTTTTTTATTATAGTTATGCAATAGTGATGTCTCTGATACCAGCTATTTATGTTTTGTTGGTAATGTTCATGTTAAAATATTAATATTTAAGTTTTTTGGGATGAATATGTAGTTCATCACTAACTGGAATACAGTTATGAATTAATTTTTCATTTGCATTAATGCATTAACAACAAAGATATTAATTAAATTATTATTTAAGCAATATTAAATATTTAAATTATTATTTAAAAATAGAAATTAGCATTATCTTTGCAAGAGAAGCTGATTTTTTGGAAGGTAAGTATTTATTACAACAGTGAATTGAATCCAATAAAAACTACTTCATCCTTCTTATTTATGAAGTTTTCAAGACTTACATGTAGAATTTTTTCCATCTGGTATCGGAAACAAATTTATTATTGGTGTTATGTTTAAAATCTGAATTTGGTCTTTTCTCGGCGGGAAAAGCGGATTTTGGGTATACAGGTGACTTGTATAAAGAATCCAACAAAAAGCACTTCATCTCCTTATTAATGACGATTCTGACAGTTGTCAAGCCTGACATGACGACTGCAGGATGATCCATCACGCATCTGATGATCTGGCCCACACTGCGTACCAGGTGGCGGTAATGCACCAGATCGTTGCGTGCCCACCGCCACGTTGCATCTGTGTAATGTGGTTGAGACTTGAGCGGATGGAGGAAGGCTGCTTTAACAGTGATTTTCCAAATACACTAAGTTCTTTTACAAAGTATCGTGTCAGATTGATATCGCTGATACTTGGAATTTACTTGGTATCGAATCGAAAAGAAAAACAGTGGCATCACTAATATGCAATTTTCAATTTGAGGTCTAAAAGATGTCCAGGCTTTTTGGTAGTTGTTGAATTTACAGGATGTAAGTTCCATAGACATCTTATAGACCATAAAATTAATCCACTGTGAAAATAGTCATTAGTCAGAGCCCTCCATATTTTTTTTCTGTATAATCTAAGAATCTTCTCCCCTGTGGTGGGAAAACTGAGAAGAGCCAACATGTGACTCAGAGGAATAAGCAGCAGCTTTGATCTGTGACTAAAATACAGCAACAATACAAACTGCTGCTCATTAGGACCGGCTTATGTTTGAGCTCATCGTTGTCAGAGCTGCATCCACTTCAGACGCTCACTTTTCTGACAGATTAAAGGAAACATGATGTTTAGTAAAACAACAGCTGATGAGAGGTAAAGCTAACCTCTTTCCCTAACCATCCGTTCATTTTCTATACCCTTGTTATCCTATTCAGGGTCACATGAGGATGGAGTTTATTCCAGCTGCCAATGTTTGAGAGGACAAGTCACCAGTCCATCGCGGTTGGTAGTTATTTATTGTACAGCCTTTTGGGCATGCCTCCATGCTAAAAGCACACCTCTGAACACAAAAGCAGAAGTGAATTCTCTCTGCTAACATGATTGTTATCGGTTATGACATTTAATTCCCATCTGAGAACAACCTGTGTTTCGCTGCAGGCATCTACAAAGGTGCACGTTATAATGCTGGCGGATTATTTATACACAAATTATTCTGAGGGAGAGACTGGGCTCAAAATCTTTGTCTGTGGGGGAGTGTTACATTTGTGTTCACAAATGAAATGAAATCGAATCTCTTGTCTGAGGATTAAATTAAAGCTCCTTCATTTACATAGATGTTAGCTGGTTTCTATTAATAGTGATTCATGCTTTCACTCATGGGTTTTCCACCAACCTTGCACCATTGTTTCAAGTTTTTAGAAAGAATCTCACTTGACTTTTCGCTCATAAAAATGCAGAAGTTTGCATCTGACAATAACAGTGATTGCAGTTCAAAAACATCAAAAGACTCTGAGGGAGACTGTGGATTTTAGACATCAAAGAGTGCTTACAGGTCTTAGGGAGCATGTCTGCCTACGAGACAAAGTTGGATCAATTGTCTTCTGCCTCCATAAAAGGAGCAGCATCGTACTGTAGAAAGTAAATTTTGGTTAAAAAAAGAAGAAGTTGCATTTTAGGCTTCAAGTTGGAAAATAAAGGGGGGGGGGGGGGGGGGACCAGGTCAAAAAAATGTAAGTAAAAAAAAACCTTGTGCAGCCAGTCACCATGCTGGACGCTACGCTAGCACCTGCTAGCATAGCCTGTTACAGCCGTCTGCTGACCAGACTTCTGGAAGTCAATTAAAAAATGCAAATGTCCTAAATTTTCAGCTGTTTAAAATATATATTAAGTTCAAAACAAAAAATACAAATGTATGTCATTTTTACAAAAAATAAAAACCTTTACACAAGAACAGAACCTGTGAACTTGAAGCTTTTATTAGTATAAGCTTTACTAAATGTTGGTTTTAATTAATTAAGTGACAAAATAACTTTTATTAAAATGGCTAAAAGAAAAAGATGCAACCCTGCCGATAAATGGTGTAAACGTCTCGCCTCAGGCAGATGAGTTGGTTTTATCAGCTCTTAGTTTGGATCTAGGAAGCGGACACCTTTCTACCTCTCTATGTGGATCCGTTTTAATTGGATTTCAAGTGAACTGCAATGAATTAGATTTAACTTGACTGTTTCTGTTATAGTGTGTTGAGAAGACTTTGTTGTGAATTGACAATGTACAAATGAAGCTGAATTTAATTAATCAAAATACGCTCAAGAGTGATGATGAATGTTTACCATCAATCCTGAAATCACACATCCTGCAGACATGCTGCAACTATAAATCTGAGCAATACAACCTGTTATTTGTTCATTTACTTATTTATATTTATAACCGCTGTAAATAACCTTTTTTCAACATTTTTCCTACTTTTTTTATGTTTTTTGTGTGCAGACTGTGTGAGAGGTTTAAGTATTTTATTTATTTGTACCTGCAGCTCTATTTATATGCTTTGCCAAATTGAACATTCTGTTGCTTTGCAGCCATTTTCCTCTGCGGAAATGCAATCTTTGGCTTTCCAGACGACGGTGGTCAAGGAACAAACTTGAATTAAACACACCACGGTGAGGCTATCTAATAAAGATCTAAAAATGAGTATTGCATTGTTTACGTCAGCAGTGACAGGGCAGATATTCCTAAGAATGATGTGTGTTTAGCTGAAATCATGTAAATTAATCCTGCCCGTAGTTGTGCTGCTTTAGCAACCAAAAAAGAAAATCGAACAAAGTGAGGATTTTTTCTTTTCATAGTTAACTGAGATACGAGACTGAGCTTCTTGGATGGAGTTCAAGGTCTAAAGAAGACTTGAAAGCTTCAGAGAGAAACTAAAAATAATAAAAGCGTATGGATGAAATGGTTCAGTTAGCAGCACACATCCCATCTGGTTGTTTTAAATTACCTGCTGCATGTTATTTTTTTTAATGTTCACTTGAAGGAAGGATGCCAGAGAAAACCTACTTGTCTTGTTAAATGTAAAAAATAATCAAATGCACTTTTCCAATGCAAATGGAGCACTTTTATCTCTTATACAGCTGCTTCCACTGACACATGGGAATCACTCAGACTGGTTCTGGTTATTTCTGGCAGCACGGTGTTCACAGAGAAAATGTAAAGATAGAAGTTTAACTCTAAGTACACTGTTTGGATCTGAGCTTTCTATCTTCCCAAGGCTGTGCCCCCCACCTACATGACAGACAGTTACATCATGTCTTTTAATGACTCAGTGGCGGGTAAAATACTGTAAAGCAGGCTTTCAGACTTTTCTGGACAAAAAAGCACTATGGGAGTCCAAAATCTGAAAGATTATGGGAAAAAGTCTGAACATATTGAGCCTCTTCAGCAACCATACTTGACAACAGTCGATGATCTGAGCATTAATTAATTAATCTTAATTTGATGTAGCACTTAATTTATCAGCACATTTGGATTTTGAGGTAAAGGATTTTGAGCCTGTTCACACCAAACATCATAAACCTAAACGATCAGATTAAGAGATGAGAGCAACAGTTGTGGTTTTGGAGAGTTTCCAGTGAATCACATACATAACAGTTTAATCTGTGGAGCTCCCAGAAGTCAGGACTTTCACCTGTAAGCAGTGTCCTACCTGCAGCCAACTGCATCCAGCCGCAGATCTTGTACACCGTACCGGTGCTGCAGAAGAAGAAAAGCGCGAAGCAGCCGATGCAGGTGAGGACCAGCGCCATGGACATGCCGATGAAGACGGAGGCAGCCTTGAAGGCACCTGAGGGGATGCTGCTGAACTCAGTGAAGCTGCCCTGACAGGTCAAGTCCCGGGACAGCCCGTTTCCGATGCAGTAGTGGAACAGACCGAAGTAGCCCGCCTGCGGGGTATCCATGCCGTCTCCGATCCAGTAGGGCTGGATGAAGCACACCACGTTTACGATGGCGAAGAGGATGGTGAAGATGGCCCACAGGACCCCGATTGCGCGGGAGTTGCGGACGTAGTTGGTCTGGTAGATTTTGGCAGCTTCGGAGGCGGGGAGCATGGTTGTGGTCGTGCTAGGGGCCCCGGGGACCATCCTCCAGTTTGTGTTAGGTGGGTCTGCTCGGTACTCAGGATCTGCCTCAGCAAGTCAACACCTGACACATCTGGCCACGATATTCAGCAGAACTTCTCCCCGGCGCTGTTTTTATATTTATCTTTTTGTTTTCCTCTCCTCCTGTCACAGTTCCTCCCTCAGCATCACTGCTCTCTCGCATCCGCGGCAAGGTCGCTCATTGCGTTTCCTTCCGATTTTCATTCATCAGTCTGCGGGAATAAAATGATCCGGGAAATACAAGAATCCTCTGTGCAGATTTACACAAGATTTGCAGTCATATTCTGCTACATAAAATCTCCCAAGCCGAGTCTGTGGTTCCGACAAACCGCTCCACCTCTCGGGATTTGAGTGTGTGTGAGATCTCGCTGAAATAGTGAGTCTGTTGACGTTGACGGAGCAGCCACCGCAGCTCATATCCTATTGAATTAGAGTTGGAGGATAGCCGTGGATACTACTGGGCCAACCCACATCCCTTAATCCCAGTCTGACGTATTATTCCAGTAACGCGCGAAATATTAAACATGCATATTGTATTTGATATAAAATAGTCAGAAATGTTCAAATAGGCTAAAATGTCCATATTTCTTTCTTTCTTTCTTACTTTTCTTACTTTCTTAGAAAACCAAGTGCACACAGTTTCACGAATATAACTGTAGAAATCCTTTTCCCGTGCTGACTTATAATTTAACAAGTGATCATCTTCTTTTCATTCTTTATTTTACTCTTATTATTTAGTTAGGCCATTCGCCTACTCATATCGTAAAACGTGTTATATGTACATAACTTTAAAGTTTTTAATATGTGGTGGAATTTGACTACTATATGATAGACAAGTGGTCTATTTTTAAAACTCTAACATATAGGGAAGTCGTAGTCGACTTTGTGTACATAACTTTTAGACTACGTTTCCCACAATCCCCTGTTCACATTTGATTGGCTGGGACGGAATGACAGTTTGTGACGGAAACTGAAGGCGCGCGAAACGCGAGCGAGTGGCGAGGTGCTTGGTTTTCAACTTTAACTGTAATTTCCACCGTATTTTAATATAGTTACTATTTAATTTTCAGGTTTTGGGCTTTTCAGCAGCACTTTGTGTTGTTTAAATGGGATAGTTGTTTTTTTAAACATGGTTTCTCGCTTGCCTCTTTGTCCGCACACCGGTGTTCGCGACGCAGCCTCGTGAAGTTTAATGTGTAGTTACCGAGAGCTAAGCTAACGCTGCCTGCATCGGATTTTTTCCGAACTCTGCACAGTTTAAATTAAATTATTTTAGTTGGGTGGAAGGCGAGCAGGATGACAGGGCTGCTACAGCACCCAGGATACGAGGAGGAGAGGCTGCAGAGAGTTGCAGAGCAGCTGCCCTGCAGAGAGGTCCAGGCTGGGATGCTGCTGTCTCTCATGGGACAGGTAAGTTGGATGGCCCGACCATCACTTGTCTTCACTCTTGTAGCAACAAAACTGTCCAGAAAGCAAAACAGGACTGTCACGATTATGAAATCGAAGTTGTAGGTATGCAAACAGAAAATCGCACATAACAGACTGGACATAAATGTGCATGCACCAAGTATACATTCAGTGTAAAACATACAGAAAACTTGACATCTTTTACAGTTATTTTAACCTGCTAAAAGTACATTTTTTATTCATAGTTATGGCCAAACAGTAATTGCAAACTTATAATCTGTTACTTTGATATTTAGAATAATGATAATAATATGGAATAGAATAAAACATTTTAATTAGATGTCTGCTGTCTGCATTTCGATGGCAATTTTTTACTAGTTTATTAACATGAAATGAAATTTTTGGGTGGATTATTTTATTCATTTGACTTATTTAGGTAAAACAACTTTTTAGGAAAAGTATTTACTTCTGTGTGTAAGCTCATGTCTATGTGGTGCAGCTGTTTTTTTGTGTGTTCCTGCAGCCACAACACTACTGCTACCCTTCAATCTTCATCTATGGTCATCGAGCCTCGGGAAAGAGCCATGTTGTCAACATTTTAATGAAGGAATTGGAGGTGAGGCACATTTGCTTTCTGCTAAATTAACTAGGTCTTGAATAGTGTTTCTTTGTAATGGGTACACAGCTTACAAAGTTCAGTATTTATCAGCAAAATGAGGAATTAATTCTTTGGAGGAAATAGCAAAAGCACAAATAGGTGAACATGTGGGTGTTTTAATGTCAGAGTGTGATTCACCGACTCTTCTGTCCTTATATAAATCTGATAAGAAATACTGACTTTTAATACTGATACTGTCTGTCTTCAAATGTGTGTGAGGCAGACGTTTTCCTATAATTTTAGTGTCTTCTTCTCAGGGACGGTGTACAGTTAAAGTACAGTAATGAAGTACTTGTACTAGCATTTCCCAGCAGTGGTGGAATGTAAGAAGGTACAATTGCTTTGTTACATTTCACCACTGCTCAGAAAAATTAAAATAAAAGTAATACCAACAGAAATATGCTCTTTTTATAACATGTGGAGTAATTAAATAGTTGCCTCAGAGATTTAGTAGAAATCCTTTTTTCTTTTGCTCAGTTTGATCAATTTTTCTGCTAAAACTGCTGCGTACCGTCAGTTTTTCTCTAAATTAGAGTGTAACCTAAGGCTGCATTTAATGTTAGTCATTTTTACATTAATCTCTTGATTAGTTTGATGAGTTTAAAAAAAAAGTTAAATTCTTTTAATTATTTTTCTGTCAATTAGGTGACTTGTTATTCAGCCAACACTACCCAAACTTGCATACGTTTGCTCTTAATTTAACTTCACATTGATTATATTGACACCAAACTACAGCAGACATCTGACGTTTTCATGTAAAACATACTTTTGTTCAGTGTTTATTGTTTCTGGGCTCCACATCTATCACCGGTAGCCATCTTTGTTCCTCCTCCTTCTCTCTACAGCTGCCTCATGCCACAGTCAGCTGTGTCGAATGCGTGTCTGTCGCCTTGCTGTTTGAACAAGTGCTGCTGTCCTTCTTTGGCTGTGAAGCCGCCTCGTTGCTCCCCCGCAGTCCCTCCTTGTCTGACTTTGTACGCATCTACAGACAATATTCCTCCTGGATGCCTGCCAAGCAGACGCGATACATTGTGAGTGCCGTGCAGTTTATGCCAAACCGACCAGAAAATTACTCCTCACTTGGCACAGCAAAATATTCTCATCCAAAACACATCAAGTAAAATATTCCTTGCATGTGTCACTTAGTGTTTCCACCATATTATGATTAGTTGTGGTAGCATTTGCAAATAGATGTAAAACAAAGCCCCAGATGTTTTGCTGCATAAAACACAGTAATGCTCCTTGTAACTCAGCATCTACTTCATCATAAATGCTGCAAAGTAAGCAAAAATGTGCATGTGCATTTTCAGGTAATGGAAAAAGCTGAACTTCTGAGGGACACTGATGCCAATCTCCTGCCCGCTCTCCTTCGTCTTCAGGAACTGGTGAGGCAGTGCAGCAAGTAAAACACTTAACTGTTGTGTCACTGTGTAGATGATGAGGGAGGACTGGAATGGCCTCGCTTGTAATGGATGACCTTGAGCCGAGTGTGAGGAGCTCTTTCGCAATGCCATTAGGAAGGAACGATGGTAGCCTCTCACTGCATTTTAATTAAAGACAGCAAGAATAAAAAGTGATAGCTGGATTTAGTCCAGTGAAAGACTTAGAATAATCTTGTTTATTGTCTTAATGCTTTACTGCTGTTGAGTGATTTTTATCACAATCAGGATGCAGATTTATGTGTATGTGAAGTGAAACAGGATGAGGATGAATATTTGCATCTTAAATGTGTTTCATTGTTTATGGAGAGAACTGTTGCTAATTGTTTTTATATATTTTTCTCAGCACACTTTTTTGGTTTTTAGGGAAAACATCAAAATCATTTCTCACATTAGAAAAACTTTATTCTTTTTATGTGAGTTAGCTGAAGGATCATTGTGCCAGAGAATCATGATCTCAATTCTAAGCAAAAAAATAGTGATTCACATTTTTTTTAGAATCGTGCAGCCCTAGTGCGCGTTCAAAATGGCCAGTGTGTTGATATCCAGTTGCTAGCGTGTGACATGGTGCTGTAAAGTGATGTGCCAAGCTGCAAGAAAACGGTAGTGAAGTACGGTTTCTCAGTCTCAGGAGCAGCTAGCATAAAGCTAATAGGCACAACTGTGACTCGTACGGCTGCTGCTATGCCTACCATCTCAAAACAATCAGGATTGCACAACTTTCTGTGTGTGGGGGGGTTATGATTCTGTTTCCGTGGTTATCGGAGGGTTTTTAGACAGAAATACTCGCAGCTCCCAATCCTCTTACTTTTGACAGAATCCACGAATGTTTTCGATGCTAATATCCGTATCGGTCCAACTCTAGGTGGAACTCTGCTGTGTGCAATACACAAAGCATGGAGAGAAATATGACATGCTCTGGTGTAAGTAAGAGAAATTACATCAGACAGTTTAGTTTTTACTACAAAGACTAAGTATAAACCTCTTCTAGAGGAAATGTTGACTTCAGGCTTCAGCGTTTTGGCCACGTTTATATCTTAACTTTCCGTCCTTATTGGAATATAGAGCAGTTTATATTTAAATGTGGTAGTCCTCTATCTCGCGAAAAAAAATGTGAATAGAAGCTGGACTTTAAAAGGTTAAATTACAAGCAAAATTAACAAATCACTATTGGATTTATTTTCCAAACTCCATGTGTTTTCGAGAAGTTGCAGGGCAACGACAACTTCACGATTTCTGTCAGGACATGTTTGCATCGGCACTGTTTAGTCCATTTTAATCTCTGGTCCACGTCCGCAGACAAGACTGTTCATTCAGAGTAGTGTGAATGCTCATTCACACTTCGGTGCAGACTGAAGAAGTGAACTTTGGTTCACTTGTAAACAGGAGATCACTAACAAGGGAACTCTGGTGCGGTTCACTTACAGTGTGAAAGCAAACGGACCATCCAGCGAACCAATGAGAGGAAGTGACGTAGAGCAACATGCTGGATCATCTTGCTGCCTCTCCAAACTCCTCCCATACCAGAGTTTTTGCCTTAGCGACTCCCAAAGCCGTGCTCCGCTTAGCCCGCTGATACCCGTCAGCTGCCTCTGGAGTCCCACAGGCCAAAAAGGCCCAATAGGACTTCTTCTTCGTTGACTCCTGCTGTTCGTTGCATAAGCACAAACAACAGTCAGGACCTGTCCCCCCACCTGAAGGCGGAGGGAGGCTACCTTTTCGTCCACCGGGGTAAACCCCAAAGTACAGGCGCCAAGCCGGGGAGCAATGAGCATGCCCACACCCGCTCGGCGCCTCTGACCAGGAGCAACTCCAGAATGGAAGAAGGTCCAGCCCCTCTCAAGGAAAGTGGTTCCAGAGCCCAAGCCATGCGTTGTGGTGAGTCCAACTATATCTAGCCAGAACCGCTCAACCTCGCGCACCAACTCAGGTTCCTTCCCCGCCAGAGAAGTGACGTTCCACGTCCCTAGAGCTAGCTCCTACAGCCGAGGATCAGACCGCCAGGGTCCCGCTTTTGGCTGCTGCCCAGCTCACACTGCACTCGACCCCTATGGCCCCTCCTGCAGGTGGTGAGCCCACGGGAGGGGAGGCCCATGTCATCCTTTCAGGCTGAGCCCCATGGGCAAAGGCCCGGCCACAAAGCGCTCGTCTCCGTGCCCCACCTCCAGGCCTGGCTCCAGAGGGGGGCCCCAGTGACCCACGTCCGGGCAAAGAAAACCTGGGTCCATGGTTTGTCGTCATCATAGGGGTGCTTTGGGTTACATAGGGGTTATAGGGATACTGTCAAATTCATTAACTAAAAATCTTGTTTCAAACAAAAGCACCAAAAGGTCTCATTTGACAGTTTTCCCACTTTTTCTTGGTTTAAAATGCTTTTTTTTTCTGTCTACAGATTGCATATGAATCTTTTACATTAATGTATTTAAAAAGGAGAGTTTGTTTTAGTTAGAGATTTGTCTTCTCTGGACTCCTGAGTATTTTTGTTAGATAACACCATCTCGATGTGACGTATTTGCCGTGATGTTCCTCTGTTCTTTAGGTTGAGGACAACATTACCGTCATCCTGCTCAGTGAAATCGTTTGGGACAAGTTCAGACCAAACACTGGCTGCTTTGAGCCACTTCTGCTCCATTTCCCTGACTACAGTAAAGGTATTTTCAGTCCTAATACCACACTGCATAATGAGTGCACATGTGGTGTGAGATTTGTACCTGTGATTTTGTTCTAACACCTCATTTAGCGACTAGAGAGAAATATTTTATTAAACAGTGCCATATAAATTTAGCACTTAGTGCACAGCAATAGTTGTGAAAGTCTAGCTGTTTGTTTTTTTTAGAAGCTACGCTTTTTAAAATATCTTTTTATTTGTGAAGCCGAGGTCCGTAACTTTGTGTTGGTTTTCCATTTAAAGGTGAACTGCAGCAGATTTTGTCCCAGGACAGAAATCCTTCGTTTTCAGGCGAGTTTTACTCGTCCTACATCAACATCCTGCTAGGAGTCTTTTACTCGGTCTGTCGAGACCTCCGAGAGCTGCGACACCTGGTCAGAAACACTCATTCACATAAGTTGATGCTCATTTTTTGTTGCCTTTATTTATTTTTTCCCAATTTAAACTAGGCTGCTCTCAACTTTTCAAAGTTCTGCGAGCCTTTGGAAACTGGCAAAGGTAAAGGGGTTTCATTTATCTGTGTTTTATACAAAAGAACTTATTTAACATAATTTTTTATGAAGATTAGTTTATTTGAGCAGCACTTTGTGAGAGAAGAACATAAAAACCATTCACCACATCCACAATGAACTCGGCATCTTTAGGCCAGAACTCTGTTTGTTTTTAAGTTTGTGTGTTCGTGCACTAGTGTTTTCTCCGCTTGTGCTGTTTGCTTGAAGCATCAGTGGTGCACATACCCAGAAATTAACCCCATATGCAAGCTGCAGTATACCGGTGATCAGCAGACAGAAGTAGTGAGGGGAGAAATGTGACCACATATCCAATATCCTTAACTAAAGGAGCTTTAAATGCCATCTACAGGGCAGCTTTCACTTTTTCTCCACTAATCTTAAAATCATCCAAAATCATCCAAACAAATGCTAATGGTGTAAATCCTGCAAAATCTGATGTTCTGTGCAGTCTGAGGTAAACTGTGGTGGAATCTTTTGTAGTTCTGGGTGGTATTTCCAAAATTGTATGTCACAGTATTTTTCAAAATAATACCGGTTTTGTTATTTTGATGTTTGTTTTTTTCTTTCTATGCATGACTGACTCGAATGCCGTCCATTTTATCCTGGGGGTGTGGAGCATGCCGATCCCAGAGCTTTTACATCAACATCAAAATATGACAACTGGGAATTATCAGATAACTGTGATAATCTCATCTGACGCATTAGTTAAAACCCTGTCTGCATTTTACACTCCATCATCAGATTTCTATCAGAGTACGAACATAAGTAGAGACGTAAAACTCAAACTTAGTTGTTTTCAGAGCATCCAGTCTTTGTTGGACACGGTGGTGCCCATGACTTAGCGTTAGCTGCTAATGTGGGAGGGAAAAAGCCTGCAAAATAGGCCATTTCTCCCACGTTTGCTAAACCACGTTTGCAGTATAAGACACATTTATATCATAACAATAAACTGGTTTTCTGTATGAACCACCCACTTGGGCTGTGCGATTAATCGAATTTTAATCACAATTACGATCTGGGTTTTCAACGATCATAAAAATTAAATGGTCCGATTACTTTGCTCCTTCGCAGTTTTGCTGTTTTCAGTAGCAAATGGCGTTGCTACGCTCTGCTGCAGACTCCTCCCACTGCTGCAGACTCCTCCCACAGCTACAGACTCCTCCCACAGTCCCAGCTACTTTTGTTTAATTCAGCTCCAGATGCAAACCCTTCTCAAGTTATGGGCTGGACACACGGGAGGCGACGTCGCTGCTTCTCCATTAATTTGCTATGGAACTTGCGCGATGAGGCGGAAATGGCTGCCCTCCTCCAGCCGAGCGACAGGCGACATCCGTGATGTGTCATGTAGACGTGCACACGGGGCTTACGACACGACACAAGGAAGTAGAAAAATGTAAAATTTTTGTGAGTCGTGACTAAATAACCCAGCAGCTCCCAGAGAGAAAACAAACGTTATAAACAAACATAACTTGTTTTCTGGCCAAAGACCAGCGCTCAGTTACCACAGTGAACAACCCGGATTTAAGAAACTCATCAACACTTTGGACAAACGGCATCACTGCATCGCGTCAGTATTTTAATCGTGTCTCTCCTGCCCTGCTTAATGAGGGTCATGAGGGTGATGTGAAGGACGAGGCCACAGTCCAGTGTTTCGCCACCGCTATGGACCTGTGGTCAAACCGCAACATAGAGCCGAATATGACGCGGATTTAAACGTGAAAGCGAAGTGTCTCCCGCTCATTTTATTCCAGATCGCACCTGCAGAACATCTGCTGGTCTGAGACAAACAATAGCTGCTGGGACCTGGTGGAAAGAAACTAGTCTGGACACAAAAAAAACCACACACACATTTTCTGAGCTGTATTTCTTGTTGGAACTGTGTTAAGTTGTCAAGGTTTACCACATAATGTGACCATTGAAGGCACATTAATACATTAAAGTATTAGTCATTTTAATGGTGGGAATGTCTGCCTTGTTTAATTTCACAACACAAACTGACATTGTGTTTACTTCCTTTCATTCCATCCTGTTTTTTACTGCATTGCTTTTTCAGTCTCAGTTCGTTCTTCATCCATGTGGTATCTCCAGACCAGGCACACACCAACACATCACACCTCAATGAATGTCTAAATCTGAAGTCATTCTTCCTCTGATGCTCAACTCTTTTCCTAATCAGTTTAAATAAATTAGAGCAATGTTTATTTAAACAACAAATTATGATAATCTAAACGTTTTTTAGAAATTTATTTTAAATTTTTCATTTCTTTTTTGTGTGAATGATAAAAGCAGCTTCGGTTATTTGTGTTTTTTCCCATTAATTTACTGATACATTGATGATATGAACTAAATATAACTTTATAAATGCTATCGATGTGGATATTTGGTCAGTATTTTATGATTTTTAGTGAAAGAGACCGACACACACAAGCTGTGGAAAAACATTGAGCCTCATCTGAAAAAAGCCATGCAGACGGTTTACCTGAGAGAGGTGTCCAGGTATGAGCTGCACAATTTATTTGCTCATGAAATTCTCTGTGGTTTTTGAATTGATAACTTGTGGTTTTGCCTAATTTTTTTGTGATTTCCGTTACTCTGTGTAGTCTTCAGTGGGAGCAGATGCAGCAAACGGAGGAGAGCGAGACCGGAGCTTTGAGAGGTGCCAACACAAAACTGCTGCATTCACTCACAATAAGATGAACTTTGACCCATTTTTGTGCATTTCTCGATAACTTCTTTAGTCACGTTTTTTAATCCAGTGTTTTTTCTCTTTCATGTCTTTAATAATCTGTTGATGCTAACGGTCCACACACAAGAAACTGCTATAAAACATTTTTTCACAATTCACTGCTGAAAACTACCAAATATTTACACAATCTCACAGTTACAATAGTTAATATGCTTTTTCTTTCCAGTGCATTTAACAGAATAATGGTGCATGAATGTTTGCAAGAATGCAGACTTACCACATTTATTTCCTTCCGTCAAAGGTTTATCAGCTCACACTCATGTTGAACTGCCTTATTACTCCAAGTACCTGCTGATTGCTGCCTATCTGGCTTCCTACAACCCAGCCCGCACAGATAAACGCTTCTTTCTTAAGGTAGAAAAATGTTATCTTATATTTATTTTAGCCTTGATTCCTGGAAATCCACAGTGGGCTGCTGCAGGATCTGATTTGCTTGAAATTGAGAGGGTGATCTTCTGTTTTTGCCCAACAGCACCACGGTAAAATAAAAAAAAAAAACTTCCTGAAGAAAAATGAAAAGGTGATTATCCTCATCTACACCTGGTTTTAATTTTATGTATTTTTGTTGATATTTGTATGTGAGAAGTTAACATGGTGCTCATATAATCTGTCTCTTCTAGACGAGTAACCACCTCCTGGGCCCGAAGCCCTTCCCTTTGGACCGCTTGCTCGCCATTTTCTACAGTGTAGTGGACAGCAGAGTCGCCCCAACTGCCAGTATCTTCTCTCAGGTCGGACTCCACTCGGCTCTATTCTGAAATGTAGCCAGTCATGTAATCGGTGAGGAAGCAGAGTGTCCAGATGATTGGCAGATAGTTCCATTTCAGATCAATAAATATTAGAATAAAAAGCTCAATGCACAAAACAGGTGGATGTTAGTTAGATTTCAGTGATTTTTTTTTGTAAGTGAATCAGAATTTTTATTTATTTAGGCACACTTTTCTTAGTTGGAAAATCAAACCACATCTCTTAGAAGTAAGTAAATTTTGGATTGTCACAAATACTTTGTGTTGCAGGTACCAAGTAGTTACAGGATGAGAAAATAAAAGTCCTTTACTAAAAAATGATGCATCCAAAATTGTTTTAAGATGTCATCGCAGCCCTGTGAATCGCTTTAGAATTACAGTGAGGAAAGTAAGTATTTGAACACCCTGCTATTTTGCAAGTTCTCTCACTTAGAAACATGGAGGGTCTGAAATTCTCATCCTAGGTGCATGTCCACTGTGAGAGACATAATCTTAAAAAAAAAATCCTGAAATCACAATGTATGATTTTTTAAGAATTTATTTGTATGAAACAGCAGCAAATAAGTATTTGAACCCCTGTTTATCAGCTAGAATTCTGACCCTCAAAGACCTGTTAGTCCGCCTTTAAAAAGTCCACCTGCCCTCCACTTATTATCCT
>JBAMHW010000026.1:21968216-22004398 GCA_037177495.1 Rhadinocentrus ornatus | reverse complement strand
TGTGAACACAGTTCACCCTGAAATCCACTAAGCAGGTTAAAGCTCCATCATGCAGAGAAGAAGCCAGATGTGAACAGAATCCAGAAGCAGCTTCTTCCATCTTCTCTTGATCAAAGTGGAGGCAAAGTGGAAACCTGGATAAAGATGTGAACTCTGGGAAGCATGGAGGGGCGTGTCCTGCAGACTAAAGAGGAGAGGGAGCATCCATGTCTCACATTGGGAATAAAATAAGTTTATGAGATTTGCAGATCATTGCATTTTACCCAGAGTCGTGGTTTTGGAATTAGTCATATTTAATAGAAAAAAAAATTTAAGAATCTGGTTGTTTTCAATAATTTACATTTTCTACTGAAAACCCCTCAATTTACAGAAAAAATCATAAAGGGAAGGTTAATCAGGTTATTCTGAGTTTTAATTATGTTTACATGTAAACAGGATTACTAAAGATTAGTAAAGACGTTATTTGGATACCACAAACTAAACTATGAAGGCAATATATTTAAAATTAGTGGGAAATATCAAAACTTCTCAAGATGCCATTTTATCTCAGTATAAGTAACAAAATAATACAAGCTTAATATTCAGTCATATTCATAGCTTTTAAATGACATTAAATGTTTTGTTACAACATAAAATCATATTCAACAATAATCAGTTTGCTGCACTCAGAAATGACGAGTGCATGTGTTGATCCATGGAACAATATAACTTTAACTTGCTATTTAAAAAGACAAAACAAAAACCAATACACAGCTTTAAAAATTAGATAAGTGCTTAAAATATACAAAAATTTAATAAAAATTTTATTTTTAAAGTAAGCTTAATATTCCAGAATGGTTTAAACTAAGATATTACCTTTGTAATACATTGAATGGTAGTGTTTGTCCCCCCCCCCCTAGCCATTAACAAATATTTGTTTAAGTCAAACAGGAATGGGTTAGTAGACTGGCCTGTTACAATAAGACAATAAGATATTTGTATAGTTGTTAGTGAAAACCTTGTCTTGCAATAATGTACTTAACATTACATATATTACTGTAGTTTGCATTAACCTGTAATACACTTCAATAACAGTCATTTCAGTCGTTATGACAAATAATTGCCAGCAATACTTTTTCCATCTTCTGAAGGAGTGTTTTCCTGAACATAGACACATTATGTAGCAACACATACATGATATAACAATGATAAAACTATATAACAAACAGCTTTAAGACTTAGTAAGGCCTCGTTTTCTTGCTCCATTCATTCTGCATCATATTTAGTTTTTTTCTGCTTCAGTTTGTAGTTTTTATTCCAGCATTTGGCCAATTTGGCACAGTTGAAAAAGGTTTTATTAAAAAAAAAAAAGGAATAAAGTCACTTTGGCTCCATGTCAGAGTTTGGGTGTATCTCCCTGGAAGAAACATGTCTCCTCTTCTTCTTGTGCAGATGTCTGTAGATGAAGTCAAAAGCTGATGCTGTATATTTTGCAAACAGGCTGGTCCATTGGACTGCATCCACTATCCACTGCACAAAGCGACCCACAAACAGCACAAACACTGTGGCGTAGTGGGCCAGCAGGAGCAAACTCCTTCCCAACTGCTTGCCATGCTTGATGATCAGGTTGAGTTTTTGATCATGTCCTGCCATCTTTAAAATGTTTTTTATATGGTTCCAGATGTAAAAGAGCTTAATTGTTTGAATTCAAGAATTTAAGACTTATTTGTCATTTTTAAGCTCACATACACGCCCTAAAACAGAGCAGAGGCTTGTAATTTGCAGACAGTCTCTTACAAGATCCCTTCTATCCAATCAGAGCAAAGGAAGTTTTGTTTCCGGGAGTGTTTGGTGATGTGGCTATGCTCAGAAATCCATCCCAGGAAATAAAGAAAAGTAAATCCACACGTAATTACCTGAGAAGCACTCTCACGGGTAAGTCAGAGGCCCTTCATTCTATAAAATTACAACGATGGTACATAACACAACAGTCATGCGTGGAGGAGAAAAACTCAGCGAAGAAGGTGTTAAAGACGCTGTCTTTATTTACCTGTTAGCAACTTCAGCTAGCTAAGTAGCTCCAGCTAAAATATCTGGCATCACAGTACGCAGAGTCTGTTTTTACGGAACATCCTGTTCAGGCCACCGTCTCACCATTTGAAGTTCATTTCTTATTTAAAATGTCGGTGTCTATCAGCTCCGTAATTTTTCCGTCTGTCTTCGCGTTAGCTAGCTATAATCTTTGCTGTTCACTAAAAGAGTGACGCAGCCGCAGTGGAGTGTTCTGCAGGTTCGGAAAGGGTCGGCTCTCTCCGGACCATCCCGAAAAATACAGCCAGGGAATGTCTGACAAACGGTTGCCTTTCATATTTACCATTTGTGTTGAGAAATAAAAAAAACTTAGTCAAGTCATGGCTGTTGAAATTCACAAGTGATGAACATCTTAAAATCCTGACATGCAAAGTCCCAGTTTTTACTGCATATAGTAGAAAAATAAATAAATATTAATAAACTTTAACTAGAGCACTTTTCAGGCTACTTTAGAGTTTTAAAATGTATTTTTAAAGTGTAATTCATTTGCTTCTCATCCACATTATAAATCAGCAGTTATCAGAAGATAAAAACAAAGACATACGTCAGCACCAGAAGTCCAAACAGAGAAAAAGAACTGAATTTTATGAAAACCAAGACATGCGTAAAACAAACAAAAAATAATTAATACACACCAGTAAAATAATAAATACAAGAACAATTGCTAAAAGTCCAGGTTAAAATATGAATAAATTTAAAGACTTCTGTCAGAATTCAGTAGCCTGATGGCTGAAGGACTAAATGACTTGTAGATTTGATTTGTTTCACTCACGAGAGCATGGTAGCGGAGTCATCATCACACACTCATCTGTTGTAATGTGATTGAATGGGCTGATGATGATGATGGCCTTCTGTAAAAATATTGCCCATAGGGGTCAATAAAATTTTATTAACCTGAATCACTTTCACTATTTTCCTTCAAGCTCTGATTAGTTATTATTATTCAAATGACTAAAATGTGATCAGCTAATAATTTAAATAGTTTTTCCAATTAAAAATGCTCCTATCCAAATATTTAGACTTCTAAATTTGCTTCCTCTTGTATTCGCTTTCGGAGTGTTTCTTACTCATAGTTTCAGGGCTTAAAATGCTCTGTGAACTAAGTTTACTTGAACCCAAATAAGCTTCTCAAGCAACACTGGAAAGACTTTTGATATTCTTGTTATTTAACACAATAATATGCAAATGCATCATTAAGAAAAGGGAATGGAGGGATTTTTTTTTACCTCTTTTATACCATTTACAAAGGACAATCTCAAGTTGCTTTAATATTTGAAGGACATTTTTTTAGATTTTTTGGGGCTGAAAATTTGACACATTTGCATCCAAGCTAACAGGCTTAAAACACTTTCCTCAGCCTGAAAATCTAAGTCCAGTCTCACATCTACATCCCGATCCTGGACCTTTACAGTTTATACTATATAAAGGAAAAAACTGTCTCATTGTTAAGGCATTGTTTTAGTAGCTTGTCTTTTCAGGGCTAGGGATGGACTTTGATCTCATGTCATTAAACTGGTTTCACCTTGTCTGTGCAAAGTAAAATAAACATGCATTGGACTGTGTTTATTTGTGTTCACAGCTTCGAAGGCAACATAGGCTAAACCAGATCAGCTTAGAACCTCTGAGCTTCGTGGTGCAGTAATAAATACTCCAAATTACAGAAAGCAAAATTTAATTTTACATTTTCAGCTGAGTCTAAACATTTATGTAGACATGAGGCGAAATTATCTGCTGCATAGAGATTAGAAAAATAGCAAGTAGCAAGCAGGAAATGGCATTACTCATTTACTTTATTTCTCTCCTCACAGTGCCATCTTTATGTTCACCCGTCTGGCCACAGTTCTCCAGGAGCTCTCTGGGGAGGAGGGCCCAGATGGAGACCAACAGGTTAGAAGATCAGCACAAAATTCTAACTGACCACCTCTGATAATGTCACCAACATCCTCAGATGAACTGTTAATAACATGATCTGTTCATCTGAGGATGTTGGTGACAATATCAGAGGTGGTCAGCATCACAAAAAGATGATTTAGGCAAAGAGAGATTTTTTGGAAATAAAAGGACTTAAGCCATTAGTTTAGGAAGGTGACGATGTATCGTATAATTTTTAGATATAATTTCTAATCACAAGAACTAATAGTGTTAAGACCCGTTAATGCTCTATGCAAAAGATAGATGTGAAGCCTTTTCTGCATCATTTACGTGCGGAATTTGGTCTGTTTTGCGGGACTTTGTGGATCCGCACCTTGGCGGAGCAAACAGTGTAGTACCACCAGAAACTGCAGGGGGCAGTGCTGAGCAGGAAAGCTTATATGTGACCTGCAAAGGGACAAGAAAGATGAAGGTGGCGTTGTGATGTATTTAATAACCACGCAGACCATCGCAGTCTACTGCATTGTCTATTTTTATTCGTCTTTCTGAGAATGAAAATCATCATGATCTCCTCCGTCGTCGTGTTTGTTATTGTCTGAAACTGACTTTGAAACTCTTTAAACTCTGCAGTGCCCCCTGGCGGATGTATTGGCTTATAGCCACGCTAACGTAAGGGACACATGAAAGTAGAGCAGTCATGTTGAATCGGACGTACCTGTTTAAGGGAGCAAAATGAGACTTCAGCTGTTCCTAAGGTCAGAGCAGAGCAGGTAAAAGGCTTTTAAAAACGCAGCCCATATTCCCTGGAACAACCTTTTTAACCTTTATTTATACAGGAAGTCTCATTTACAAGAGAGACCTATTCAGCTAACCTTACACTGAATTGAAGGAGCTGGTCTCGCTACATGATCTCAAATTTATGATTAAATGTTAATTCCAATTGCAGATGCTTTGTTTAATTTTGGTGTTTTAGATTTCAGCTTGGTGCTTTTTAGTTTTGATAATTTTTACATCTGGTTTTGCTTTCAATGTTCTGTGTATGCTTTTAGTGTGGTTGTCATAGATGTGATTTTACTGGTTCTTTAAGCTGCTGCTTTCTTGGCCTCCTGTAAAAAAATAAATAAGTAATCTCAACAAATCAAATTTTCTAGGTTAAATAACGGTTAAATTAAATAAAGTAACGTTAATAGGGTTTTGTAATACATATTCCATCTCCAAGTATCTCTGGACCAAAGTGTTAGTGTTTCATGTACAGGACATGCTGGTTTCTCAGCTCCCTGCTGGTGAAGGCCAAGTGTCACCTGAGTCTGAAGTACCTGAAGACGCCATGGAGAGACTAGCTCACCTGGAACAACTGGTCGTCCAGCTGAAGGAGCTAATCCGTGATAAAGATACGCAGCTCGTCCACAAGGACGCTGAGCTGACTAGCAAAGATGTACAGCTCAAGGTAAGTAAGCCTACATGTTTATATCTGCTGGTAAGTCCAGACAGAGATGTGTTTGAGTTTGAGTTTCTGAGGGTTTTATTTTGTTTGCACAGAATGAGAAAGAAGAAGCAGACGCCCGCTTCACCAAACTCAAACTCCAGGCCAAAGCCAAGATGGCCTCGCTCAGCAAACAGATATCTGAACTTAAAGGACAAGGAGGAGCAGCGGTAAGTTTGAATTTTATCAATCTTATTAGATTCCAACGATTACCCGCACATGGTGGTTTTATCTGACTCAAACTTTTATTTATCCACAGCAGAGTCCAGACAGCTCTTTTACAGGAGCTGGTGCTGCAGTCGAGGAAGAGCTCCAAGACCTGAAGAGCAAGCTGAGTGAAGAGGAGGCCAACAGCAAGAAGCTTAAGGAGCAACTCCAGGCCGCCCAACAGCTGCTGCAAGAGGAGGAGTCTGCGCACGCTGAGCAGGTGACGATGATGTGTTAGGCTCTCAAAGCCTCGTCTGTTGAGATGAAGAGGATAGAATAGAGTAAAATAGAGGTTTATTGTCAATATTAATACAGTTTAGCAACTCACTCTTGCATCAGCAGTAAAAGCACAATAAATTTAAAGAATGGATTTAAAACTAGAATAAAATAAAAACAGAAGTGTGGTGGCGGCTACGTGGTGCCACTGAACAGATGTGCCAGTTTGTTATAAAGCACATGTGCATTAGAGGTACAACATTTGCACTTGATCTAATGGACGTAGCGGTGCCACAGATTTGACATCCAGGGGGTAAAAACTGTTTTTAAGTCTGTTGGTTCTGGATTTAAACTGTCTGTATCCTTTACCGGACGGCAGTGAGGTGAACAGTGTGTGTCCAGGGTGTGTGGGGTCTATGGGGATGTGACAGGTGGGGTAATGGTGGACCAATAGTCTGCTCTGCCTTTGGATTCAAACTTTTTTTTTTTTAACAAATGCTCTTTAAATAAATTTTTCCAGCTGCGAGTGCTGCAGGCCGTGGTGTGTGAGAAGGATGTACGCTTCCAGGAGCAGATACAGAAACATGAGGAGGAGCTGCTGAAGCTCACAGCTCCGTCTCAGAATGACAGCCAGCTGCTGCAGGTCCAGTATTTCTCAGAAAGGATCTTCCGCATTTATTTCCTCGTTTATAGTTGTATAATTCAGCCCATGGTCTGTGTGATTGTTTATTACTGGGATTATTCTGTCTATTGTCAAAGACATTGGCCATCCTGGATGACAGTTTTAAAACATAAAATGAAAACTAGGTGTCAAAATCTTGAAGACAGACATTTTCTATGGAAAACTTCAGTTTTTCTAAAATTAAAGAGTCTGTTTCACATCCTCAGCATTAGTAATTGCCAGTTAAGAATATCTTCATATCTTTATTTGACACAGTTTCCAGATGTTTCCAGATGCAATATTGTTTGTTAAAAAACGTACCCTACCATCTGTATTTATAAAGCATTTTAAAACCAACAACCTGGCCAACTGAAGTGCTGTACAGTTAAATAGAAATAAAACGGGTCACCTTTAAGATGTATTTAAAATTTCTCTCATCCGTATAATGTACCGTTCAGTGAACACATCACGTTGCACTGAGAGTCCAGCCCGAGTCAGACACAATTACAGAATAGCAAATGACACGATAACATTTAATGCCAGTGTTCTGTTAGTTAAACAATAACGTCTTTCAACCAAACTACTGAACATTTACCTTCAGCCTAAAAAGCTGCTGGTTATCCTGCTGGTGGAGAAACGTGTTGGATTCCTCCTCGTTCTGCAGATCTTAACGTCTGGCTTTACAGGCTGGTGAGCCGTCCTCCACAATGACACCTTAGTATAGTTTTTCCCGATAGTCAATAAAATCCAACAATGATGACTTATTGTGTTAGTTTGGAGGGAATAACTCTTCTTCTGCCTCCTCTGTAACTAACCCAGAATGAAACCCCAGCAACACTCAGACTTTAACTTTATTTTTCATCCACGTGAAAGCTGAGCTGATCTGCCGATGCGGTTCAGTCATAATCGTCTATGGAAAGTGACGAAATTGAAGGATTTTTATGATTTTATAATCATGCCGTTTTAATACATTATATACACAAAAAGGGTGGCTAACTTTTAAAGTAGTTCAGTCTAATCTGCCTCTATCAGCCGTTGTTATTGCAAGTGATTAGCTAAATAATTACATATGTGCAACACCAGCCTAGTTTAATGTAGCCAAACATCACAAAAATTGACTGTATTTGTATCATACTGTCCTACTTATCTGTTCTTCAACGTTACGTTCCACATTTACAACACGTATGTGTTTCTAGAAAGTTCTCTAACTACCACCGCAGTCATTACCTGATGGAGTCAACGTGGGTTCAGCGTCTTCCCCAACGACATAAAGTCAGGGGAATCGATCCACCTTCCATTTAATAGGCGATGGCTCTCCTGTTTGAGCTACAGCCGCCTACAGGATGCAAATATGCCCACAGTGGCTACTACCGGGGGGTCAAAGTCATTTTAGTTCAGGGGCCACAATTTGATCTGAAATGGGCTGGACCAGCAAAATAATAGCGTAATAAAACTATGAATAACAAAAACTTTACAATCTCCCCTTTGTTTTAATGCAAATAAATACATAATCAAGATGTTTATATTTAGTAAAGTTTCCACTTAGAAAACATAGTATGAACAACCTGAATTTCCTTGATAAAGTAAGTACAGTTTCAACAACGTTTTGCCTCAGTTTATTATTTACATGTGTATTACAACTTATGGATCTACCAAACATTCAATCACAGGTATCTGGAACTGAAAAATACAGTATTTCACATAATGAGTAGAGTACTTTTTCAAGATCTAGAAGTTATTTTGATTGTACATACATGGTAAATGGTCCGTATTTTTATAGCGCTTTTATCCAAACAGCTGTACATCATACGTCACATTCACCCATTCACGCACTGATGGCGGAAGCTACCATGCAAGGCGCTCACCACGACCCATCAGGAGCAATTTGGGGTTCGTGTCACCTCAACATGAATTCGACTTGGCCGAGGATCGAACCGGTAACTCTAGGGTTACAAGATGACCGCTCTACCTTACCGAGCCACGCCGCCCCCGTACATTTTGTACATGTACATTTCCATATGTGTGTAGCAATCGTCACTCACCTCATCATACAAACTGAATCAGGTCTCTTAGATACAAAATAAAACACGTTATCCCTCTTCCTTATAATTGTTTGTTATGAAGACACAAAAATGCCACTTCACATGGAAAATTAGGAATTACAGTAACTTTTATTAAACAAAAAATTGTATTTTTATATCCTGTATGTCATCTTCACATTTACCAAATTCATCCAGTGGGCCAGATTGGACCCTCTGCCAGATCGAATCTGGCTTGACACTCTGCTGTCTTAGACCCTTTTTTTAGCAAAACCAAATCAGGAAAAATTATATTATTCTCATAAACTAGATTTAAGCTCTTTAATTTTTGATGTGTGGTATCTTAGAGGGATGAAGGAAAACCTCTTCTTTTAAGATTAAATAAATAAGTGGAACTGGACTCTTGTCGGTTAATTAATCTCTCTCAGGCCCTGGAGGCAGCTCAACAGCGGTGTGAGGAGCTTGAGGAGGCATTAAACTCTCGCTCACAAGAGCTGGAAATGCTGCAGCAGGAAGTGAGCAGCGCCGATCAGCAAAAACAGGTATGAGTCCTGTTCAGCAGCTACTCATATGATGCTTTTCTGCTTATTTGCCTTAACTGACAAGAAAACTGTTCAAATAAGACCCACCTTTGTTTTACAGTGTAGGCCCTAGCTTGGCAGAGATGCAGAAAACACACCCACACATTATTTTTCTGATTCATTCTCTTTCTGCTCAGATTCTGACCACTCAGTTCAGACAGATGGAGCAGGAGCTGACCGAGGCCGTCAAGCTAAGGGAGGAGGACCGGCAGCGGTGGGCTGAGCAGGCGAGCCGGGCAGATGAAGAGCTGAGAGCCAGCCTGGAAGCCCTGGAAAAGGAGAGAATGGAGGTAGCAAGGAAGGAGAGTGAGCTGGTTACTCTGGGAGAGGCAGAGCTTGTTAGTCAGGAGGCTTTGGAGAAGGAGAAGATGGAAGTCGCCAGATTGGAGGCAGAGCTGTCTCTGGTGAAGGAGGCTGAGCTCGCTGCTATCCGATCACGTGATGATGCTTCAGAGAGAGATGCATCGGAAATAGCTCTGCTTGAGATCGAGCTTGCATCAGTTCGAGAGGCGGAGTCTGTCCAGGCTGGGGTGGATGTCTTAGAAAGAGAAAAGTCAGATGTTAATGAACTGGAGAAAGAACTGGCAATCCTCAGGGAAGAGCAAGAAGGCATGCTCAAGAAGGATGAGATTCTAGCTGAAATTTGGGGACATCTACGTTGTTTTGCTCCAGAAACTGTTCGAGAAGAAGTCCCAGCTGAACTGTTCCTGCTCATGGACACGGTGCAGTCCGCTGGGACACAACTGGCGAGGCTGAAAGACGAATGCAGCGACAGAAACGAACTATGTGCTCAGCTCAGCCAAACCGTGGAAACCCTTCAAGGTATGAGCTTTGATCTGGAGTTCTGTTCATGTCCAGCAGCAGGAGGAAGCACTTTCTCACCAATGTGAACGTCTGATTTTTCAGAGCAACTTGAGAGAAAAGCAGCTGAACAGGAGGAGGCCACGGTCAGGATCCAGCAGCTGGAGCAGCAGGTCGTTGCGGTCAGTACCAAGGCTTCATTTACTCCCCGTAGTGGCTGTCAGCAGACTAAACCTTTCCCCCCTTTAATGAATAAAAACAGAAAGTATGTCTTCATGCCTGCACTGTGATCAGATCTCAGTATGCAAATAAATTCATCAGAACATCAAAATGAGACATGGTGTATAAAAGGAAGCAGAGGACGGGCAGCTTTCTTTCAGTTGAGGAAACATTATGTGACATATTTCTGCTCATTCTTTTGCCATGTTTTAGTAAATCTAACCTGATCTGCTTTTAAATACTTCTTGCCTTATGTTGTTTCACCTTTACCAAATTTAGTATTCTAATATCAGGCTGTGTTGTCTCCTAAAATAGAGTCTTTTAACTCACAAGGATAGAAGCTGTTGTTCTTATTTGATGTAGATTTCAAAATGTCTGAAATAAGCCCAATGAGGACTTGCAAGCTCATCTCCTCAAGTTTAAACTTGGAAGTTTCTCAGTACCTTTATTCCAAGTTTCTGTTTTACCATCTCTGTTTAAAAAGGTAATGAAAGCTCAGTACTACCTCAGATAAAAGAACCACTTCTGAAAATTTTACTCAGCAAGTCAGCTCATTATTTATTCTTTTCCCTTCGGTAATGGCACAGTTTGCACAGCCAGAATAATTTTATCCTCCACAACTGGTCCAGGGTCACAACTTGAGTCTGGACAGGTCATCTCCACCTGTCTGAGACGGGACACTGTCTGGCTGCAGTCCTACAGCCGACAGACAATGCTTCCACTCAGTACGGGAAAAAAAGTCTTAATCCTTCTGCACTGAGCCGACCTTCACCTCACACTACAGAGCCATGCAGCTGAAAGAGATTTAAACTCAGAGTGACTATAAAAGCCATTTTAAATCACGCTTTATGTTTTTCTTTTATTTTTACGTATATTTGTTTCAACTTTCACATCCTCACTTACAATCCCAATTTAAAAAATGTTGCGTCTCGGTGTAAAATGTAAATAAAGATTTTGAATTTGGAGCAATGCAAAAGATTGATGTTGATGCCGGATGTGGTTCAGCATTGTCTTCCCTGGAAGAGACGCCTGGATGGGAGCAGATGCTGCTCTGAAACTTCCATGTACCTCTCCAGACTTTTTCTGCCCCCATTCCAACTTTTTAGAGATGTGTTGCTTTTATCAGATTCAAATTTTTCTCCATTAAATAGTAAAATGTTTCAGTTTCGACATCTGATATGTTGTTTATGTTTTATTGAAAATAAAAAATGGATTTACAAGATTTACAAATCATTGCATCCTGTTTTATTAACTTTTTACACAGGACCCCAACTTTTAGGTGCGAACGATTGTGTTTTGTATTTTTATTGGTCTGATTTAGCTGAATTGCTTTATTTAAATTACTTTATTTAAATTTAGATTTAACTGTGAAACACTTAATGTCTGGATGACCTTCCTGCAGTTTGTGTTAAAATGCTGTACTCACACTTTCTTTTCCTCTCTTAGATCTCACACAGTAATCAAGCACATCAACCGTCACAGGATTCGTCTGAAACTGAAGGTATTCAACAATATTTTAGGTTCTGTTTTTGTCTTCAGGCTTTTCGTTTCTTTTAGTGGAAAAGTTTATGAAATTACATGTTTGTTTGGTTTTTTGTTTAATGTTTATTCAGACAGGTCAGTTAATTTCACCAAAACATACATCTAGACATCGAACAACAATATAATTGTACCCATTTGACATGTCCAAAAAGAGGTAGGGAGAAGTAAGACTTACCTATAGTCACCTATAATTAATAATTACACTTTACAACCATCCCGCTTTGCAACTTATGGATTTAAGGAAGGAGAATTTATACATATATACATGTCAGTTTGTAAGGAAAGGAACTGGAGGTTTTAAATGTCCAATAATCTTAGACTAGACTGTCTTAGATAATGAACATTGTTGTTTCTGTTTCCAGGTCTCATATAGGCGGATGCTAATTGTGTCTTTGTTGATTTTCACAGCTCGCCTCCTGGCATTCGAGGAGCAGTTAGAAGAGAAAGACAACGAGCTGGCTGCCTTACGAGAATCCCTCATACTGGCTACGAAGAACGAGGCCCGAGATCAAGATGTCCGTGAAGCCCCTGCTGATACTTCTGCAGCCCTCCCTGACTTTATGGAAGATGCACAAGAAGAAGAGACCACCTTAGTTGCTGAGGACACCTCTGTCCTTTCTATTTCCGCTGGAAATGAGAGTAGTCCAGAGCTTATCGGTCACCAGTCTGAGTCCCCAGAAGAATCTAAAGGGACGTCTTCAGATGAGATGGTTGCAAGTAGTGATTCAGAGGTGGCTCACAGTAGCTGGACCCTCCTGGAAGCTGTGAATCAAGACGGCGGTCAGGAGTGGCCCTCTGTTCTACAGGACTTTGGCCAGTCGTGGGTGGCAACAAGCATGGAGCAGGATGCCTCTACAGTCCAAACTCAGTCCTCGTCTGTCATCATCAGAGAGACGGTTCAGGTTCATGTAAGTCAGCAGAGTGTCGGCTCCACAGATGCCAGCGTGTCCTCGGGCCTCTTTGCACAGGCCTTAGCTGAAGAGCTGCAGAAGAGATACAGTGAGCTTCTGGCCGAGCTGCAGAGGCTTAAAGAGGCAGCTGCAGAGTCACAGCAGAGAATTAAGAGTCTTGAAGAGGAAACTGGCTCCCTCACTGCCGCCAAAGAAGAGGCCGAGGCTCAAGCTAGTAATTCTGCAAAGGAGCTTGAGTCAGCCAGAGAGGAGCTGGACAACAGGTCTCAGCAAAACACCTCAGTGGTGGAGAAGCACAGCGTTGAGATGCAGCTTCTAGAAGAACAACTCGATATTTTAAATGCTGAAAGTCAAACCAAAGAGCAGAAGATCCAGGCTCTGCAGGCAGATCTGGAAGAGGCCCAGCGAGCCCTGTCTGAGCAGGAGGGTCAGGCCCGGATGCTGAGTGCTCAGCTGGAGGACAGAGAGCTCCTCACCTCCGAGCTGGAGAGGAAGCTCCAAGATATGGAAAACAGCATGCTGGAACACTCCCAGACTTCAGATTTAAACAATGAGTCTATGTTAAAAAAAGACTCCGAGATCAACGAGTTACAGCTTCGTCTCAGCCAGAAAGAGGAGGAGGTGATGGAGCTGAATGACAGTATGTCCTTTAAACTCCTCCAAGCAGAAGAAGAGAAGTTGCAGATTGACAGTGAAGTGAGGAACCTGAAAGAGCATATAGCTGAACTTGAGAAAGTCACAGATGAGAAACGGCAAGTGACACGTGAAGACTCGGGTGCTCAGGGAGATGATGAGCTGGCTTGTTTACGAAAGGAGAAAGGAGAGCTGGAAGCCCAGATGACAAACATGAAGAAGAAGTTACAGGTGGCACTTGTTCAGCGCAAAGAGCTCATGAGGAAGGTTACTGATTTTGAGAATCAAGCGAAGAAATGGAGAGAGAAAGATGAAACGGAAATGAGAGCAGCTCCTGAAAAGGAAGAAGTATTTAAAGGACAGGAGATTCAAGAAATGGAGGCCAAACTCATGGAGCTGAAGGAAGCTTTAAGATCCAAAGAAGAGGCAGTCGAGACTCTTGAACAGAAAATTGTTCAGCAGGATCAAGTTCTGGCTGAGATGCTTGCTCTGAATAGAGAGCGAAGCGAAGAAGCTGAAAACTCCCAGCTGGCAGATACTTCCCCCGAAACAACAGCATTGCAATCTCTGGTGGCCTCTCTTGAAACGGAGCGCGAAACTCTTCAGAAGAAAGTTCACGAGGCTCAAGAGGCTCGCAAAGAAACCATCCGGAAAGCCAAAGAAAAAGACAGACACCACCGAGAACAGCTGAAGCAGCAGAAAGAGGAGTACAGCGAGCTGATGGAGCGTTTTGAGGAGCAGAGCAGCAAACAAGAAGTTCTTCTCTCTAAACTAAAAGAGCTAGAAGAAAAAATTAGCTCCCAAAAAGAAGATCTAACTCAAGAATTGCCCCAAAATGCAGCTGAAAAGACTGCTGCTGAAAATGACTGGGCCCGGGAGGACTGGGTGGATTTTGCTACATCTGAGACCGAGTCATCACATCTGCAATCCAGTGATCCAGATCAGCATCCTGCAGAGACAGCTGATGTCCTCGGTGCACAAATGGAAGAGTCTCTGAAGGCTCTCCGAGAGGAGATCCAGACTGTACGGATGGCAAACACGGAGCTGGAGAAGCAGCTGCAGGAAACCCTTGTCAATCTGTCTCTGAAGGAGGCGGAATTACAGGAAGTGGGCAAAGAGCTGGAAGTACTGAGAGAAAAAGAACGACAGATTGATGCACTCTCTGAGGAAATTACTGGTCTCAGAGAAAAGTATCACCAAGCTGAATCTTATGCAGAAACCTTGAAAGCAGAGATGGAATCTGCAGCCAAATCATCTGCAGATTCCTCCATTCCAGCTCTTCAGGCTGAAGTGGACAATTTCAAGCAGTTTCTAGACAATAAAAATCATGAGATATCGGAGCTGAGCCAACAGCTTAGCGAACAGAGCTCACTCATACATGCGATGCAGGACACGGTGTCTCAGAAGGATCAACTTGTAACTTCTTTACAGGAAGAACTCAAGGCTGAGCAAGAAAAAACACAGCGGTTGGAGACTGAGCTTCCACAGAAACAAGAGGAAGATGGTGAAGCAAAGATCCAGCAGCTTCAGCGGAAGCTTCAGGCTGCTCTGATCTCTCGTAAAGAGGCTCTCAAAGAAAACAAGACCCAGAAAGAGCAGCTAGCTTCTACTGAGAAGATCATAGCCGAGCTGCAGCAGAAAATAGACTCAGCAGAGGACGAGCTGGAGAAGCTAAGAACTGAAAAAGTTAGACTGATTGATGAGGTTGATCGGAGGTTACTGGAGAACCAAAGTCTGGGTTCCTCCTGCGAGAGCCTCAAGCTGGCGATGGAAGGCATACTCAATGAGAAGGACACCTGTAAGAGAGAAATGGATCTGGCAAAGGAAGAGGCTGCAAGGATGAGCAGAGAGTGGGAGGAAAAGGTTCAAGGGATGAAGGAGGAGTATGAAACTCTGCTCAAGTCTTATGAGAATGTGAGCGACGAGGCAGAGCGAGTGAGAAAAGTGCTGGAAGCTGCCAGACAGGAGAGGCAGGAGCTGGCGGCCAAGGTGAGGAGTCATGAGGCTGCAAGACAGGAAGCCGAAAGACAAGCGGAGGAAGCACAGAGAGAGGTGGATTTAGTGAAAGAAAAGACGAGAAAATTTGCCAAAACAAAACAGCAGAAAATATTAGAGTTAGAGGAAGAGAACGACAAACTTAGAGAGATGCAGGAAAAGCCTGTTATCGAACGAGAGGACAAGACTCTCAAAGCTGAAGTCGAGCTGGGAGTTATGAAATCTGAGCTGGATGCTACAGCAGCAGAAAGAGACTCTCTGGTGCAACAGATTGAAGAGTTGAGGGAGCAACTAGCACAAATGAGAGAAAGAAACCATGAAATTTCAGTAGATGCTTTCAGCTCTGCAGCTGTTGTAGAGGAGCTTGTCTCTGTCCAGGAATCCCACACAGTCATGAGATCAGAGCCTGTTGAAAGTCAGCATGAAGAAAAATCCTTAACTCAAGTTTCTGGACAAGAAACAAGTTTAGGACCTGCAGAAGAAACAGAGAAAGCAGAAATGACTGAAAGTGATCAAACTTTAGCAGAAAATAAAATGAAGGAGATGGAGGTTGCTGTTAGTGCAGAGAGGGAGCGATGGCAGGAGCGCGAGGCTGAGCTTAAAACTGAGATTGCCTCTCTTGAGCGTAATCTTCAAGACAGTGAAGAGAAGGATAGTGTTGCTGCCTCTTTAGAAAAGTGCCTTCACGAGTCCAAAGAGAGAGAAAACTGCCTCATCGAAGAGGCTTCGAGGAGGGAAACCCAGTTCAAAGAACTCCTCAGAAATCTTGAAGCTGAAAAAGATAACCTAGAGGAACGTCTGATGAACCAGTTGGCTCAGCTCAACGGAAGCATTGCCGGCTACCAGCAGGAAGCGGCGGACAACCGGGAGCACCTCACTGAACTGCAGCGGGAGGTTGAGCGGTTGGAGAGGGAGCGAGCCGAGCTGGAAGCCGAGGCTCGGTGCGAAAGAGACCGAGCCGCCAGGCTGGAAGAAGACATGAGGCAAGCGCAACGGGAAAGAGCTGAAGCTGAAGCAGAATCTGGGAAGCAACGGGAGCTGGAGCAACAGCTGAGGTCTGCACAAAGGGTCAAAGAGGGCAGTCAGAGCAGAGCGCGTCAGCTGGAGGAGCTGCTGCGGGAGAAGCAGCTGGAGGTGCGTCAGCTGCAGAAGGACTCCATCCAGTACCAGGAGAGGATCAGTGAACTGGATAGAGAAGCTAAGACGCTGCAGCTAAGCTATGATGAGCTCCACAGCAAACTGGAGCAATCCCAGTTGCAGGGCTCTAAAACTTTGGAAGACTTGAGAAGGACTGAATCTGAGATGGCTAGCTGCAAATCCCAGTTAGCCGAAGCCCAGAAACAGGCAAGTGAGGCCTTGGCTGCAAAAACCATCACTGAACAAAGCATCCAACAAAGAGAGGCCACATTAAAGGCTGAAGCAGAACAAACTTTAGACTCTGTGAGATTCAGGCTGGGAGCTGAACTGAAGGAGATGGAGCTGAGGCTGGAGGAGGAGTACACAGAAAGGGAGAAGGAGGAGGAAGCTACACAGGAGGCCAGAGAGGTGGCAGAAGCCGCAGAGAGACGAGCCCAGGAGATGCAAGCTCGTCTGGATGAGTCTCTGGCCAGGTTGGCTGCCTTCTCGCGCTGCATGTCCTCCTTGCAGGATGACAGGGACAGAGTTTTGGACGAAACCCGGCAGTGGGAGACTCGTTTTAACAGCGCTCTGCAGGGTAAGGAGGCGGAATTTCGTGAAGCAGAAACACGGGCCAAACAGCTTGCAGATCAGCTTCAGAAAGAGACTGCACTCAGAGAGGAACTTCAGCTTTCAGTCAACAGGTAAAGAGCATATTTCCCCCTTTCACTACAGACATTTTAATTATCTTCAACTTGTGAACTAAAAATATTTTTTTCTTTCAGATTAGAGAAAGCAGACAAAGATTGGCAGGTGAGGTTCGAAGAGGAGGAAAAGAAAGTCACAGAGCACCAAGCTGCCCTACAGGAGGAGAGGATGAAGCTGGAGCAAACTACAGCCGAGTTACAGTCTGCAAAAAATGAACTCCACGCCATGAAAACCGAGTTGGAGAGTCTGTATCAGAGAACTCGAGCTCTGGAGGAGGCTGTAGGTAGACTTCAGGGTGAAGTCGACCAAACCAAGACTGAGCTGAGGGATAGGGAGGCAGAAGAGAGGCGGCTGTGTCTGAACGTGGAGCAGCTGGAGACGGACCTGCGATCATCCAAGGCCTTGACAGAAAGCTTGCAGACCGAGCTGCATGAGAAGGAAAGGAGGGAGGTGGAGATGCTGGGGGAGAAGGAGCAGGCTGTTGCGCAGGTAAACGGAACATTTCCAGAAAAATCAGCCAGGGGATGTTAGACATTCTTCACAAATTCTCTATGTTTGCCATTTAATTCCAAGGCTGCAGACGAGGCCAGAAAGGAGGCTGACAGTAGGGCACAGGAAGCCGAAGAGGAGCTGGAGCAGAGGAGAAGAGAAGTACGGGATCTGGAAGAAAAACTGCGGAAAGCAGAGGAAGAGAGCAACAACAGAAAAACCAGGCTGGACTCTTTTACGAAAGCTATGGGCTCGTTGCAGGATGACAGAGACAGAGTCCTCAGCATATACAAGCAACTGGAGGAGAAACACCTGCAGGTAATGTATAAACATGACCATCTAACACATAAAGCATGTTTCAACTTCTGTTTTAATATTTGTGTTTTCCAGGTAATGATGGAGAAGGATGCTTTGATCCAAGAGGCTGCAGGGGAAAACAACAGCCTTAAGGAAGAGCTGCGGTCTCTGCTAGTCCAGAGAGACGATCTTTATGCTGAAAAGGGCAAGCTATCTGCTCAGCTTCATGGCTACCGTGAAGAACTGAACCAAGTTTTAGGCATGAAGGACTCGCAGCACAAACAACTTCTTGCAGCTCAGAGAGAGCGGATTGCATCTCTAGAAAGGGAACGTGAGGAGTTGGAAAGTCATTTAAAGAGCCTAAACAGAGCCAGGGAGGCAGAGGTAGCAGCTGTGGCACAAAGAGTGGAGAACGAGACTCTTAGTCAGGCTGTTAACAGTAGGCCAACCACACAGGAGAAAGATGCTCCTGGAGCAGAAGTTGAGAAACTGAGGGAGCAGCTGCAGGCGGCAAAAGCACAAGTTGAGACTTTGAAGGAGCATCTGCATAGTGAGAGAGAAGAGCACAATAGCAAGAGCAAAGAGCTAGCCGAGCTACAATGGGAGGGAGGTGTGATGCGCACGGAGTCAGAAAGCGCTCAGGAAAGGGTTGCAGAACTGGCCCGAGACCTGCTGGTTGTTGAGCAGAGACTGCTGGAGGAGGCGGAGAAGACAAAGCAGCTGAGAGCAGAAAAACAGTCATTTTCTAAAGCCATGGCCTCCCTCCAGGACAGCAGGGATCAGGCAGTGCACAAGGCCAAGGAGCTGAGCCGGAAGCTGGAGGAGAAGAGCAAGGCAGGGGGCCAAGCAGCACACAGCAGCCCTGGAGGGTCCACCGGGGAGGTTTGGAGCCTGAAGAATGCACTACAAGCCCTGCAGAACGACAGGGAGAGACTGGTGAGTCAACTGTGGGACTGCAGTTATAACTCTGTGTGGCAGCTGGTAATGGTGATACACTAAAGGTAATGTATGTATTTCAACATATTTTTCCTTCATTCTGTATGTGCAGCTGGAGCAGCTAAAAACGCAGAGCGCTGATCTGAAGAAGCAGAGGTCAGAACTGGCTCGGCTGGGAGCAGGAGAGCTGATTAAAGTCAGCCAGGAGCTGTTTGAGGAACAGAAGAAGAACGAAGACATACTGGTGGCTCTGACTCAGCTGGAGGATGTGGTGGAAATGGGCAAGCAGGAAATAGAGACTCTTAGGTGATGCTACACAGTAGAATTGGCTTGTCTGTTTTAGTTTAAAAGCAAAGTTGGATATTTCGCCTTTAATCTGTTGTATGTTTCTGTAGGTTGGAGAGAATTGATTGGATGGCACAAGCAGAGCAACTGAAGCAGCAGACTCTCACCACGCTCTCAGAGAGAGACCAACAACTACGGCAACTCACCGCCATGCTGGAAGAGGCTCGAGCCCAGAAACCCAAACTCCAGCAGGAACACTATCAAAGAAAGGTTAGGCTCTAAACATCTGCTGCAGACTGCTGAAGCGTTTTCCTTTTTATTCCTGAACTTTGTTCTAAAATTGTTCTAAAGTCTTCTCTTGTCTTATGGTAGTATTTTTAGGGTACAGAATGTGTAACATAAACTATAAAACAATACTCTCAGGGCACTGAGGAAGTTGACAGCGCTCCTGGAGCTCCACAGGAACGAAGCAGCCTCGACAGCCATGCGTTCACAGCAGAGGTCAAAGAGTTACAGCGAAGGTAAACCTGTTTGGAAATTTTAAGATGACATGATGTGACAGCCATAATGATGTTTAACTTGTGTAAAATCAGACTTGAAGAAGAGATTCAGCAGAGGATGACTGTGGAGGAGCAGATGATGGCCATGCAGGATCGATTCAAACGGTATGAACGAAGCAAATAAAAATCCTTTGATATTTCATACCAGAGTTAGAGCAGAATGCATCTTTTTTAGACGTGAACTAAATAAAGCAGAAAAAGTGAGGAATTTAGTGTTTGTTGGATTATTTATTGGTTGTAACAATGCTTCTTGGCAGCTGGAAAACCTGTTTATTTCCTTTTAATTAGAGCCACATGTATAAGGAAAAAGCATTTGTGGGATGAGCAGCAGAGTTTAGCATGTGGGTTGTGCCCATGAAAAACTTGCCAAATCTTTTCCGCCAGTGGCAAACAGCTGATTCTGTTATTGACTCTTGTTTGGTGTTTATTGGATTGGATGATTGAAGTCTGAAAAAACAAGACATTTTTAGTTTGTGTTTGTGCTGTAGCAGGGTCCATGCTGGAGTACCAGAAGCTACCAAGAGATCTGGCAAGTTTTTCATGGGTGCAACACACATACTGCTCATCCAACAAAGGCATTTTCCTTACAAATGTGGCTCCATTTAAAAGGGAAGAAACAGACTTTCCAACTATATTTGTTTTGTCAACAAGCTTCATCTGCAGCTCAATCCCTTTCCAACTGTTTGTTGTTGCAGCTCAGATGATGTAAAACTGGATGCCGCAGCTAGTTATTTTAGGAACAGGAGATAAGTGTGAGCTAAAAGGTCAAATTTAATCACGTGACACCAACGCGCTGAATTGCCACCAGATTCATAGCAAGTGGTGCTTCTCTGAAAGTGGCTTATCAGATAAAAAGACAGTGAAGAGCAACTATAACTCGCTTTAGTACTCGCTTATACGCTATTGTAAGCAAGCAATTTGAGTATGTTTGCGTCAAAGATTTAGGGCTGGGCGATTAATCGATAAAATCGATAAATCGAATTTTCCATTTCTATAGCAGCGGACTTAGTCCAGCCCCCACACCAGAATGGTGTTTGTCTGACAGATTTACCATGAAGTACTGTGAAGTGGGCGGCGTGGCTCGGCAAGGTAGAGCGGTCGTCTTGTAACCCTAGGGTTGCCGGTTCGATCCTCGGCCAAGTCGAGTTCATGTCGAGGTGTCCTTGGGCAAGACACCGAACCCCTAGTTGCTCCTGATGGGTCGTGGTGAGCGTCTTGCTTCTACAGCGCTTTGGATAAAAGCGCTATATAAATACGGACCATTGACCATTTGAGGTGAGCTGGCACTCATGCCTGGGATTTAGCTGCACGTATAGCTGCGGTGAGAAACGCTGCTCTCTACGAGATGCAGAAGCCGACTTCAGCCCACAAACTCTCGTTAAGAGACGACCAACATCAGGGGAATTATTTCTGCAGTGGATTCTGTATGTTAAGGACCAAGATGGGAAGAGATCATGGATGCAGTTGTGTTTCTATGCAAGATGTGAAGTCTTTTATCTGGTGGAAAAGTTATGATCATTTATTTTCTTTTAGCTGTTCATATAATTTAAATGAATGAATGAATGGCAGCTAATAGAAAGTAAATAATGTCAGTGATCTGGAAAGCAGGACTGGAATTGCAGTACAAAATTAATAAATGTTTTTAATAAGTTAATATGTTTTTTGAAAAGAAAAGAAAAATCGATTAAAATCGGATATCGGATTTGGTTAGAAAAAATCGGAGATTTTATTTTAAGGCCATATCGCCCAGCTCTACGAAGATTACAAATAATAGCAGTGATGATGATGATCATAATAAATGTACAGCAATCAAGTCCTTGGATCTTCTGAAATCAGGTGTGTTAAAGCATCCATGTACAATCTTTGCAAGAGCAACTATACCTCTACTTTCTTTTGTTATTTTCCAACCCTGCAGTTATTTTACCTGCAGATGACCCTATGTGTGAGCAGATTGTGGTCTTTTCTTTTCAGTAACTGAGCCCAATCAATACAATTTGTCATCTAACCTTTGTTTTTATCGTTATTAGTCACAGTCAGGCTGCATGGCACCCCGCCCAGGAGGGGGATCACTCAGAAACAGCCGTTTTCATCGAGCCGCCAGAAGGAGCTGTCACTCGAGTAAGGCTCCGCTACTGTCTTGTCACCGTGGTAACCATGATGATGAAGACATAACCTTGTGTCCTATAACCTTGTGTTTCAACTCTCAGACTCGGAGAGGCGGTCCGGGTTTGACACGGATGCTTCGTGTGGCTTTCTGCTCTCGTCAACGCACCCCTGCACTTCTCGGCCTCTATCTGCTCACCGTGCACGTCCTGCTGCTCCTGTGTCTGGGTGGATACCTCTAAGTCCTGCTCCCCTTAACAAGGCTGACTATTAGCAGTCGAATAGAGAGGCTGGCAAAGAAAATGGAAACGTGACACAAACCTAACCCAAGCCATCAATTTAATTTTTATGGTCTCGTGTAATAAATGTAAGAAGGCTGGAGAAGATGCTCTGCATACAAACACTGCACTTTACAGGACTTCATTTCCAACCAAATTATACTGTAGATCTATGTAGGGAGCTAAAGGTTTTATCTTTTAAATGGTTGAGGGGTTATGTTATGGCTTTAAATCCCAACCAAGAAGGACATAAAGGGACAATATTTTATTATTAACTTCTTTAAATAAGTACAAAGTTGAGGAGATGTAGATTTATATTGAAGTGTATGGTAGGTGGTGGTTTTGTCTTCAGAGTTGACAATAAATCAAATGTTATCTACTTTGAAAAATATGCTTCTTAGTTTCTGGTACAAACTATAGAAAATGTGGGGATCTTTCAGGCCATGCTGCATGATGGGGTGGAGGCGCCATCTTGTAAGGAACGTGGACAGGTTACTTCTGTTTACAACCATTGTTGTCTGGTTGGATTAAGTTTAGTTTGGGATGGAGAAAGAAGATGGACCTCACTGGTAGAATGTGAATTACCAAGCAGGTATTGAGCCAGTTGTGATGTAATAAAATCACATGTCACTACATAAACATGCGTTCATATTTAAACTCATTAACCTGCACTGGACAGACATGTTTAACATTTGGTTATGAAGAGTAAAAATTGGACTTAGAAGATGATTTCAGATGCTGATCCTAAAGCTTGAGGGAAGAATTCAGGGTGTGTTTGCATAAAAGACAAGAAACATCCTCTGATCAAGCAAAATGGCTGAATTTTTACTTCAATTTGACATTTTCTGCAGCATGACCACCAAGACTGCGCTCAGTTAGTAAAAAGCATGGTAACAGTTACCGTCCTAAAATGGATAACCCTGTAAACAGTTAAACTGCTGATTAAATGGCTGCTAGACAGCGGGTTTAATCTTTATACTCAACTTTAAAGATGGCTTGAGGTTCAGGTTGTTCTAGCTAAATCTGCTTTCATGCACAGTTCAGTTTCTGATCTGAGACATTCCTGTTTCATGTTTCACTTTCCTCTCATATTAACGTTGTTTCTCCTCTAAATGACTATTATACTCATATTCGTACTTATGTGCACATACTAAGTGTAAGTTGGATGCAGGTTTTCCCTTTTATGTATCTAATAAGATGCAGTTTCCAGTTTCTGCAGGGCAGACTTGGACTGTCCGGCCCTAATCCATCCCATTAAATCTAAAGTAGCATAACTTGTTTTTAAAAGAGCTAGTTAAAGTCCGTTTGCATCTTTCTTTGTATAATCACCTTGTCTAAATTCTTTTCTCTTCACCTGACACGGTAAATAGCCGTCTAAAGGGCTATATAGTGAAATATCATGTAATTAAAATCTTAGTTATTTGGATCAGGGGCCAAGCATGTTGAATTATTTTTTCACACTTGTCTAAGTCATAAAAAAAGCAGATAATGTCATGTTTAAATTCAAAGATTATGTGCCCTTTGTTTGGTTTTTCATTTTTAACTTTTTTCCCCCCATCTTTTATTTTTATGTAGAATAAGAAAAAAAATCATTCTTACAGACGAACTCTTGTTTTCTCTTAGCTCCCTGAAAAGATTAAATGAAGCTCAGGTTTGGACCAACTAAGTCAAAACGAGACGTACTGTAACGTTCTGGCATTGAAATGTTGGAATTTTCTGTTTTGTTTTTGAGAGGGTGATGTGCATGATCTCGCTGTTACGGCTGACACGGATTTGTTCTGAAGAGTTTATTAAACTCTCCTAATGTAAAGACTTTAACTGAAGGACTCTGTTACGTGTTTTTAAACTGTGCAAGAACAGAATAAAAGTTAAAATGGAATCTGTCTCTACCCATCAGCCACACACGCTGGCCACTTTATCACGTCCACCTGCTCAGTTGCTTCTCAATGCAAATATCCAGTCAGCCAATCACACGGCAGCATGTAGTCACGTAGACAAGGTGTAGACGACTTACTGAAGTTCAAACTGAGCATCAGAATGAGAAAGAAAGGAAGTTTAAGTGACTTTAAACGTGTTATTGTCGGTCTTTACTGGGATTTTCACACACAACCATCTCCAGGGTTTACAGAGAATAGTCTGAAGAAGAGAAAATATCCAGCGAGCAGCAGATGGACCAGAATGTCTTGTTGGTGTCAGAGGAGAATGGGCAGACTGGTTGGAGATGATAGAAAGGCAACAGGAAGTCAGATAAACTCTGGTTCTAACCAAGGTCTGCAGAACAGCATCTCTGAACACAAAACACGTCCAACCTGGAAGCAGATGGGCTCCAGCAGCAGAAGACCGGACCGGGTCCCTCTGTCAGCTAAGAACAGGAAACACTGGACAATAGAAGATGGAGAAGCGTTGCTGGTCTGATGAGTCTCCATTTCAGCTCCACATCCAGATGCTGGACTCAGAATCTGCTGGAAACATCAAGGAAACATGGATCCATCCTGCCTTGGATCAACGCTTCAGGCTGCTGCTGGTGTGATGGTGGTGGGGGGTGGGGTTCTTGGTCCACTCTGGGCCCCTTAGTACCAACGTGGCCTGGTTTAACCAGCACAGCCTACCGGAGTATTGTTGCTGACCACGTCCATCCCTTCATAACCCCAGTGTAGCATCTTGCAGCATGGCAGGTTTATTTGGAAAGCACATTGATGGTAAAAGTTGATCTGATCTTTAATGTGGCTGTAAGGATTTATGTCACAGTCCACGATGACAGCAAGATTTCTGGGTGGATCCGTTGTTTTTAACATTGCTAACGGAAGCTGGACACAAATCTTTGGATGTTCATCTTCATTTCCAAATGCAATGATATCAGTTTTATCTTAATTTAGTTGAAGAAAATTCTGGATTTAGTCTGTTTTAGTCTCATGTGCTCCAGGAGATTTCATGTTCAAGCTGTGCTAGTCTGCCCCCAGGTGTTTTACCTGCACAACACATGGGTTCAAAACCATTCGCAGTATATCTATTTTCTGTTAAAACTAAAAAATGGTTTTCCCGTAATAATATTGTGTTTATACAGAGAGTAAAAAGTGACATTTTTAATTGTATTAATCTTATTAAGTCATGATAAAACATTTGGAGCTCCAGTTGTCTATAAGACCGAAGGACGTCGCCACTGGAGCGTGTTCTGATTCAAGGACACGTGAGTATAGAACGTCTTTATTCCCATTTTATGAATTCAAGTTGATTTATTTATAATTTTAGAATAAAAGTTACAGCAAACGTATCACGTTTGAGACATTTAACAACCACTTAAGGACTTTTTCACTGTATGTTTGAAATTTTTACATAAATGTAGCACGTTTTTATTTAGATTTTTCATTTATTTATTTATTACATTTAAACCGAAGTAATGTCAAATTCATCATGTTGTAAACATTCGGTTCACATCTTGGAGTAAAAAACATCACTAGGCTATGAGTCGACTTTTCCAGGAAACTTGAACGCAGCACGTCTTTATACGGATTTTTATTATTCTCCTTTTTAATGCAAGTTTTTTTTTTCAGGTTCCATGTAAACCAAAGAAAACGTTGTCCGAGTGTTACTCACCACAGACATAATATACGTATATTGTGTGTGCGTGTGTGTGTGTGTGTGTTACTCACAAACTTCCATTTTTAGCTAAGGCGCGTTCACGTGATCCGCGTTCACTTGTCGCGCATCATCAGACTGTCAACTTGTCTGAACCCAGTCCTCATCTGCACCAACACACGGATCCTCTACCTATAAATTAAAAGGTAAAATTAATATTTAGTTCTTTTCTTTTAATCTGTCATTTCTGCCTTTGTGTCACTTTATTAACCTTCCTCTTTAACCAGGAAGTAGCTGTTAGTTTACTGTTTTTTTTTTAAAATAATTGTCCATTTTGAGACGCAAAAGGTGTGAATGTGTGTGTGAATGCATACATTTTAAAATGGTTGTTTAAATAAATAAACTTAAATTGATCAGAATGAGCTGATCCCAACATTTTTTTTGTTTAGTGTGATATTGTCATGTTTTATAGGTTTAAGACTGAAATGTGTGCAGATTTGGGGAAATTAAGTTTCAAGCGGACACAACTTCCTTTTAAACATCAGCAAATGCTGCATGAAACCTTTGGTTATATTTCTTTATTTTAGTCATGCAACAGTCAGCCAAAAATAGCACATGCACACAGCAGTGTTTAATATAAACACATGAAAACGTCTTTAATCAAAGTATTAATGTCTTCTTGGTTGTCTGAATCACTGTTTTATCTCCCCAGATGTGGAAGTCCGTTGTGGGTCACAATGTGAATGTGAAGGTAGCTACAGATGGGGACGACTGGGAGACGGACCCTGACTTTGAGGTACAGTATACTTCCTGGACTGTGCATGACTATTTATTTATTAGGAGGGGTGCTTCTCAGTCAACTCTGCCTGGTTTTTGTGTTTCAGAATGACGTATCGGAGCAGGAGCAGAGGTGGGGAGCCAAAACCATCGAGGGCTCCGGACGCAAAGAACACATCAGGTTTAAAGATGAACAAGAATATGTTACTTGGAAATAACAAGTGCACTGAAAATAAAGATAAATGCAGGTTGCAGTGGGCGCTGTGTAGCAACAGGAAGAGGAAGTGAGAGTCCAACATAGCTCAGTCACAGTCAGCAAGTCTCCTAATATGGGTAATATAAGGTGATGACTGTTAGTGAGATTTAAACCACTGCTGACTGGGTGACTCACATTCACGGTTAAAGTTTTCACAGTCCCCATTGTTCTCTGAGATGTTAGACACAAGCAGACGCGTCTATTTAAAACCGTGCAGAATAAAGACCTCTATGCACTTAAAAACAAAAAAAGACTGGTTAACTACAGGATGTTTACATGGTATGCTGCATGAACATCCACACACTAGTTCACATAAAAGAAAACTGGGAGAATTGCACTTTTTATTGTGAATTAAGCAAAAGGGCCCCCCACTTCTTGTCTCACAATTTGATTTATTGGCTTTAACTTTTTAACTTTCTGAAGTCTTTATTTAAACCTTAAACAAAATGTGAAAAACAAAACAAAAAACAGCAAAAATACCATTTATCATACCAATCATTGCCTCGTGACGTCAGAGTTATTGTAGTTTGACTTGTGTCCACTAGGTGGCAGAAGACAAGTAGCAGACTGTAAAGCAAAGCTTACACCATAAAGTGATGCAATAGATCTCAGAAACTGTATGTACCAAATATGATAGAGGGTTCATGCTTTGCCTCACCAGAAAGTTTCATCAAGTCAGGCTTCCCTGGTTTGAGAGCTTAGATTTCCTTCATTCAGTGAAGCACTCGTTTGTATTATGTGTGAATGAAATGGTTTTATATGAGATTGTAACAGCATATCTGGCTGACGGTGTGAGACCTGGTGGGGACTGATCCATGTGCATGTGTTTGATGGCTGCAGTGTTGCGAAACTCAGAAACATGGTTGCTGTGGAGCATGAGCAGGCGAAACACAAAGAGCACATTCCCAAAGCATCGTTCGGGTATGGAGGGAAGTTTGGAGTGGAGAAGGACCGAATGGATAAGGTGAGACGTGACAATTGACTCCTCTTGTGTACTTCAATACATTTCATCCTCTGTTCTGAAAAAGACGTTGTGAATGTCTGTGCTGTCAGGGGGCTGTGGGTCACGACTATATGGCAAAGGTTGAGCAGCACTCATCCCAGACAGACATGGCAAAAGGATTTGGTGGTAAATTTGGTGTTCAGAAAGACCGTGTTGATAAGGTAAGGAGTCTTTTTATTTGGGATTCATTAAGCCTTGTTAGTAAACTACAATATTATATACAGTTAAGCCAGTTAAAGTAGACAGTCTTCTCTTGATGTGAAACTAAACTGGTGATCCACCAGAACGATGTGACTTTGAACTTTACTAAGTCTGTGCTGTCTCTGCAGTCTGCCATGGGCTTTGAATACAAAGGAGAAGTGCAGCAGCACACCTCTCAGAAAGGTAGGTCCTCTGCTAGAAGTTGCTACCTAGCTGAGGATTAAGTTTAACATTGTCCTTTCTGTTTTAGATTACTCAAAAGGATTTGGAGGGAAATACGGTGTTGAAAAGGAAAAAGTGGACAAGGCAGCTTTGGATTACAGCTATAAGGGCGAGACAGAGAAGCATCAGTCACAGAAAGGTGAGTTCAGCTGGTGTCTGCATGGAAAAAAGCTTCTCCAACTAGAAATCTCTGTGGGAGACTGGAAGAAAACATGTTTCCAGGTCCAGACCCAAACTATAAGTACCAGATACTACAGTATAGGGGTTTACTCAGTACTTACATTACTCCTGGTAAATAGTGTCAAAAGCTCCAGATGTTGTGGAAGGAGGTCCTAGAGCAGTGCTTCTTAACCTTTTCTGAGCCAGTGCCCCGCTATTTATTATCCAGGTCCCTTAACGCCCCCCTCCCTTATAATGGCGGCCAAGTGTCGTCCCAACATATCAGGCCTAATGTTGAATATTCTGTGTAACATTATAAAAACCTGTAGCGAAGCTTGTATGGTGAGAATAGAACTAAAACATGCCATGATAGTCAAAACTTTAATTAAAACTTATTTACAAACAATATCCATTTAAAAAATAATTACAAAGCCTCCAATAAAAAAATGGTGAAAAAATGTCACGCTTGTGTTTTCCTGGAATAAAAACAGAACTTAAGGCAACGGTTGGATCGGAAAGTTGAGATATTTAATAGAATAGTAGCAGCTGTGTTTTGTGAATTTTAGATTTGGTTATTTGTTTCTTATAGTTTTAAACATCTTTGTACAGGGATAGTGGAGATGTGTTAATTTCAGAATGTGTGATGACATGTATTAATCTTAAAAGCACAATAAAAAATAAACACTAATCCTGAGAAGTAAAATCCTAAAATAAGATTCCTTTGACCCGTCAACAATAGCAACACATATAAAAGCACAGAAGTTAAACAAAATCATAAAGTCTGTCTTACCTTTGCAGTTTTTCAGAGGATTGTGTGTTTGTTTAAAAAGAATCACTCAAGTCCAGGTTATTTTCATAAAGATAAAAGATTTTAGGATTGTGTGAGCTATCTTCTTACAGTATACGATCTTTGGGTCTACTTCGTGTTGGCTGCGGCGCACGGTTTTTTTTCTTTAAGAATTTGATTGGTCAGTAAAGTTGTCAATCATCAACTGCCAAGCCAATCCTGCCGCCCCAAAAGAAACGTCACCGCCCCCCTATCATAAGTAATGCTCCTAGCGCCCCCTGACGTTATTACAACGCCCCCTAGGGGGCGGTATCGCCCCCGTTGAGTTGCACTCTTAGAGTTTATTTCTAAGCAGACATAAATTGCTTTTTTGCAGCAAATATGCAAACCCATCAATTTCTGCTTATTGCAAGTCAAACGTGTAATCCCTGTGAGGGAAACTCAGACCCAACTTTAGACAATTTATTATGGAGATGCTTGTAGTTTGGAAACATTGACTTCTACAGTGAAAGGAAATGATGAGGATTTCTTTGAGGTGTGGAGGCCTTTTCTTTCATTTTATGGTTTTATCTCTATGCTACACTAGCATCCTCCCGTAGAGCCCTTAGGTGACAGCTCCTTCTGGAGGTTTCATCGTCCAGGCTTAAATTCAGGGGTGACGGTTTCCTGCTGCACATCATAGCTGCTCAGACACTTTCTGGTTTTAAGTTCTTGCTTAAGACCCACTTCTTTGCACTCGCTTGTAAACACGGTTGAGCTGGATTTTTATTTAAACTTTTTAATTCTGACTTTATTTTGTTAATTGTTTTTATTATTTTATTGTTTTATTTTCAATGTACAGCATCGTGGGCAAAATGCTGCACAATAAACACACACACACAAGTGTTGAACGAACAACAAGAAATTTTCTGATATTTGACTAATGTTGCATCTGCTTCTTTCACCAGACTATGCCAAGGGATTTGGAGGGAAGTACGGGGTGGAGAAGGAGAAGGTGGACAAGGCTGCTCTAGGCTACGACTATAAAGGAGAAACAGAGAAGCACCAGTCACAGAAAGGTGAGTTAACCATCAAGCTTTTTTTTTTAATCTGACAGGTTATTCTGAGGGCTGATTACTTTATCCTACTCTCCAATTTCAGATTATTCAAAAGGATTCGGAGGGAAGTTTGGTGTTGAGAAGGAGAAAGTGGATAAAGCTGCACTGGGCTACGATTATAAAGGCCAGACAGAGAAACATGAGTCACAAAAAGGTGAGCAAAGGTTCACATGGTTCTGCCATGTGAGCCAGCAGAGGGCTTGTAATTCCTCAGACTAATATGTACTTCTTTTTAGATTATTCAGCAGGTTTCGGTGGTCGATATGGAGTACAGACAGACCGCATGGATAAGGTCAGACAAGATGGATTTTTTTTTTTTTTTTTATCAGATTGCTGTATAATCTGTAATTTAAAGGGAGCAGCCTTTCAAAAGCATTACATTGAACAAAGGAAATGGAAACAAAGGGGCCAGACAACATCTGGGTGTTCATACCAATTTTCATTGGGAATGCCGCAGGTGGGGCAACAAAAATGGGGAAAAATGGCTCATTTTCTTTACAGAAACTCATTAATTGACTTGAAAGTGTTGAACATACGAGTTGGAGCCCAGGTGCAGAATATAAATAACTTATGTATTTATGTATATAAATACATAAATTTCCCTTCTCTGTAGACCAGACATGCCACAAACTCCTGCAGTACTGAAGTTAAGATTCACTATCTGCTTTTTTTTTTATATATAGAGAGAGATTTAAGAATTCTTTTCAGCCCCTCTTATTATTATTTCATGCATCTTGTTTATTTTTACCTCCATCATTAACCTGTAGAGTGCAGCCGGCTTCTCAGACACGGACTCCCCAACTTCTACTTATGAAAAGACACAACCGCTGGAGGCCTGTAAGTTTATTTAAAAATAGAAAATGACTCTGAGGTTACTGTGACTAGTTTGAATTGATTGTTTTCTGCAGCAAGTGCAGGTGCAGGAAAACTGAAGGCGCGTTTTGAGAGCATGGCCAGAGCTTCAGATGAGGAGAACAGGAAAAAAGCAGAAGAAGAGAAAGCAAGAAGACAAGCCAGAGAGAGCAGAGAGCGGGATGAGGCCACCCGCAGACAGCAGGTAACACCACCCCCCATACGCAGAGTTTAGTGGCTCTCCGCACACAAATGAGCTGTGTTGCATTTTTGTCACTTGTTTAAGGAGCAAACCAGCAGAGTGGAGGAATCTCCTCCACCCCCTGTTGAGGATGAGGGTCCGGTGTATGACCTGCCGCCACCTGAAACCGAACACCTCATGCCAGAGATGAAAGAAATACCTGAGCCAATGCCAGAGGTCAGACACGGGCATCAAACCTCAGACATACCAAATTAAAAAACTGTGTGAGAGCTGTTTGAGAAGATAAAAGAAAACTATTGCACTTAACTCACTGAAGGCAAAACTCTTTCAGTGGGATCCAGAATGTGACGAACCCCCAGCCTTGCCTCCACGCTCAGATGATCTCACTGAACCAGATGCCCCTCCTTTACCCGAGAGGTCTGCAGAGGTGGACGAGGATGAAGCAGATTACGAGGAACTTGCTGAACCACCTGCTCCTCTGCCAGCAGGTCTGCCTGCTTACAAGCATTTAGCTAAACTTGGAAGCCTCAGGTTTGCATGCATTAATCTCAACGTTTTTACCTGCAGCGGCTATCGGCTACCAGGACCGGTCCTTAGGCCAGAAGGCAGTTGCAATTTATGACTATCAGGGAGGTATGAGCTTTCTGTACCATGAGCATGAATTCACTTATATTCACAAATATTACAAAAGCCGTTTTTGCAAAGCATCTCAGACGTGTTATCTTTTCACTCAGAGGCGGATGACGAGATTTCCTTCAATCCAGATGATGTCATCACCAGCATAGAAATGATTGACGAGGGTTGGTGGAAGGGAGAGTGTCACGGATGCACTGGTCTGTTTCCAGCCGCTTACGTTCAGCTGATGTAGAGGAAGAGTTTGTCCTGCGTGCTCTTGGCCTTCTAAGACTCTTAATATAAGGAAGTTATACAGTACAGCTCTGTATCTATGGAACAAATCAGTTTATCTTCAGTTGATGGGGCGGCATGGCTCAGGGGTAGAGTGGTGGTCTTGTAGCCTGAGGGTTGCTGGTCCGATCCTCGGCCTGTCGAGCTCATGTCTCGCTGTCCCTGTCATGGAACCCCAAATTGCTGCCGATGGCTCATGGTTAGCGCCTCGCATGGCAGCTTCTGCCATCAGTGTGTGAATGTAATGTATAATGTGGATGCTTTGGGAAAATAGACCATTTACCATTTGATTTCAGTCTTTTTTCTGTATATCTTGCTCAGGATCTGAAGATCCAAATGTAACTGTTGCAGTGAACTCATAACCAATAAAATATTTTACAAAGGTCACGTTTGTATGACTGCTGCTTTTATTACCATTTGACTGATTCCAAGCAAACTAAGAACAGGATGAGACACATTTAGCTTAATCAAGAGTATGCAGACATCTGCTCTGAAAGGTGAACAGAACAAAAGTGGAAGTAATTGTTAATGATGGAATAAAGATTTCCATTTCTAACTTTCTAAACCACATCTCACACAAGCCTTGTGCTCATGAGACTTAGTCAAATTAAAATGTAGCTGCTGTTCCAGCAACAAAACAATTTTCCCCAGGGAATTTTTACGATTTCAGGTTTTGTGAAGCAACGCTACAAAGGCGACACTTGATGCATCATTTCTGTATCAAAAGTCTTTGAAATAAAGCTTCCTCCACTGTTTACCAGGCAATGCCCTTCTTCTTTTTGCTCGTGCCACTTTTCTGTGCCATCCGTTTGCCTTTTAATTTCTTAGCCTGCCGTTGGCTCATCCATGCAGGATACTGTCCATGTTCATCCAAGAGAGTTTTCTTGTTGCGCTTCTTATCTAGGTCCATCTTCCCACCTAAAAACCAGAAATTTAGAGATTAGTTTAAGTTGATAGTTAGCCCTGGTAAGAGATGACACTGATATCTTAATACCAACTGGTATTATCATTGGAAAGCCTGGTTAGTCACCTTTACAAGGAAGTGTATCTTGCAAGGATCATGCTTCTGTGAAATATCCAACACAGCTAAACATGTGGATAGTGTGAGATGGGGACCAGCTTTGTCGTGCTGTACGTGCCGGAGTGACCAACACAACCACACTGGTCGACCATCAGCAACTGCTGGTTGACGAATGGAAAAGCCATCTTACAGCAAAATGTTACCAGACTGGTGACCAGCATGAGGAGGAGATAATATGCTGTCATGGCTATGACCAGGGGTGTCCAGCTTCGGGCCTCGAGAGCCGCAATTCTGCAGGTTTTAGATGTTTCCCTGATCCAACACACCTGATTAAGATTAAATGGTTCTCCGCAACGGCTTGTCAAATTCTGCCCAACCATGATGGCCCATTACTGGGATTCAGGTGCTGCAGCAGGAAACATTTAAAACCTGCAGGACAGTGGCCTTCCAGGACCGACTTTAGAGACATCTGTACTACATGCGACTGTAGGAAAGAGCTATCATCTAATCCACCAAGAAACTCGGAACAAGACAAAACACCAACAGGGGAATATTTAAAGGGATTTAGGCATTTTTAGGGGACAAAACTAACACATTTAACTGAGTTGTTTTTTTTCCCATAATCCTTACAATTACACCTTGTTGAACAGGTGATTATTCAGGTTTTCTAGCAACAACAATCGGTTCATCAAAGTGGAGAAATAATTGACTGAAACAGATTTCTATACTTTATATGTGAAGTTTAGATATACAGATATCTAGTCCAGAGATTTATGACAATACCTTTAAATGTCCCAATTATTGAGCCATGATGCAGTCCACCCATGCATCTTATAACTGCTTGTTAAAAGATGTTCAAAAGATGCAATACTTATAAATTAAAGATAATGCCTATGCCACTCGCTTGCTCCAGATATGATGTTAACACTGTGTATTAAAAAAAATTACAGACACCAATGAAAAATAAATGATCATTTAGTAATTTTAGCTGTCCTTCCCTCACCATCAGCCTCCACTTCCTCCATGTCAACATCTGTCTTCTTCTTTATCTTGTCAGCTTCCACCACTATGGCAATCTCGTGCAAGTCGGCCATGTCAGCGTCTCCTTTCTTGTCCAGACTCAGAGCTTGCTTGAGACGAGCCAGCTCCTTGGGAGCATTTTTCTTCCTCTTTTCCGCCCGCATCTTTCGCTTCCATTTGCTCCGGAGGCTTTTAGCCATTATGAGGAGGCTCTGACAACACAAAAATTACACTAAGATGAGTTTTTTGTTGTTTTGCTAAAACATTTTTAGAAAATATTTGAGGGATTTCAATTAGAACATCTGAATATGTGATTGGTGCCCTTGCTGTAACTACAATATATCAGCTTCTGAAAAAATGTATGCAAAAACAATAAAAACAGACCTGCAGGAAATCTGACTGTAAAAGAGAGAATATTAAATCTACATCTGATTACAAAACACCTTCTAATACCTATGTGATTATATAACTTAAGATTAGATTTAAAAGAAATACACTGATCGTGTTTACAATAAAAAAAAAGGAAAGATGACCGACAGGTTCCTTCAATGAAATTAAGAGGTCCAGCAATAGTACAGCATTATAAATATAGAGTTAAAAGAAAAACATAAAATTTAGATAAATTAAAAATACATTTAAAACTGGGAAAAACTATCAGGGAAACCTATTGCATTCCTGACCCCCCCCCCCAAAAAAAAACAAACACCAAAAAACAAAAAATAAATAAATAAAATAAAAATAAAAATGTAATTACACACATTTTTACAGATCTGGCCAAGATAATAAACGATATACAGTCATCGGCTCGTTTAAGTAAAACGATTTGAGAAGATATTTGTCTGTTAAAACCATTGCAGCGCTTATGCTAGCTAACCGCTAAGGTAACTGTTAAGTTATCCAGCCGTTCAAGTAGTAAAACTTTATCACGGCTCCATACTTTGCACAATAAACGGACGCAATTTTGACCATTTTTCCGCGCTTGACAAGAAAAAAATCCATTTATATACAAATATGTTATATTACCTGGTTAAAGTTTTAGCGTTGCGTTTAAAAGATACACAGACAGCTCCTTACACGTGTTTACAATGAAAAAAAGGAAAGATGACGCATGACGTTAAAGAAGCTTAGATCTGATTGGCTCCTTTGGACAATCTAAAGACTGAGTCATCTGATTGGCCCGTGAGCCAAATCCAGGAAGCTCTTGGATTTCAGATCGTAAACAACATGAAGTTTTTTTTTTAAATGTATTTATATGTCTATGGTAAACAATATCTTGTGGAGAGTTTAATAGTATACTAACCTGTCCTGTGTTTTTATTTTATCCGCCAGCTACAACTAACCCAACCTCAGAATAACCTAAGCCTTGTAAATTGTGCAGAATTTTTCTTTTTAAAATTTGACATGAGCAGTTGCTCAAGCAGCCAAACTCCCGCCGCATGCAGCTTGGTTGCAGTCTGCAGCCCTCCGTTGTCCTCTACTTTATCCCAGACCCTCAACATGTTGGACTCGGCTGCAGAACAGATGATGGTTCACAAAGATTTCCAGGCTACTTTTGATGCTTGCGAAAAAGGTTTAGAGAGTCTTGCAAACATGGATCAAGAAGACAACAGGTGATCCACGAGGACGTAGAATTTTTTAATATCCACTTTGCTGCCAAGATGTTGAGAATACCTTTGTCTTTTTGTCTCTGCAGATGTGGAGAATTAAAGGCTGGTTTCTGCATCCTGGGGATCCAGGCACTGGCTGAGCTGAATCGGTGGCATGGGGTTCTCCCCTGGGTGCTGCAGCAGTATGAGCACGTGGAAAACATCCCAGCTAAAATAATGCAGATGTGGTGAGGACAGCTCAGGCATTCAGTCTATTATTTATTTAGTTTTAATTGGACACCTTATAGCTGTGAATAGATAGACAACCCAAAAGGTTTAGACACTGTAAAATGTAAATATAAAACACTGCAGTGATTTTCAAAGGATTTGGCCCCTGCATTTGATTGAGATGAATTCATAAACAACATCTCTTTTAATCAGCCACAGCAAGAGCCTTCGCCCAGTTAGGAACACCACTAGTTTTGTTAGAGCTGGGGAGAAGCCTGTAGCGGCTC
>JBAMHW010000026.1:21938512-21952273 GCA_037177495.1 Rhadinocentrus ornatus | reverse complement strand
GAAGTCTTCCTGAGTCCATGCGGCGGTTTCTGGAAGTCTTCCTGAGTCCATGCAGCGGTTTCTGGAAGTCTTCCTGAATCCATGCAGCGGTTTCTGGAAGTCTTCCTGAGTCCGTGCAGCGGTTTCTGGAAGTCGTCCTGAGTCCATGCAGCGGTTTCTGGAAGTCTTCCTGAGTCCCTGCAGTGGTTTCCAGTAGAGGATTCCTCCGAATACTCTGAATTTTTTTATTTTACATTGTATATGATGGGATCCTCAAAATGTTCACAATTTTATGTCGAGGGACATTTTTGTACAAAAATGTTTTAGTTTGTCACAAATTGATGAACCTCTGTCCATCTTTCCATCTGGGAGACTCTGCCTCTCTGAAATGCTCTTTTTATACCCAGTCATGTTACTGATGTGTTGCCATTTAACCTGATTAGTTGTCAAATGCTCCTCCAGTCCTTAACCATTCTTCAACCTTTTTTGGCATCTGATATGTTGTTTATGTTCTGTTTGGAATAAAATACAAGTTGATAAGATTTACTAATCATTACATTCTGTTTTTATTTACACAGCTCCACAACCTTTCAGGATTGGGGTTGTACATTAAAGCAACAGTGACAGAATGCTAAATGAACATTTAAAGGGGTATGCAGCAACCCCGTCCCCCAATTTCCAAATGTCAGAATCATTATTTAACGTGACACCTCAGTGAAAATGAGACCATTTCATGACAATCTGACACTGTGTTACACTGTGGAGTTAATTTAACATAACTTAAGTGGTGTCTTTGCCATGAATTAACAGTCAAAATTAACATAACGATGTCAAGTTTTGCCCTGAGATTCCATTGTTTTTAAATACTGCTTATGTATTTGCATTGACAAATTATTTTTTAAATGGTGATAATAGCCAGAAAATGTTTCCATGCAAAATGACTGATTAGGTTTTTCATTCAGAATTCATATGTCATTATTAGATTTTTACAGCTTTTAAAAGGAATGGTTCCCTTACTGTCCACTCTCAGTTCTCCTTTACTGCACACTCGATGTGTGTGGTTTCATTTTCAGAATATCTTTGAGATTAACGTTTCTCTCATAATGTCAAAACCAAGACCCTTTAACGAGCTCCATGCTAACTGCTCTGATCCAATATAAGCTAACAGCAAATCTCTGGATGCTTCAAGGGTGGCAAATCAGCTCGCACTGCTATTCTTTGGTAACATAATGAGGTTTCAAATAGGAAATAGTTTCTTTTTTGCTCAACATGCAGGCCTGGTGGCCACGGTGAAGTCTGCTTTTGTAAATAGCAAACAAGAACTGTAGGGGAATGTCTGCTGCATGACTTCGATTTTTCCTCTCATATAAAAAATAGGTAAATCAGATAAAGCAGACTTCATGAAAAGAAGATCTTTTTTTTTTTTAATCCAAACTGCATCTATTTTAAACGTTCAACTTAAAAACAGCCCTGAATATATTCTAGTGATTTCTAAAGTATGAACAGACATGTCAGGAGATGAGTCTCGTCTTTCTCCTGTGATTTCCTAAAATGTCTTCTGAGGAGGGAGAGGTAGAGCAGGGTTAGCATTATGCTTTCTCTCTCTCTCTTCCCATGTTCGGTTGTCTTCCCAGAAATTCTTGGCAGTCTGAGCATAATAAACACAACATCTGCTGAGTTTTCTAGGAATCTAGAATCAGTTTGGAGCAGAACTGAAAAGAGATTCATTTGCCAGACTTAAAATGGTAAATTATACTACTCTTTAGAAGCTCATGATTCTTATTTAGTCTCACTTTTATGAAGTGGCCTTCTGGCAGCGATGAGTTGGTGGCAGACTGCAGATGTCGGTCCTCACAGGAGGCGACTGGAGGCCCCGAAGTAATTGTGGTCATGACATGTTGGGATATATGCCCTAATGCCCCACCCTTGTCTTCACAAGTCTGTCGTTACCCTTCAGCTAGCACCTTATCTTGTCTCCTTATCATCAGGCTCAGGATCCAGGAAAGATGACATTTTGAGCCGCCGTCTCTGAGGCCGGGCCGCTCAGGTTGCACAAGAAATGGTTTTACTGATGGGTGCAGGTCTGTGTGAGCTTCTCTCCTTGAAGCAAGTTCCTGTCACTTCAAGTACTTTGATTTATCATGAGATTTATCATGTTTTCATTTTCCTTAATGCTTTACAAAGCAAAAGCAGAATAAACTTATGTTGTGACGTGTTCAGGTAGAAATATGTTTTCAAATCAATGTTATTCTCATTATAAATCCCCACCTTTACTTCCCACAAAATAAAACCTTGCTTCATCTGTCTCAGTAGACAGGAATGAATGGAATTGCACCTCGAGGCTAACCAATGCCTCACCATTCCAGCTCTCAGTTAGTGATAAGCCCACAGCAACCTGTTAACTGCTGCACATTTCAGCTTGTGTATGCATGCCAATCAGTTGCTAAATCAGTGCTCCGGTTAATAATTTGTACAGTAGTAGAGAATTTGTAGTGAAAATGGCCACGATGCAAAGTGTCTTTTTTGTGCACCTCTCTATGCTTGCTTGACCCCATCCCTGCTGCACAGCCATTCTGTTAGATAGGCTGGGCACCTTGAGAAGTGAGCTATCTATTGTTGAACCTCTTTGACCTCTCTCCTTCAGCCTCTCCCATTTCCGCACAAAGACTCTCTAATGCCAGGTAGCTGCTGCTGGCATTCCTGTTGCATTCCACCATGGGGAAGTTGCTGGGATCAGGATGAAAAATGCCTGAAACAAAGACCCACTCTCATTCACAGGGTTTAGGGTTCTGTGGGAAAGTCCAGGCTGGACAGAGGTTGGATGGCAGAGGAATGCAAAGCGGGGCATAGCTCACACAGTCTCTATGACACAAACCTAAAGACATATTGACAAGGAAGAGGTCTTCTTACACAGAGGACTCAGAAGAAGTCATGAAAGAAGATGATAGGAGTACGGATAACTGCACTACACCCTTCTTTTCTCATGCATGCTCTTGACAGTTAATTCTTCCATTAACAGACATTATGAGTAGTGCTTGAATTAAATGTGTGGGTGGAAAGTTGCACAGTTTTGATGTTATTTGTCTTTACTCATAGCAACAGTAAAGCAATGCATTAAAAATGGAATTGCCAAACCTTATGTCTTATGGGAAAATGCGTTTTTGCTTTCAAGCTAAAACCTTAGAGTGATACCATGTTCATGACTACCTTTAAAGTAGCACCATGTAACTTTCTGCCCTTAAAAATATGTGTTTCAGACTTGTGTCAAAGTGACATTTACTATGTACATTCCTGGATCTGTCGCTTCCCAGCAGCATGAAACCGTACTTCATGACTTTTACATTCAATGTTAACAAATCCATTGCATATAGAGAGCACAAGCAAATGAAGTCTAGTCTGGAAACATTAGTGAATGCAGTTTGTCTCGTGTCATTCACTATCTCTGTACCAGTCAAGACTTCCAGCTTATGAAACGGGGACAGCACAGTTGCTTCAAAAAGTAAAGAAAGTCATTAAGAGTACGAAAGTTCTAGTTAATGCATTTTACTTCATACTTCTTAATCCTGCACTTGTATTAATACACTAATTAATTAATTGGTTTTAAAAAACTTTTTTTTTGGTCAATATTTCTTAATTATTTCTCATTGTGAGTTTTTCTTTCCTGTTTCTGTCCTCTGAGAATCCAGTTGCAGCTTTTTTATGTGCTGTCTGCAGATGTCCAGAACACTGTTGCCAATTCGGCCACTTTAGCAACATTTTTCCTAAAAAGCGACTAGCGACATATCTACTCTTTGGAAAGACTTAAACTACTTTTCTTGAAGTCAGTTGCCAGTATTTCTCAGTGAATGAGAGCTAACGTGTCTCTTATTGGCTGTTCAGTGGTTGAGACAGAGCAGCAGCGTGTTAAGTGGATCAAACTTTAGCCAGACAACCGTACAGTCAACACTTTTACTAACCCAGCTGCTGCTCCTTCTATCTATTTTATGCACTGTTTGGAAGATGTGTATGCTCCCTGCTATGTTCTTACAGTCATTCATGTGGAGGAAATCATTTATAGAATGTTTTGCTATGAAATTTAATTTTTGTAATTACTCTTTACTAAGGAGAGACAATCCTGACTGCAAAAAAATGGATGCTGTCGATCGAGGGGAGGGTCGTAATCCCACCTGCTGCTTATCTGGCTGACTTCCCCGCTGCCTTGGCAGCCCTCTGCGCCTGTTACTACTTGTTCAACCTGGAGTATCAGGTGGAAGCCAGCACAACAATGGAGTTTGTTAAGAGGTATTTATTATCTTAAATAGTTTGATTGAAAGATAGATTCAAAAGTAAAAGCAATTGACAAGTGAAACACTTTTCAAAATCACCTTCTTCCCTTAAATGTTATTGGTCTTGAGTATCTAAATAGTGTAGGTTGAAGCCTTCTTACAACTTGAACGCTTTATTAGAGTACAGAAGGGCTGTTGGGCTAAGGGCAGGTACGCACTATATTTCATTTTATATAAAACTTTTAGGAGAAATTAAGGGAACACAATCCGTAGATGAAAGTGAAATATGCAGTTTTGTGATTTTGTGATTAGAAAGAAAAACAATTCTTTCAACAGATGTTTTTTCTTCCATGATAACCTCTGAGAGGTGGATTTAACTATTTCAGTACAAATATGATATTTGGTACTCTATTTAGAGAACATTGATTGGATCCCAGAATATTAGGTTTTCCTGAAGAAAATGTGTGCGATTGGTGCATTTGCTGCTGCTACTGTTAGCGGCATAGCTTCAGAAAGTCATACCATGCTTTGTTGATAATTCATTCACATCTAAAGATGGCAATCAAAATTTGTGTTAATGGAATCATACCTTCAAGAGATATGGTAGTGTTTTGTTACGGGCTAGTGATTTTTGCTAAAATATGTATTCACTTGCTTGTGAAGAAACTGTACCAAGTGAAGAAATTTCAGTTTGCATTGTTACTATAGGCCCCTGTTTGCAGAAATGGATAAAAAAAACCACATGTGCATTGTGGCTGTATATACAACATTTACAAATGATTTACGGCCCATTAAGTTTATCAGGCCACACCTTCACAGCAATCACATGACCAGCAGATCACATACTCAGCCATTTAGCTGGACTTCTCACTAATCAAATTGTTCAACTACCTCCTCAACAAGAGTGCCATACGTGTTAGCATTTCATCCAAATCTCAGTCTTCCTGTATTGGGATGATTCAAATAGTTAAAACTAATGACTAACACTGGACTTAAATATTTTTCATTTTAATTAAAACACTAAACTTAAAATATTAAGGATAAAAGGCATTTTGGTCAAGAAGACTAGGACCAGCAGGTGAGGTTGTGATAATGACTTTTGCTTTATAAGTTTAAGATAGTTTATTTAACCCATATGACCTTTTGGGAAAAAAGTGTCCTTTGCAAGTTTTGTTTTCTTTATATCTTTGCAGTGGTTGATTTTAGCCATGATATTTACCAAAGGTGTTTTTTTTTATTTTATACTTATTTTTGAATTTCAATGACAAACCCTATATTCCATTTTCCTACACTTTTCTACACTCGCATGTTTTAGGAAGAGTTTTTTTTTTTTCACCTTAAATCTGGACATTACATGTCCCAGCTTCCACTCCATATAGCAGCACACCTGACATGTTGATTTGTTTACAAGTAGCTACCAGAGGTCCTTGCGTTAAGTTTGGCGTAACTTGCTTGGAATGCTATAAAGTCGTAAGTTGTGACTTAAAAGTCCCATATCAAACATTTTTTCAACAATTTCTTATGGGTGTCAGAGGTCCAACATTGTTATCGAAGTGTATTACCCTAAATTCAGCATTGGTCCTTAATTTGAGCCATTTCAGATGTGGTTCTAGTAAGCTCTACTGAGATGGCAGTATCCACTACCAGGGGCAGTGGTTATTTCGCTTATTTCCCTTCATGAGGTCACAAAGGGAAAGATCTCAGCCTCACCCGTTTAAGGCTGCAAGCCAGTGAAAGAGGTGACAACATTTTCTCATGTTTGGGCCTTATGGGGACACATGGCTGTTAGAAAACCTTTAGGAAGTGAATTTTGCATAATATGGAACCTTTTTAAAGTTGCGGTTTCCGGGCGCAAAATCCTGCATGGAATGCGGGATGAGTACTTTCACACAACTCCAACATCAACATCCTAGAGCCTCCTCACATATGTGGGGCAACACAATGTAATTGTAATAAATTTAACAGTGTTTTCTTTTTCATTTCAGGGCTACAACTGGGATTCTGGGTCTCTAAGGTCAGGGCATGTAAGACTTTGTTTAGCAGTCTGATCATACTGGAAGTAGCTTTTAGAGCTTCCTCTATTAGCCGAATGTCTTTAGGGGAGCTCTTCTGCATTTCAGAGGAGCCGAGTTCCCCTAAGCTCCAAGTAATTCAAACCCTGACCATTCAACCCTCCACTTTATTAGAATAGGGTTGTAGCTCTTGACATTATTTTCCTGGAACTTTCACTGATTTCCTGGTGGAAAATTAGTTTGGCCCATTGCAAGTTGTAAAAATACAGTTGTAATTTTAACGTTGTGGCTTTTACCGATTCTAAGTTGGGACATGTGAAACAATATGTTACCAGCAGACAAATGTTTTTCAGTTCCAATGACATACAGAAAGAAAAATCACCACCTCAAGAATTATTTTTAATGTCAGAACTCTGAGCTCAGATTTTATTTATGGTATCAAATAATCAGAAATCATTCCACCACCTTTATTTTTTTTTTGAAAGGTGTACCTCCACATGCAATGGGTAATTCTCTCCTCCCCTCGTCTAAGGATGTTAACTCTGGCTTGGGAAGATTTGGAGGGGAACTTACTGTCAAAGCATTTTCACTCTCCCACAACAACAGATATTCTTGATAAGAATATTTAGATGTGGGGAAAAAGTGTAACTTATGGCAATTCTGATAGAGGATCTTTGGCGCTACATCTTTTCTGTCTTTATGCCCTTTCATGATGAAGGGTGACAGGTTGTCTTGCTCTCAGCTTTGCTTGGGGGGTGACAGCATTAGTTTATCACAAACATCATTATGAAAAGACACAGTTTCTTGATAAAATTGTGTACCTTGGTAGGATATAAACACACTAAGCAAACTGTATGTGCTTGCCATTAGCATTGTTAGCATGCTGAAATTAGCCTAAAGCACTGTTGTGTCTAAGGATAGCCTCACAAAACTGTTAAGTTTTGTTCTCAAGTACCATGCTTGTTCTTTGGTTTGCCAAACTGGTTAGTTTTTGGCACCAAAACTACTTGCTTTGGCAACAAGTTTTCACTCCGAGTTCAATGAACATCCTGGAGAAGTCATAGAAACAGTGTTTCAACTGGGATTTAAAAGGGATTTTTTTGATTGATAAAATTTTTTCAAATATAGGTGGAAAAAGAGGCAATAGTTATCAATGTATATGGATTTCTGCAACAAAATCAAAGGTCAAGGAAAGAAAAATGTAATATTTAATTTAAAAATGTGTTTTTATTGGTATCTAATTGCTTTACTTAAAATAATGTTTTAATTTTCTTAAAATGAGCCGGTTAAATCTACTTGCCATGCTTCCACAAACATGACAGCTGTCATATCTGTGCCGCCATTTTCACTACGGTGTTGCTGAATGGACAAACAAATCTGTGTGTGAAGTGAGAACCCTCTAAGCCAGTGGTTCCCAACCTTTTTCCTCGGGGACCCCCTTCATGCAGATACTAAAATGCCATGCTTCACCCTGCGCTGAAACCATGCTGGAGTTTTTCCTTTCCACTGTCGCAGCTCAGCATGGGGGATTGATTAGAAGTCAAAATTCAATGCAATCTGTTGGTTTTCCTTAACTAGGCTATTATTGATTATGAATTGGGTCGAACTGATTTGTCTGTAAAGTGCCCTGAGATGACATTGTTGTGAAGTGGAGCCATACAAATAAAGTTTGAATTGAATTAAATAGAATTTTACTTGTATTTTCTCATTTTATTAAAGTCTATTAGACTGCCATGTAAAACAACCAGTCATACCTTTTGGACACATTTCCCCATTGGATTTAATGGGAGTTAGGGACCACTGAGTTTGGATTTAATCTAAATAGCAAACATCCATATGTGGTGAACCATCAGGTTTTGTTTGACTGAATTCTATTTTCATATGGAGATTAAATCACAACCTAAACAATCAAAGCTGCCACTTGTTTATGCTGCAAGCTGCAGCCTGCCATCAGCTCAGGCTATATATCATCTTCAGTCTATATGTAGAGTGTGGTTGTGGGGCGTTGGAGACGGAGTATGTGGGGAAATGAGAGGAGATCTGTTGCAGTCCACAGGCCCCTTCATATTCTCTGATGTGGCTACAAGACTTCCCAGGAAATGCAAAGCCTTATGGGATAGCACTTACGTAGTCTCCAGAGTTTTGCAACTGTGTGTGAATGAGTACATGTGCCTGTATCTTTGTGCATTTAAGTGCTCTCTCTGCAGCTCTAACCTTGATTGGTTAATTCTTTCCTTTGATGTGTGAGGATGCAGTTGACTGCGGCCTTTTCATGGAACAAGGGATTGTTGCAGCAAACCAAAGGACAAACTGTATCGCAGGTAAGGTGGGGCCCGCTGATATGAAAAATTCTGCCGGCTTCTGCTTCACATCTGTGAGCTGCAAAGGCATATAAAAAACCACTGTGACGTTCCCACTGTTTTCTCACGAGCTGTTATCAGTTTTATTCAAACAAGGTGCTGGCTCATGACATAAATAGTGAACTATTATCTTTGTCATCTCCAGTCTGGTGGGCTCCCTACAAGCTGTGATACATTAGGGACCACTTCAGTAGATAGTAGTGGGTTGAGATTAAGAGAAATGCTTATGGATATTTATTATCATTATTATTATTACAACTTTTTTTAAAGCTCTCCTGCTTTTTGTTAAGTGAATAAGGCTGCTGAGAGGCCCAGCCCCTCTCATCTGCAGCCTGTTATGGCGTAGCGGGAGGATGACATCATATTGGTCTCAGACTAGCGGCTGGTAATTGGCCCGCTCTCCTCCTCCAGCAGCACGGGCCAAACAGAACACACAAGTGGAGCCAGGCAATGCAAGTCAGATGCACTGGGTTTTTCCAGAATGGCTGATGGGGCCTCAGTGCAGGCTGCGAGCCAAGAGGCCTCAAAGAGGGGTACAACAATCCAACTGTAAATGTCAGAAATGAATGAAGGGCCTCAACTCAAAATGAAATCTGATATAATGTGCCACAGGCCAGCCGTGTTTGATCTGCTCCACAAGCCACTGTTCAAGTCGTTTGGATAACTGCGCCCCTCATCTCTACGATGTGACATTGCAAAAGCATTTTCATGTGGAAGGTCTGTGAGAGCCTACTTCAATGAGCTCCCAGCCCACACAATGTTCCATTACAGTGGACCTGAGTGGCTACACCTCAGGGCTGCAGAGGAGCCACAGCCAGTGACTGTTTGTAATACTGAAATCCCTGCACAATTTTTCAGCCCTAAAGAAGTTCACATGATTCGCAATGGAGATGCAATACTGCTGCTAAAATGATGTAAAGCTCCACCAGGCTTGTTCTGAAATTCCCAGCACATGTGCCTAAAGGCCAAAGGATTAAACATCTGGAAGGAAGCTGAAGTCTCTGCAGGTTCAAATGGATGTCTTGCAGGTGAAAATCAGCACGAAAATATTACACAAACAACAAAAACAACAAATCCCATTAGTATTTAATCAAGTGTTTGATGTGGAGACATGATGTGAATGAAATCTGCTTCTACTTAATGGACAGCCTCAAACACAGCATGTGGTCTAGCAGAGTTGTTGAATAACCCTGTTCTAGTAAAGATCAATCATAATCTTTTATAGAGGCTGTTCAGTCATGCCACCCTGTTTCTTGCTGTGTGGTGGTTGTACACATAGTCAGAGGACACTGATCTTCCAGTTTCAATCCGAACATTTTAGCTGTTCGCAGCTAGTGTGGGAAAACATGCTGTTGCTTTGTCAAGAGGGTGCAGGACTCTGCATGTTGGCACGTGCCCGTCCGCCTGTTTGCGCATTGTTGTTTACCCACATCAGGGAGAAGTAGTAGGTGTCAGTTGTGGAAGGTCACACATAGTCAAACAGTGAGCTTGTAGGTGGTGAGAACATCAGAGTTCCTGTCAGGGCTGAGATGCAATTCAGCATCTGCGGGCGAAAAGAACTGACTGAGCAAAAACTGCCAGACGAGCCACTCTGCTCTCACTGGAATAAGTCTGAATGCTTTCACTCTCAGTACTCTGTCAGGTCCTGCACTGAGATATAAAGCGCTACACTGCAAAAAGCCAGTGTAGGTGTTGTTCCCATGATGAAAAGAAAACAATATATGTGCTTGCTTAATGTGCTTCTGAAGAATATCTTGTGAATTGTGAGGTAAAATTTACACTGGTAAGTCACTTTAACTTAACTAAAAAACAACTCAGATTTATTCACTTCATGCAAACAGGCCCTTAACTCAAATATAAATATGCATTTTCAACTTTTATAGAAGCAAAGAACACTGTGAGACTGTAAAGAAGTAATTACCAGATAAAAACTAACTCTTCTGTGTGCTGAAATCTTCCTTGTTTCATAAGCTGAGCCACATGCTGATGTTCACGGTGCGACGTCAAGGCGTAGGATGACCTGCAGAAATATGTGAAAGAACCTAAAATGTAGGCTCCTTTTAATAATCATCACTCAGCATGGCATAACGGAACAAAGGGACATGACTATGTAACCAATTAAGCATTAGTGCATGTCCTTCTTCTTGTAGTCCAGAGTGAATAAGGTTGTTTGTTCTACTTTTTCTTGGGCTGAGATTCTACTGTATGATGCATCAATAGATATAGCAGCAATTTATTCCTAACAGAAGTTTGTAGAAATAACACACAGATCAACGGTGACCAAGCCTTTTCTCATCTGCACATCGTTCTCTCAAGTCTTGGCTTTCAAGAGAAAAGAAAATGGCATTAAAACAAACACAACAGCACAACAACAGCTCATCTCTGTTTATAACACATTTGTTCAAACTTGTTCACACCGTGTAACCCATAAATTCACGTAGAGCAGAAATTCAGATCACCATGCTTGGTTTGCTGTTGACTTCAGATCTGGAGAGGACGCTTTAATGTCCACAAATGCAAGGTCTATTATACCGATGGTATTATGATGCGCAGCCACACAAATAAGTCCTGGCTTGACTGCAGCTTGTTCGTCAGCTATATATGGAAACTTTATGTACTGTATGACTAGTTTCTAACTTATGGGACACGGAACCTGTCTCCCAGCTGCCCCTGAAATGTCCCAGTGGCCAGACGTTCAGAGAAAAGAAAACCTGGTAGAACAGGCATGATCTGCTACATACTGCAATAACAGCAAATATGACATTTAGTTAACAGGACTGGGATGAAGAAAGGCCATGTTTTGGACATAAAAGGGATTAAACCATTAATTGATGGGACAGTGTCTGATTAACTTAATGTAAATTAAAGTGTTGCCAGTGTTGAGCAAGTTCATGCTTCCCATGAACTAGTTCAAAGTTCAGTTCAATTCAGTTGTTTTATTTATACCAGATACTAGTAATTCATTGGGTCCACTTTTTTTTCTGATTAACATACTGTAGGATAAATGGAACATTTATTTTAAATCATTAAAGTGTCAGAATGACATAAGAGTTATTATGCGATGTGTCATGTATACTGCAGTCTGTGTGCAGATCAGAGTGATGACTCATTTAAAGGATTTAGATTAGGTTCTACTTGAGATAATCTGCTGTCTGCAGACTGTTTCCTCATTAAAAAATTATTATAGCAATACTTTATTCAGTTTTAATTCATAAAAAATGCTTTAAATGGTATCAGATCACCAGACAGAAGGCTAAATTCAATAGGGAAGTTCCAGTCCACACTTTATTAAAGGTGCAGCGTGAAACAAAATCAAAGGTCAACGACAGAAAAGTTTAATATATCATTAAAAACTGTGTTTCTATTTGTATCTAATCAGTTTTCCAAAATAATAATAATTTTTTGTTTCTCTACCTGCTGTGGGTCCACATACATGGCAGCTGCCATATTTGTGCCACCATTTTTACCACATTGTCTCTGACTGAACAAACAACTCTGAACTGCAATGCTGGCTTTGTTTGATACAGTACTCATGTACACAATGTTGAAGTAGTTACCAGTAGTAAAGTCATTGCTGCACCTGAGGTCACTGGATCTACTCTCAGATGAAAGTATGCTTATCTGTCAAAGCATTTTTGGCCACTGATGGCCACCGTCCATTCACAACTGTGCTTGGCATTTGAAGTAATTTCTTTGCCCATTTCTACCACTAGATGTCAGTAATTCTTACCTTTGAGTGCCAAGAAGTTAGAGCATATTCACAAGAACTGTCAATCACATAATGCGAAGTATCGTTTTTCATAATCTAATAAAGCAAATATATGAAAACTTTGCATACATGATCATGCCAGGAATGACACAGATCAGCAAAAGACAAAAACATCGGAACAATTAATTCAAAATGTAATTTCGTTCACTATTGTTATAACAAAAAACAAAACAAAAACAGTATTTAAATAAAATGTTTAATATTAAAAATGTATTGTTGTAATAATAGATTTTATATATTATAACCTTGTCAGGTCCCTTTTTCTGCTCTTACATTGCCGTAAGTAACAGAATCCTTTGTGTCTTAGCTAATGAACAAACATCAATTTACAGACTAGCTTAAAAAACACAAACATTACTTATATAAAAACCCCTGCATTGATTCATCAGATCCCTCAGGTGGACTGGAAAAACTGAAATAAGAAAGCTAAAGTTAATGGGAAAGGTCCAGTTGATGTTTCTACATTAAAGTGTAAGGACAGCGCCTGCTTTTTGAGTAACTCCAATTACTGCAAAATTATGAGAAATGCAAGAGGCCGAGATGGGTGAGGGTGCTAGCGGTAAGCAGGGAGCGGGTCATTGGAGGGTCGTGGACACACAAGGCAGGGTTTATGCAGCAGCATGGTTAGCTCAATAAGCATTTAACAGATGGAAAGCAACACAAATTCAGGCACCTTCCATTTGTCTGAATGTTTTCCACAGCCATTCTGGTTTCTTTAGCTAGATTAACCTACTCTGATTAGTGTGTTGTTGCATGTTCTAAAAATTAATTTATTATTTGATAATAACTCTGGCCTCAAAGAAAAAAAAAAATTTATCCAACGGTACCATTCTCCTTCTCCACCCTCATGTCCAAATATGGTCACTTCTGGATCCATAAAAAGAAGTGCTTACAGCCGTTCAAAAAGCCATGGACGACATGATTATGTCTAAATTTTATAGACAGTCTGCATAGAAAACATTTAAATATATAACAAATCATTTTTAGCTGTCTAGAATCTTCAGAAAAGTAGGTTAGATTTAGTTAGATTCATCTAAAGTGGATGTGTGGCATAGCTTCAGAGGACAATAAACTGCACTGGATTAATCTAAACTGCATTGCAGACTGGACAAAAAAAAGGACAAGATACAGTATGTTTAAATTAGTGACCAAGACTAACTATGTGTCACGATTGGTGGTGCTTATGAGAATGGACCCAAAAGCAGAGGCCAAGAGCTGGAGAAGAAAAACAGTTTAATAAACGGGTTTGAAGATGGCTTGGTGTCCAGGTCCTCGTTCTCACTGAAGAGAGGGAGATGTTGATTAGTGGGGTATCCAAGATGAAGTTGACCAGGAATGAGAGCAGAGTTTGTAGGCTTACTGTGTTCAGTTGATGT
>JBAMHW010000026.1:21903777-21937546 GCA_037177495.1 Rhadinocentrus ornatus | reverse complement strand
CAGTCTCCGCCCTGAGCTCCCAGGCAACCTGCTCCAACCCACCTGAAAACAGGAAGAACAGCCAGAACCATGACACTATGCCACTATGTCACTATGCCATAGTAACTGGCTGAACAGTTACTATGGTTACACAGATGTTTCTTTGTTGTTTTAGCCTTTCAGCTGTGGAAGCAAATGTCAAGTAAAATCCCCACGCTGTAGTTCTGGTTTTGTTGGTGTGAAACCATTTACTCTGATAATTATGACTTTACTTTTTCACTTCCTGTTACAGGACATCTGAGGACGGAGCTAATTTTGAATGAACAGGTGGCTGCTTCAAAATCCTCTGAAACTCCCTTAAAATTCAGCTCTCCCTGTAGCATGTTTTTTATTTTAGTTGCTACCGATGCACATTTTGCAGTGCATCCTCTCAGCTGGTGAAGTAGCTGTCAAGGCAGAAACCATGCCGGAGGGAGGAAATGATTAGAGCATAAGGGAATGTGTTATCATTTTCTCCTTCTTGTGTATTCTCCCTCAACCAGCTGAAAGTAATATATTTGCATTTCTTATCTGGAAGACGTAAAACAAACAAGGGATGTCTCCTATATACTTTAGATTTGAACACTTCTGTGTGTCATGTCAAGACGATTAGCCCTGACTGGATATTTGCCCTGAAATATCAAATGTCGTGTAGGCTGTGCTGCACCATGGAGAAGACTATATCATGTTGCCCATCCATCAAACAGTGCTCTCTGGAGGAAGTTGGCCCAGCTGTTGTTGGCCATTGATACTTTTGTTGTTCCTCTCTGTTGAACTGCAGTAGACTGCTGCCTTGGCCCTCAGCTGCTGCCTTGTTGGTTCACTTTCATTTTCTGACTGTGTGCCCTGAGATTCATACCTCTTTCTGTAACATATAGCTGCACAAGCTGATTTCCAAGCCTCAACCTAAGTTGTAACCAATCTAATGTGCATTACTTGGCTTTAATGGGTAGATAATGTTATTCTAAAGTTAAGCTGAGATGCAGCAAGTGTTCACTATCACTTTATATAAGCAACCAACTGAACTGAGAAGCGCAATGCAAACATGCACAGTTCCCATCGCATCTGAGAGCACTCATCAATTTGACAGCTGCAACTGCAAAGGGTATAAAGAAGAGCCGCACCTTGAAAGCCCTGGCAGCTTTTCATGTCTAGTGTAGCCATAGCCACATGTGTCAGACTACTCCTCCCACGCTACACATTTCACACATTCCTCAAAAATGTCTTTTTCTTTTTTCAAAACCAGGTCAAGAGAATTATTCCAAAGCTGCATTATGTGTCTTTCGCTGGCTTTGTGCAGATTTTGAAGATCACTCTGTTCATTCTTTGTCCAGTCATCAGTTTTTCTGCAGTGTGTAAGCTCAGTCTCTCCCTGGGAGTATTTATGTCTTCATGAGCTAACCATAAAGATAGCCTCCCCGTGCTTTCATTTCCTCACTGACAGTGGGGATCCTGACCAAGAGCTTGAGCTCTGGCTCAATATATCCCTCAGTACTTCATGCTATCAATGATTAGGTTTGAAAACATAGACATTCTTTTTTATTTTGTAGTGACACTGACAAAAACAATTTACATCTCTTTCAAAGGGTTATTGGAGCACATACTGATTGTGTGAAACTAGAGATCGCCTTTATCCTGGAACAATCTAATCTAAACAATGTCTTTAAGGTCATCAGTTACACCCACATACTTGTTATGTGCTAAGACATGCAAAAATATCAACTGTGGAAAACAGGAAAACTTCAGAGTGGTGAGAAAAAGTCAGAGGATCACCTAAGTCAATAACATACATCATCCAGCGATCATAAATGTCAATTTTTTTTACAAATCCATTCAGAAGACATGTGGTTACATGCACAGGTGTCCAATGCATTACTGAGTGATGTTGTCTCGTGCATATTTTTAGTCTGAATACAGTTTGTAGGTCAATACAAAGAGATATGCTCAGTGCTGAGGTTGCAGAGCGATACAACTTCAGTGGCGTCCCTAGGGACACGGCCTCGGTCCTGGGAAGCTGTGGCCCAGAATCAAGAAGAGCATCACAGCTTCAGGCTGCAACAGCACTGGGAACCTCCTTCTTTCCCATAGTGGTCAGTCGGCTGACATATGAACAACCGCTAGGATTAGCTCTGTTCCTCCCAGACTTTCGATGGGAATAACTAGAGTTTCTCTTCAGGAAAAGATTTTCTTCTGGGCGGTAACTTTTATTAACTGGTCTGATTGACTGCTAAACAAGGAAGGCCCAGTGGGAAGGTTTAGTTGGATCAAATGTCCTGATGATTTTACCTTGCATGTTGTATCACGATCAGTCTGATCCACCTCTCATAGCTAAGGGGTACTCTTTGGTAACAAAGCCCTGGTATCTGGTTCTGTATGCTTGTTATTTGATTGAGTCTAATCTCTAGTGTTTGTTTTCAGCTGGTTTTGTCTGGGGTGAAAGCACTTATTGCTCTCTTTCTGTGTTTAAATGAACATTCAGCCTGTTCAACTGGATTCTGAGCTCTCTGGGTTGAGCAAGGCTGCACCCAATGGGACGTTTAACTGGAAAGCCACGTGAGAAAATGCTTACTTAACAGCTTTACGATGACTAATTAAAAAGAAAAAATTTCTCAAACACTGTTTAACATTTATGATGAAGTTCTTTTTCTAAAAGTAAATTTTAAAAGATTGATTGTAATAATACTTTGCTCAGCACAAAAAGTGCAATCAAGGTAAAACACACAGCTAAGCTTTGTCTAAGGGTAACATAATCTGCTTCGCAGCACCTTTAAAGCTCATCAAAACCCTGTTTACAAACCCTCTAAGTTCTAGTTCCTGTCTTTAGAGGGAGGGAACATTATTGACTATTTCTCAGGGTCAAATGACACTGCAGTAACCCTTTTAATAGATAAATGAGCACATAAAGTTTATTTGAAAGTGGGTACACCTGCTAAGTAGACTCTTCCCATTGTCAGTAGCAGTGCTGGTAATCTCTCATTATTGCTCTCAGGAGCATCCCTATAGATGGTTACAACTAGAAGAGGGCAATTGCAGTTGTCCTGTAGGTTGTGGTGGACCACAATTTATACAAAGCTTGACCTTTGACAAATATGGTTTGATCTGATTGATAAATATTTGTTTTGGAGGATGGACTCATTTTTCTGACACCTACTGGGAGAAAATTAGCGTGTCCAAGCAGGTGCCGTGTTTCTGTTACTGCTAATCAGAGCCTGAGTTGATGCTGCATGATTGCAGAACTATTTGACTCTGGACTGAGAGTCGATTTTAACCTTTACCTATGAAGACAAAAGCCAGATGTTAGTAGGAAACAGTAGCCATGTTTGCAAAATGTCCAATGTAATGCTTTTAATGTTTTATGTAAAGCGCTTTGAATGATCATGTACTCGAAATGTACAAATAAACTTGCCGTGCTTACAGTCTGGTAAAAATTCCAATCAGACCTGCACTGTTTACATGAACATGGAAATGTAATTCTGATTATGATGTGCATTAACATGCATCACGTTTGAACATAATAAATCATTATTCTCTGGAAACAACAGTAGAAGAAGAAACATTACGGGCGTATTTTTTGCCATGTCACTCTCGGATTTAAGTTCTTTTATAATCTCAAGCAGTAATGTAGATGTGCGACTAATGTAACAGGCATGCGCTTCAAGGATAATTTCTAGCTGATTCTGAGACCTCATTGGAATAACAATCAGCATAACTCACCCTCTGGATCAGAATACTTGACTGGTATGTTGACATGTAGCATTTAAATTCTGATCAGGCTTTTAATCCAAATACTTGTGTCCATGTAAACATGGCTAGTGAGACTGTTTACATGATCATCAAAATCTGATAACCGGGAGTAATCAGATTATGTTATTATCGGATCAGACACATCTACAAGCACTTCTGAAATGTGATATTTGAGAAACCCTGGTTCATATTTTCCAGTCCATTATCAGATTTCGGAGTACGTACATATGTTTTGATGTTTTTATTTGGTTTTTGTTAAACATGGTGAGCTAATGCTGCTAATGTGGAAGCCAATAAGTCTTCATGGGAATGCTGTACTTCATTCAAACTTCCCACTGCTGCAGGCAATTTAGCATTTCTTCTACGATCTGCTTATGTTGGAGCTACATCACATATTAAAAAGGGAAAACACAGTTTTTTGCATATTGACAGATGTAAAAAAACAACAAAAAATGTTTTAATCTGACTTACAGATTTCAGTAAGTAAGACAATTGAGTATTGGGGAGAGATCTAAGGATATTGAAACTGATTTCTCATAATCAGATTATTGCTGTTGTCTGATAACTCCAGAAATCAGATTTTTGGTGCGCATGTAGAATTGAATACACCTTCTGGTGCTACTTGGACACGTCATCAGTGAAGAACCCTGGGTTATCGGGTGTTTCAGGTCTTTAAATTTCATACACTCATACACCGGGCAATCCAGACAGGGGTGATCAGTCCCTGCCTTTTGTCCAAGTGGCTTGTTGTTCCATGGAGCCCCTCTATGGATCCACAACCACTTTGAAGCCCTCTCTGCGGCCTCCAGAGTGTTCTTGATGGCTCTCCTAGATTGCAGTCCTTTGATTCTAAATGCTGAATGTCCAGCGAAGCCTCAACACCCGACCTCGACTGGCTCAGTGACAGAAACATGACATTCAAGTTTTCATCCTTGTGCAGACATGATACCACTCTACAGAGACAAATATCTAGAATTTATTGATCTTGTATTATCAAGTTCAGTAAAAAGGGTAAACTACTATTTTCTTTTTTTGCAAAACTAAGGATTAACAAGGGAACTTTGTGCAGTAACTGAGTTGTCTCATAACTCGGAGATGAAATAATTATGGACAAGTACGTAAAATCACTTGGCATGATCAGAGGAACGCCCTGGTGGATGCAAACCCATGTTAATTGGCTCCTCTGCACCACTGCACCTCCACTGGACCTCTGCTGGACCCCCCCACCCATTGCAGGATCAAAGCCCTGCTGGATGCCAGGGGACTGCAGGAGAATGATGCTGTCATCCACCCCTGACCAAAACATCACTATGCTAATTCATATCATGGCATTTCCTGCAGATAGGCCTGGTATGCCCCTGTTTGTCTTATTTCTTTTTTTCTTGGACTAGAATGTCAAATTACACAATATGCCAGAGGAAATGTTGTATTTTGCCATCACCACAAAGTGATATTTGTTGTGTTTGCATTGCTGCTATTGTGGGGAGCTGAAAGTAGGCTCGAGGTGGACCAAAAAAAAACTGCTTTGTGGTTGAAACGAAGTGGTCTTTTTGAAATCATATCATTCTATACAATCTGTTATTTCTGCTTTTCACAAACTTTTTCATAAATATGTCTGTTTTGCAGCCGCAGTCAGCCAAGACTGCTAGAATGGTTTCAATTGTCAGACAAAAATCACTGCAAGAGGTGTAACCTCATTAAAACAAATTTTTCCATTCCCTCTCATGTCTTTTTAAATGCCAATATGTATCACTGTGTACTGATGAGTCTGATGTGCCTGTAGCTCATGGCCTGTTTCTACAGCTGCAGAGCTACTAAGTTTTATTTATCATAGTGGTAACAAGTTGATTTTGAACCTTTGTTTTGACGCAAGACTTGTTTTTAGGAATGAAGAGGAAGCAGTGACACAAATGAAGTGAATTAAAACTGGAGCTAAATCGGCTTTACAGAGGCTTCTTTATGCTACTGTCAAAGTTGTGGGGGCCCAGAGTTAGCATGCATCACACACAGGAAAACACCAGGCAGCCCTGAGACAGTCTAGACCACAGCAGTCTGCCCCTGAATCCCTCCCCACTCCCCATGTATAAGGAGCATATCGCCTCACTAGAACAAGCACCCACCCACCCACACACACACACACACACACGCACACGCACCACCCCCTCCCCATTTCCTTCTCTTTCTCAGTAGGGAAATGTAAGCGTGTAGTGGTGGAAATGTTGCAGAGTTAAAGGGAAGTGAATGGACGAAGAAAGCAATGTTATTTGTGGAACTGTGAGGCCCATAGGCTTAAAATAAACTTACACAAAATGACTTACTGGAAGCTGCTCAGTCTGCTGCTGATTAATGCCTCATTTTCGATGGGCACACAGAGTTTGAGAGCAGAAAAAAAGAAAGAAAGAATAACGTAACTTTTGTTTGATCCAAGGTCATTGAATGGCCAACTGCAAAGCCCTCTGTCTACCCCTGGGATCTGTCTTCCTATTGGACATCCTGTCTCTGATAAATTGTCACTCTTCTCACTTAGGATGACAGAGAGGAAGCTGGCCACTGCCAGGACACACCCACTTGTCCCCAAGAGCCAATGAGATTGCTCCAGTTGTCGAGCATCCTTCGCACTCTGAGAGCCACAGCTGCCACAGGAGCTCCTCTGCTGGATTTTTTTTATTTGTTTGTGTCCTTCCTTCCCTAATCTTTGACCACACACAGTTGTTCACTTGTGACAGGCAACCGCTGCCTCTTGGCCCGGGCCCAGTCCTCCCCTGATCTTCTGCACCACTCTGAGACATCTGTGGGTTGTGAGGCAAATGAGCAGGAAAGCTGGGGGAACTTCAGACTTGACACTTGGAACAGAACTAGCGGGCCCCCTCAGCAGAATTACTAGCTGTATGCTCACATGGAGAACATGACCCTCTGATACATGCTGTGCCGTTACACCGTCAGTGTGGGACAATATTTTACATGCATGCTCCATGCTTTTACAGTCTGTTGCACAAGGAGACATATGTAAATATCATCTCATCCAAATATCTTACCGGTTCGTTTTAATTATTTCACTGTGAACAAGAGAAGAGAGGATGTGACTACACCCATTTAACATCCAACCTGTGTCACTTGTTGCTTATGACTTAATCCAGGCTTCCCTTTCTCCATGGTGTCCTTTGTCTTCAAGGACTTTAGACAGGAAAATACACACATGTAAGGGTAGGTATAGCAGATTTAGCACATTTCTCATATTCCTAATGAAAGTTTTTTTATATTTTGGGAGAATCTATCCACTAAAATTGAGTAACAATGTGAAGACTAACTAACTCTAACTGGTGGGATGCTTGTAGTGATCTCACTACAGCTGCTGAAAAGCTGCTGAAAAATTATCCAGAAAAAATAATTAGATTAAAGGTAAACTTACTTTTGCAACACAAGCCAGATCTTCATTACAGTTTTTGATTTGCATTTAAAAAATTTGAAAAAGAAAAGGGAAATGAGAATTGTAAAAATGCAAACCAACTTCCACTAATGCATTAAATATGTACACACTTACTTAAGGTTATTTTTTTCAATGTTTTTTTAAACACAAGATATGCTTCATTAATGGCTTCACCCAACCTGTTTAAGCAGATGTGTGCAGTCATTTACACACTTTTCCCTTAATGTTCCTCACTCTTTATTCAGACGCGCAAATGGAAAGAACCACACGATGCACATGCAATATTCCCAGTTAGTGCGTGAATTGTGGCAAGCCGGTTTGATTAGACATTGCATACTTGCTTGTTTTGAGGGTTTTTTGTGTGCAAAGACCTTAACTAATTTTAGGATAGTGTTTCTATGCTCTGTTGGGTCAGCCTTGAAAACCATTTTTCAGTACATTTCTAATCTTCAGAATAAAATAATAAAATGATCTGTGCAATGCTTGAGAAAAATGCATTAATATTGCATTCAATAGTGTGCTTTAATTAATCCTGTAATAGAAATCTTTTTCTTTAAAGTTAAATGTATAATTATAATATAAATACAAATACATATACAGATGCAATATCTGCATAACTGCAGAGGCTGAACTGTTCTCCTCCACATGCAAACAAGATCTAGGGTTGCTCAAAATCTTCGACTGGTCTGTCACAATGGAGACTGGATAGTCCACACTTTTCACTCTTTTCCATCTGAAAACCAAGGTCTCAAACTGGAAGGTGCGCATGCTCATCCTGGCTTCTTACACTCAGTTGCAAACTGCCCCATTGCCTCCTGAAGGCCTCTGCTTGATGAAGCCAATAAGACCACGTCCAAGCAAAGATGAAATCTTAAGTTGACCAAACTGGGAATTTTCCAGCTCTTTGCAGCACATAAGCTTGTTGGTTCTCTGTAAATTTTGTTTAATTCTATAAGATACAGTAAATAAATCCGAAGCACATTGGATTTAATGGTCCAGCAAACAAAATCAAAGGTCAATGACAGAAAGACTTAACGTATTAAAAACTGTGTTTATATTGGCATTTTACAACTTAGTCCAGTGATGTGATGTCAAGAAATAAAATCTAATAATAGGATTTGTAATGGCCACAATGCTCATGGCCCTTTTATGATGAAGGGTGACAGGCTTCCTTGCTCTCAGCTTTGCTTGGGGGGGTGACAGCATTAGTTTATCACAAACATCATTATGAAAAGTTTCTTGATAAAGTTGTGTACCTTGATTGGGTTTAATGATGTGATGACAAGAAATGAAATGTGATAAATTGACTCATGATACCCACAAAAACACACCAAGGACACTTTTTAGAGCTAGTTTCCTGCTGGTAGAATATAAACACACTACGCAAACTGCATGTGCTTGCCATTAGCATTGTTAGCATGCTGAAATTAGCTTAAAGCACTGTTGTGTCTAAGGATAGCCTCACAAAACTGTTAAGTTTTGTTCTCAAGTACCACGTTTCTTATTTGGTTTGCCAAACTGGTTAGTTTTTTGGCACCGAAACTACTTGCTTTGGCAACAAGTTCTCACTCCCAGTTCACTGAACTTCCTGGAGAAGTGTTGACATTTCAGCTGGGATTTAGGAAGCTGTTTTTGTTCAAGTAGTTACAAGATCAGTGTTTAACATGACATTAAGTTATTCAGTCATTGGCAGAATTTGTTAAAATATAGGTGGAAAAAGAGGCAATAGTTATCAATGTAAAGGGATTTCTGCAAAGGTGCAGTGTGCAACAAAACCAAAGGTCAATTAAAAATGTGTTTCTCTTGGTAACTAATTGCTTTACTTAAATACCTAATGTTTTAATTATCTTAGAATGTACCATTCATAGCTTCTTGTCGTAGATTCACATGTCATATATGTGCTACCATTTGTACTAGGGTGTCTCTGAATGGACAAACAACTCTGTGTGTGAGGTGAGAACCCTATGAACTTTAAAATTTAATACTGGCTTTCTTTGATAGAAGCTAAGAAACGTTGTTTGGGATTTGTAATGGCCTAAAAGGATCATAGAAGAAGATAGTACACATGTACACAGTGTTGAAGTAGTTACCTGTAGTGCAGATTAAAACATAGTTATGTCTGGAAGAATTTTGACCACTGACAGCCACCGTCCATTCACAACTGTGCTTGGCATTCGTATCAATCTTTACCAAAATATGTCAGTACTTCTTACACACTGTACCTATACATTTACAAGTCAATAACTGCACATTTTCCTTACTTTTGTCATGGCTTTGTTGTGGTTGTAGTTTTGCATTTTATGTAAGGACATCTACTGGCACAAACTGTGAATTGCAACCAAGTCATCACTCCCCACTACAATTTTATGCAAAATTACACTGAATATAATAGCTTCAAATTTTAAATTTCCTCCTGAATGTTTAATAGATTTAGTATGAGACAAATTCTCATGCTCCTATTTCATTATTTTTTTTAGACAAAGTCGCAAAGCATAAAGATTAGATGTCCCCCTTTAAGTATCCTTTATGGTAGCTGAACATTATGCAGCGCATTTCTCGTCTTCTGCACTTTATAGACCCTCTTTTGTTTAAAGTGTACCCTCTTCCTCTCCTCTCATTTGCCTGTTCTTTTTTCTGAGTTGAGAATGGGGTAATGTTCTCTAAGACTCTGTTAAGAGTGAGGGATGCAAGCTGCTGGACGTCAGACTTGTATACAGACGTAATGAAAGAGGGGGAGATTCAGCAGTGATAGAGACCCAAACTCTAGAATAGAAAACTCTTGTGCTCCCAACTCAGACCAGGCCCGGATGTTGCTATCTGTCTCTTCATTGTCTCCTCAAATGTTGGCATTTCAGTTTGAATGATGGCTTTCAGTTTAGCCAAAACATTCCAGAGACACAGAGGGGGAAACACCCTCCTCTTCCTGCGCTGATTTGATGATGTTCCATTTGTTTTCTAATCTTGCTGTGTAGCCGAGTGCAAATTAGCTGGTTGCACCACATTTTCCTATCACCACTGAAGGGTTGATGGTGGGAGTTACTCAGGCATTAGGAAAGTGGGATTTACACATTCAGAAAATACAATTATATGATGCTGGGTGAAGAAAACCAGAGCAATTGTTGGAAGCAGCTTTAAACAGATTTTCCTCCAGCATGCTTTGCTGGAGCCCTCCTGGAAAGCACCTTCTTTCCCACTTATCCACTCTGCAGAAAGTGGCAGTGATAATAAGCTTTGATGTGTGACATTCCAGATAGAAACATGCCCCAAACTGCTGATAGCATGACCAGAATAGCATGTGAAAGAGCAAGAACATGCAAGTCAACATTGATGTTGCCTACTTTTAATGTTTGAGCGTGAGTGTTTGGCCTACGTCCAGTGTGGTGTAATCATTTGATGTGAAAGCATATGGTATGCAGCCATGTGACAGACAAAAGCCACTTTATCTCTTCTCCTGGCTGAGCAACACCAGCTATCAGTCAGCACTGGGAGGAGTATTCACCACTGTTCACACCACAGCATTCCAGCCATAGCATCCTCTTCTCTACTGTCAGTAAACCCAAACAGCCAGTTTGACCTCAGAGCACATGGGCAACCTGTAATCAAGCTTGGCTCTGACACTGGGAGGTAAAAGTAAATCCTGTGTTTATATCTGAAAGAGGCCTCCCTCATGAAGGGACTCACTTGATCTTGCTCAGGAAATGCATAAGATGATTTTAAGCTTCAAACCAAACTCCAGGATTAAAGATATTGAGTATCATCCTCCACCTTTTCTCTTTTTCTTTGTATCTCTCTCTTGATCTGTGGCAGTCTGCCCATCTGCGGCCCCCCTTTGCTCTGGTGGGTTCAGTGGACTGGTATGCAGCAGGAATCTTTGGATCAAGGTGATTTCACGCTCCTCCACGTTTTCCCAGGGCTTTGGGCACTCTTACCTCTGTGCAGCCCACAGCGTGTGATAGCGGGTGACATCTGTTATCATAGGACACATGCACAAACATCAGCAACAGGGTAAGGCTGCTTTATCTGTCTAACACCTGTGTTTCCCTCAAGTGTCAGTAAATAGCTGGTATGGTAGACTTCTTGCAGAATTACCCCCCACCCCCATTGTTTGACAAAACTTTGACCCAGGGTTTGTCAGCCTCTCCATGCACAGATAACTGGATAACCCAACATGAAATCTCAATTCTAAGATGAATCCTCTCAAACACACACCTCTTCCTTTGAAGCAGAACTAATCTTTGATAACCTTGACATTCCCTCAGAGACAGTTCCCACTCTCACTTCACAGTCTGCTCTCATAATAGCTCCACAGTGCTGTTTTTTTTCTCAATGAAACTCCATATCTCATTCAGCTCTTTGGTAGTGGCTCTGAAAAAGGGGAAGCTTGTGAGGTGACTCAGTTCTCTTCTCTCATTCAACTGGACTGAAGGTTTGCTCCAAAAGCTAAAAAACTCAGGAGTAATTGTTGAAAATATCTCTAAATTATGTCTTTAATTATGATTTTGCGTTTGCAGTTGCAAACATACTGAACTGAAAAGGCCTAAAAAGTGATTGGAAGTTGGCAACCTCATGACTTCCACTTCTGTTATAACCCTACCATTTTAGAGATCAGATCCTGCCACAGAAGGACAAGATAACAAATAAGTTTAGATGTCTCTGCAGATTTGAGCCCTATCCTAATGCAAGCCACCATGCCAAAGGACTTCCTTTATGGAAAACTTTTCTTTGGAAAGAGATCAGCATGCCATCCACATCCACACCCATAAGGATGTCAGCAACAACACACTGTGTGGCTAATGCTTTTGGACTATGACCTGATTGCATTAAATGAGATTGCATACTATATCCAAGCAAGGACTCATATATAATATTAGTCACTAAATTTAGGCTCAAAAAGTGAAAAAGCAACAGATAACAAATCACAATCATTTAGAGAGTCCACAGACATGTTAGCAGACCAGGCTGTGCTCAAGGAAAGCACTTTGTTGTGGTTAATTTTGGTTTTACATGCTAATATGCAATGTTTCTGATGTATATTTATATTATAAATGTAATTTACGGATGATAAGATGCTAACATGCACAGATAACTGATGCCTTTCTGTGCTTTTAGATACAACATTTTCTCTTAAAGAACATTTAATAAAGAGGTTGTGTCATTTTTCTTACAGCAAGTCTTTTGATTTATTGCAGGGTTGTCAATTATGTTGGGCCACTTGGGTTGGAGATTTACAAATCTAACAGACTGCAGTGTGCTGATTCATACCATAAACTGCATATAAGCATGTAAACTCTGCTCTAAAGATGTGGCATTCTTTATTTTTTTGTATTACAGGAATCTTGTTGGTATTAACTCTGATATTGGCTTTAATCAAAACTAAATATTTTGTTTCTATGTCCCTCTACATGTTATAAACTTTACAATTGCTTTTCTAGATAGGTCTCCTTGAAGATACCAAAATAATAAAAAGAAGTACTTTGTTTATAGCTTTGAACATATAAGAACCTTTTTAAAACTGTAAATGTTTTATTTTAACAATGTAAATGTTGGGTCTTTTTATCTACACAATTTGTGAGAATTAATCACCTCCATCTGATTCAGATTTAGTAAATGTGCATTGCTTAAATATCTAACATTCTTTACGAACCATCTGCATTTCATAAACCTACATTTGACTACCGAACAAAAACACCCGTTTGTTAGATTAAAAGGCTGTGTCTGAGATGATGGTCAGCAGTACTGGAGCACCACAAGGGACTGTACTCTTACCATTTTTCTTTATACTGTACATCTCAGACTTCCAATACAACTCTGAGTCCTGTTATCTGCAGAAATACTCTGATTACTCTTCAGTTGTGGGGTGTATCAGGAAGCTGAGAACAGAGAACTGGTCAGTCAGTTTCTGATATGTTGCGGAAGCAATCACCTTGTCTTGAACACAAACAAAACAATAGAGAGGATTGCTGACTTTAGGAGGAACAGGAGTAAACACAACACTTTATACATCCTGGGAGAAGAGGTGGAGAAATACAAGTTCCTGACGCTGGTGAAATATGCCCTTGCATTCTGGTGTAGTGCTGAGGCATTGTGTTCCAGTATCTCTTTCACAGTTCCGCACAAATTCAACAAGAAACTCCAGAAACCTGGAAACACGTAGTCACAAACCAACCAATCACAAGGGATAACTTTTGCATGACCAAGCTTCAAGCAGGGATAGAGAGTAACTTTGCGCAAGTGACTGAAAATAACAGACAATTCTTCACATTCACTAATTTCTATTATATCTGTTATTATTATATTATTATTATTATTAATTAATTAATTAATAATTTATTTATATATTTATTTATTTTCAATAATTATTATTGCACATATATTTTAATATAACATATAGACCGGAAGTGCCGAAGACTTCATTTTGAAAGGTCTTACCGGAAGTGCTTTCTCGCTGCGGTTGCTCTGCTGCGGAGCCTGGAGGAAAAAGCAAGCTGAGCGTCAGCAGTACTGGAGCAAACCTTGTCTCAGCCTCATGCTTCTTCCTGGGGACTACTGCTCCTGTCCGCTGTCGAAACCATTGTGACTATATTTATTATCTTTTGTCGTATTATTTAGTAACTAAAAACTTTAAAAAACGTGGGCAAGTCATGGATCTCTTTTGCCTGGAGTCGGACTTACCCGTGAAAGCCCAGCTTGACCTAAACATCCTGTGTGATGACAGAGTTTTGCAGAGTTTATTAACAATTGAGGAAACGTTTTTACCTCTGTGTTCATATTTCCAGCGGGTCCAGAAGGATATTCAGCCTTATATGAGACGAATGGTTGCAGGTTGGATGCACGAGGTTTGTGGGACCTTCATGGGCTAACTTAAATCATTTAGCTAGTGTAATTTGTTTATTTATTTTTTCTTTATTGGCGTTTATCTTTAAGTCAGTTTTGGCTTATAAGTGAGTTCATAGATTGTTGTTATGGATGTTGACCTGACTGACAATTGAATGAGAATGACTCACAAAAGGCGTGGGGGGAGTCGGAAATTCCACCACGAAAAAAATTCACATTGAAAGAAATAGCCTAGCTAGTTATTTACTTTGCTTTATAGCTACAGTTTAGGTCATTTCTGCTAATTAGCTAGCTCAGACGACAGCAGAGGGGCTATTGTTAATTTACATAACCGAAAATATGTCAATTTCTCTTTACAATAATTAGTATAATTTTTTAAAAGTAGCACAAGCCCGAGACACAGGCAGGCAGCGTGAAGGCAAAGGCACTTTCATTTTTGAGAATTAAAACCTCTAATGTTATAAAGCTTTTCTCTTTTGCATGTGTTGGAAACTTTTAAACAAAACTTATGAACATGTTTAACACTTTGTAACAGTTCTGTAGGATGTAAATTTATATTTTATTCTTTTTCAAATGAGGCAAACCCGAGGAAGAGGATTTGAAAGGCGAAGGGGGGGTTGCTGAACAACTTCCTATTGAACTAATTTCTTTCAGCCTTGCTTCGAGATGTTAGCCTTTCATTAAAGAAAGGAGCTTGAGAAGGAATGTTTTAAACTTTAATAAGATTGTTTGTTTTAAAGTACCAATAAATAAATAATAAATGAATAAATAAACGCTCCATATGCATGCAAATTCCTTTCAAGTCTTGCAGTGCTTTAAAGCAGGTATGCAGGATTTATCTTATATATTTAGGCTATATTTGTAATCTAATCTTTTTTCCCCTGTTAAATTCTTGTCTTTCTAGGTGTGTGAGGAGGAGAAGAGTAATGAAGATGTTTTCCCTTTAGCTATTAACTATTTGGACAGAATTTTAGCAGTGATGCCCACAAAAAAGAGTTATTTGCAGCTTCTGGGAGCTGTGTGCATGTTCCTGGCCTCCAAGTTAAAGGACTGCAGACCTATATCAGCAGAGAAACTTTGCATGTACACAGACAACTCCATCACGCCACGGGAACTGCTGGTAAGAACTGGGATTTGAAAAGTCCCATTTATTTGTTCATTGGAGTATAAAAATGTAGCATCACATTTTGGATGCTTTTATAAGGTTGAATTAGTCTCACAGGAAGTATCCCATTTTCTTTATAAGCGGAGTGAGTTGTGCACAATGCAGCCACATCCGTGCTTTGGATCCATGTGGACGGCAGAGAGGTGGGATGCCATCTAGTGCCAGTAATGCAGTAAGGGATAAAAAAAAAAAATTAGTTTTTTTTTTAACATGGTGTTTTTTTTAACATAACACGTTATAAAAGGTTTTAATGTGTAAAGTGTAAAACCCACCGATATTTATATTTATTGGCAAGGTTCAGCAGAAAACTGCCTTAAAGTATTAATGGTGTTTAAAGGACATTATAATTTGATCACATTAACCAGAAAAGCCACCTAATTATGTTTTTGAATTATTTTCAGTGCTTTGTTTTCTTGATGTAGCAATTGCAAAATCCAAAGATACCTTAAATAATTCAGTTGTTAAGAATCTGGATGCTTGTAATCCAGAATAGGTTCATTGCCTCCATTATTACAGAAAAAAGATTAACTTTTTCAAATCAAATTCTAAAAAGCAAAAGCTGTGTTAGCCCAGACAAACATGTTTGTGATTATTATTAGGACTCTTATAGTATAATAAATCAAATATAATTTGTTTTAGTATCTCCCGGTGGATGTAATAAATATTTTCATGAAAACAAATAACCTTGGAGATTTGTTTCATCATTTTCTTATGTTTCATCATTCTTTGCTGCATCTATAAAGAAAAGCCATATAGGCCAGAGGGTTAGGACTTAAATCATCTTCTTTTTTTTTAAAGAACATGTATGAATAACTGTAGACTAATTATTGTCCCAGCAGTTCATCAATACGCCCTGCGATGGACTGGTGACCTGTCCAGGGTGTACCCTGCCTTTCACCTGAAACACTGCTGGGATAGGCTCCAGCTCACCCCGCGACCCCTAATAGTAACAAGCGGTACAGATACTAACTGACTGACTGACAGTTCATCAATACATTTTTTTTAATCAAATTGTTCCACGTGTTCTCTATACATCCTTTTATTTTGCCTGCAGCTGTTGAAGGAAATGTCATTAGTCCCATTTGGTACTCCGTATTGTCCCAAGATTCCAGATTCCTGGATATCCTCACAGGATACACAGCAGCAAGAGTCAGGGAAAGATGTTGCAGCTCTTCCTTGTTATGAATGCACTTCAGCTGCTGTCAGTGCTTCAGCTGGAGGAGAAATGTTAGAAGGCAGGTTTTGTCATGGCAGATGTCCAGGAAGTGAGCACACTGACAGTAAACCTCATTTTACAATCCCTGATCTCTTCCTGGGTTAAAATATGTTCACCGCGAGCATGTAGGTGTCAGGTTATGCACAGGAAACCCACTCAAATGTGAATTATGGCTGACATTTCAGATGACTAAGAAGCATTTGGTGACAGGGGGACTGTCCCTGCATGATGTTTTTTTTAAATTATCTACTACGTTTATTTAGCTGATGCTTTGTCATAGGGGGAAGGAGCAGTGTTATTTGCATATGATTTCATTTCTGAGTCTGGTTGACATGTGGCTCTTCACCATTTCTCAAATATTTTCCCCTAGCCAGTAGTCCCATTTACCTGCATGTTGCGGGTTAAAGATGATCTGCAGGAGGGATTTCTGCCTTCCCACTAGTATAATGGACTCGGTGCACACTAAGGTTTTAGTCCTCAACAGCTCTGTCTCCAGTGTTATGGTTTGGGTTGGTTTTTTATGGTACAGTTAGAAATGGTTTGGCCTGGTCAGGTTAGCATTTCCATTGCAAGTTGGACCTTCACTAGGTAGGTAATGTTTAGCCCAAATAGCTAATGTGGCATCATACTAATGTGAAAACAACAAACGTGTTACGATAGGGAGGAATGCTGGTAGTTCCAGAGCCCACCGGATCGTAGTGTTTTCGGTTATCCTTTTCAGATTTTCTTTTCAGGGTGTTGATCTCTCATGCTTGCTTTTGTCGCAGGAAGTGACATTTTTATGCCTCCCAATCACCAGGCCATATTGTGTTTCACCAGTAGCTCCACCCTAACTATACAGTACCATTCTCCTATGGACCTACGACTGAAGGGGACCCAGAAATAATACAGTTTGGTCGGTTGCATGAAATCATTTTGTAATGGACACAAAATAGTGCATGCTACTGTATCGACCCAAACAGTACCGCTTGGTGGAAACGGGGCATAAGTGCCCCTAAATACATAAAAAAATAAAAAAATAAAAAAAATAAATCATAAAGAATGTTTTCAGAAGCCATGATCTTAGTCAAAAAACTTTACAAACCAAATTTGCTTTATCTTGTTGATGCACTTTTATAAAGAAAGTAGAGCTCAGCGATATGGCCTAAAAATAAAATCTCCGATTTTTTTCTAACCAAATCCGATTTCTGATTTGAATCAATTCTTTTCTTTTCAAAAACCATAATTAAACTTATTAAAAACATTTATTTATTTTGTACCGCAATTGCAGTCCTGCTTTCCAGATCACTGACATTATTTACTTTCTTTTAGCTGGCATTGATATAAGAAAAGTCGTAACTTTTTCACGGTATAAATCACTTCATATCTTGTATAGAAATATGCAACACAACTGCATCCATGATCTCTAAAAAGTAAAAAAATTCTGATTTTCATAAAAAGAAATCTCCACAAATGGAAAATTCAATTTATCAATTTTAGCGATTAATCGCCGAGTCCTAAAAGAAACTGTTTAAATCCAATTTAGATGCACCAACACATGTTGGATGCTTTCTTTCGTTATGGTGTATTGGATAAGGTCAATCTTGTCCTGGGCATTAACTACACACCAGCATCTGGCCCATTAATAATCCTATAATGCTATAATGTTGTTTGCTAACATGGGCGTCCCCTCTTCACCTGTTGTCTCGCTTCCCTCCATGTTTGCTGTTTACTAACTGAGGCTGTGCCACCCGGTTTTACCAATGCAGACGCGCTAAGAAAGATACTTTGCACATTTAGCCAGGTGCTGTATCTGATGCACACTGAAGCTAACCGTGCAATTGCATATCAGACGTCGGTCTTGGACCACCAATTTAAAATGGTGAATCTCCCCAGCCCTAGTTCTCAAGGGTGTATGCTCATTTTGCATAATGTTTTAGTAATTATTGTAAATTGATCGTTCTGGCAGAACACAACTTAGTTTTTAGAAAAAACATCCATCCACACGAACCGCACGAGTGCGTTGTTAAGCACATTCATAAGTGTGCCAAACGTTTAGCTGGTGGCACAATCCCCAAATCCTATCCAATCAGAATAACCTTCAGCCTCTCTACGGTATTTCCACAAAACATGAAACATTGTTTATTAAGAACAGGCCTCGGACGTGGAAGAGCTAGGTGGTGGAAAACAACTGTCCTTTAGTCTTGTACATGGAGCAGCACATTTTGTGAATTCAACCAAGCAAATCTGGCATCCACGCTTCTTCTGAGTGTAAACACAGGTCGCACATGTGAGGTCAATACATTTTTTGTCGCACGGTGTGATGTTTTAAAACCTAAAGCCCTGGTAGTTTATTTCCCCATGCAGACGCATATATGGAGTATTTGCGAATCCTCACTTGGGTCGGAGATTTTTGAATCGTTTTTAATGCCGTAAATCTGGGTTTTTGTGTTGATGACGGGCCAAATAGTAGAAAAACATCTTCGTTTTATGAGATACCCTGCTAAGTGTGGATGAGACCTGAGAACGCAGGTGGAAAATATCCGGCTTCAGCCCCCTGAAAATCAAACGGATATGTTTTCTTTAACTCTCCTGGAAACACCGATGTTATGGTGAGAACTTAAAAACGCAGCTGAATCTACCGTCGTTGCAGTAATTTCTGAATCATATTACGACTTAAAATGGATCCAATATTCTTTGCAGGTTTTATTAACGTCCACACATGAGATCTGAACTTACTTAGAGCAACTCCACCTAGCAAAACAGTCTTTATTCACTGAATCAGGACATTTCCGAAGTTGGACTTTTTTTAATGTCATTTATGGAAAATTAGTCTGTGATGACGTTTGAAAATGTGACTTCACAGCTGAGTGTAGCTGTCAAATGATGCTTAAATGACTGTCGCACCAGAAAGGCATTACAACTGAAACAAGTAAACAGTGGATAATGCAGGTTTGAAACCTTGCAACATGAAAATTAATAGTTCTCCTTTGGGATTTGCTAATTGTAACATTTTAGATGCCTTTTCAATGTAAAACCGATTCATCTTAAAGCCCTATTCAGAACTGCACGCCTTTAATGGTGTAACTTAATATGTGCAAGCTGAATGTTAAGAAAAACTGAATTTAAACAATAGCATTATGCCTTAATAATGGAAATGAAGAGGCAACTCTTTTTGACCTGAGACTTATAATACACAGATGTTTCTCTTAGCCTGGCCAAATCGCCGGAGGTTTGAGGCGGAGGCTGCCAGTCGTCGGTTTGCCCATGTTACACCACAATCTGTGACCCATCAGAACCTGTGACCACAGGGGGCAACAGTGTACATTTCTCTGCATGTACATCTGAAGCTGGGCTTACATCAGAAGACTTTGAAAAGATTTGCAACATGTCATCACCGCTTCTTGTTCGTCTATTTTCCTTTTCTCGTCGTTTTTGCTGTTTTTATTTATTTATTTATTTTTATTGCCGGTGTTCTGTCAGGATTCCTGTTTCTGCTTTTGTCAGAGCTCATCTATTGGTTGTTGATCGTGTTTCCCAAGATTAGGGAAAGATTGACATGAAACAGCGCAGATTACCAGCTTAAACCCAACGATCGAGATGATGGGAGCGCTGTGACTCCAGTAGGACTCCTAAGATTTCCTAAAGACTTGCGTTTTTAATCTGCGGCTGTGAAAATCGTTTGGTGTGAGCCCAGCATTAGAAGACGAGTGAATTCTTGAAAACGCTTGTATTTATGCCTGTGTTCATTATAATGCAGGTACAGTAAAGTCACACATTCTGAAATTCGGAAATGTTGACCTCTGTGATCCTGGCTATATGAGGGTCACATATGTTGGAAGAGTCCAGACTAATAGAAGCATAACCTAAGACGGAAGCAATACAATACAATGACACATGCAAAATATTTAACATTTTGGTGTGTAAAGCACAAGTGTTATTAATTTTTGCTATTAATTCTAGTGTCTTCTTTAAATAAAAGGTTTGTTATGAATTTGTTACAGGTTACAGTTTTTGGCTCTAGCTGGGACAATGAGAATCACACAGGACAAACGATATCAGAAAAAGTTGGGACACACCAAAACAATGAATTATAAGTTCAGCTGTACCTATACAAGGACATAGGTACAGTATCTGTGGCAGCAGCCGTTAACACAGGTGGCTCGTCACAGACAGACAGGTATGTTTAGTATATATTTATTTTGGGACATTATTAGTGGTTTAACAGATTGTCATGAATTGTGCTCTGGCAGGCAGTGGTACATCTTCTGGGAGGCTGCAGCAGCTGCAACCTCCCATAAGTCTGAACTTTGAATGTTCAAAGCCTCAAGGAGCTTTGGGGGACCCCCTTTGAGGGTCACGGACCGCAGATTGGGAACCACTGGCATAAAGTGTGGTACAAAAGAGATTTGAGTCGCTAAAACTACAGCATAGTTTGTATTAAAGTATTAAAATATTTATTTAATCTTGTCAACACCAGCTTCCACAAACAAAAGCAGGTGTGGGTGTGGCTTGTACCACAAGGGTTGTTTTAGGGCCCAAATTATTCATGACATACATCAATAATATATTTATCTCAGTCATTCAAATTCATTACATTACAAATATAATTGGCTCAGTAAAATAATTAAATAAATAAAAATTCATAGTATCATTTTAAAGATTAGAATTTAAGAGAGAGGATTTAGTAGATTAGTGGAATGACTGAATGTGGAGCTGAAACAATGTCCACACCTCATTAAAAACTAAATATGCACAAATGATTTTCACAAGGTCCAGGGAAGAGCGGCTTTTACACCTACACTACCAGGATGTGCACCTGTGGTTTTCCTTTCATGTATTATGGTGTATTTATATTTCCAGTCAGGTGTGTTGGAGGAGGGAAACAACTAAAACCTCTGTTATAGAGACTCCTGAGGTGTTCAGGTGGACTGGGTCCCTGTGGTCAACCTGCTCTCTCAGGCTTCCCTATCCGCAGGATAATCGCACTCACAGCAACCTGCACCCAAGGCTGAATAAGCTCATAAACCAGGGGTGTCCAGAAGTCTTGCAGGCCATTGTCCTTTTGGTTTTCAATGTTTCCCTGCTCCAACACGCATGATTTTAATTAAATGGATTACACAGCCTATCAAGTTCTGAACAATGACTCATTAATTAATTAATTAATTAATTAATTAATTAAAAGGTGTGTCAGAGCAGGGAAACATAAAAAGCCTCCAGGATTGTGGCCCTCGAGAACCGGACGCCCCTGTCCTAAACCTTTATAACCATAGATTCCATCTATACCGGAGCATTGCACTGCATTGGCTCTGCTTCTCAGACTTTGGTGATAAGGTCATACACTGCATGCACCAAAATTACCTTTAAAGCGAATATCTGTTGCACCAAAAGAAGGAAAAAAAATCTGCAACTCTGAACAAAGCTTGTTCATATGGTTTGTCCCAAAAGTTGTTTTTTGCCTCATTAAGCTGACTAACCAAGTTGATGGACAAACTTCTAGCTTGAGCTTCCTATCTCCGATTAAGCAGCTGTTAATATTCTCATGTTCATGGTTTTGTTGGAGACACTTTAACAGCTTTACAGTTGGTGCATCAAGCATAAGAACAGGTAAATTTTTGAGTTTTAAATGGAGCAAAACAACAACATGTTCTAAATAAAAACACAACTGTTGTCAACTTTCTTTTCTTTTTCTTTCTTTTGGTTGTGCAAAGACTGCATTAGAAGCCATCGCTGTGCTGCTGCGGTGCATTGCAAAGTCACTGTAGCTGTTTGAGGCTTGTGACAGAAAGGAAAGGGCTTGCTGTCTCATCGGCAGGGCCTCTGCGCAAAGCAAAGCTTGTCACATGCCAGCGATATGAACACAAAAGATGCGAGGAATGAGAGAGGCACGCAGATAATAAGATACAGCGAGGAGAGATAATATGAAGACATGTTACTCTCCTTGCAGAGCTATTTCCTCTGGGAAAAAGGACCGACTGTGATCTTTTCACGGTCAATGAAGGCATGGCAACATGCCATTTAACCCCCTGACTGGGTAAATTTAGTCAAGAATCACAGTTTGAACTAACTGAGCCATCCTCCTCTCTCTGCTTTAGGACTGGGAACTGGTCGTGCTGGGGAAGTTGAAGTGGAACATGGCCTCTGTCATCCCCAATGATTTTATAGATCACATCATGCGTAGGCTGCCCCTTCCCAAAGAAAAACTGGCAATGGTCCGCAAGCACACACAGACATTCATCGCCCTTTGTGCCACAGGTAACTCGGCTTCTCATCAATTCATGTGCATCTTATCTGTTTGCACGCTCTGTTTGCTTCCTTTTCATTTGAACATCCACCAGGATATTCCCCCACACACCAACATTCTCTCATCGTGAGTCATCGCTGACCTTTTTCCGCTTTCTTGTCTTTCTGAAGCCTGCAGTGGAGTTTTTCTGTACAGCTGCTTAAAGTGCCCATCCACGTTTCCCAGTTAAGTGCCTGGGAAAATTCCTATCTGCGCTGTTTAGATTAGCCACATACACTGGTAATCTTTATATTGTGCTGTTAGGTGTACGCCAATAGAGCCACATGTAGCACCTCAGGTGCAGCTACTTGCTCTGCGCTGTTTGTTGACAGGGAAACTTCCAGGTTTAAAAGTCAGGGCAGTGATCCAGTAATCTTCTCTCCTCCTCCCATCCTGGCCTCATGTCCAAAATAAACTCAGGAGACTCTGGAAAACAGTCATGTTCCCTCAGGCCTCTCTCTTAGGTGAATTTCCATGGCATTCCTTTGCATATACCAGGAATCCCTCTAATATTTTCATATCCTGGATAGAAGTACTGCTGCAGGATCACCTAATACGCATAATATGCAGGACTCTGTCACAAGGCTGCCTTTCATCTCCTAACTCATTTCAGTTAATTCAATGAAGAAAATAAAACAAAAGAGGTCACATTGGTGCAATGAAATTCTTCACATACGTCAGTGTGGTCAGATGTGCACAATCGGTACTTGTTTACTTGTGTAAGTTACTGAAATCACAGGCTCCTTCGGTGTCTTTTATGTCCTGTTTAGCACAGTTTTAGTGTCACTTTATATATATATATATATATATATATATATATTTGGGTGTGTTTCGGTGGTTGGTTGTGCTATTCATAAACAGCTGCTTGTATCCAAGCACAAAGCAGCCGCAGTGGGGGGAGGCCTGCTGTGGTTTTGAAGTAATGTAAATGTTTGGAGTTTTATATGGAGTTGAGATGTTATTCTTATAATGAAGGAGGAGCTCCTCCTATGGACAGCTGGTCTCTTAAGGAGAGGATGCTTGCAGCGAAGCAGTCTCTTCCTCTGGGTTTAATCAAAGCTATCAGGACATTAAAATTGGGTTATGTCATGTTGAAAACACAATTTAGCTTTTTCTAAGTGCCTGCCAATTCCTTGTCGTGGACGCATGCTGCGATCCAGAGAGAGCCTGTTTATTTTCATTGCTGCAGGTTAAAAAGCTGTTTATTCAGAGACCAATGAACTTCTAGCATATTTTAATGGAGAGAATACCAGAATGCTTGCCAGGAACTGGAAACCATTCCAAATGGATTGGGTTGTTGTTTCTGATATTCCAGACAGTCGTTATCATTGAAATAGGCTGAAAACGGTGCACATTTTCAGGAAGCAATTCCTGGAAGATGTGGCTTGTTTGTATTGTCGAGAATGGCAAAGGAGAGCTGGAGAAGAAGCACACCTGACCAATCACAGCATGAAGTGGATTGTCCGTTTAGGAAGAGAAAGAAAAACCAAAGTCATCGGTATGTGGAAGGAGGTTTTTTAGAAGATTTTGGATCATCTGAGGAAGCTTGGCAGTATTTATGATGGTGAATGACACTTCTCGTAATTGGATGAAATACTTTTATTAAGTAGCTAAAAACTAAAGTTCCTTTTTGAGCTCTTGGTGCTGCCTTTCCTCACGCCTTCTCATCCAGGCCTGTTGCTTAAGTCGTTTAAACTTGAATGTGGACTCAGGGGAGTCATGTCTGGAGCTCATTGCTCAGCAAGTAGGAGGATTCCTACTCTGGTTTTGTAATCAGAGCTGGTGTTTCTAAGAAAGAAACTACGCAAGTTCCACTATACAGCTACACCTGTTGAAATCCAGACTGTGGGAAAATCAGGTTTAAGTTGTGGAGCGTGCACATATTGAAGATGATTCAGGCTTTTACATCCGTCATGCATCTTGCTTGCTTCCTCTGGGCTGAGTCTCTTTGGTCCACAGTTAAGAATGTGTTTTCATTGTGCCACAATGGCATGAAAATGCTACTGGACTAATTGCATATTAATTCTGTTTCCTCACAAGATGACCGCCTTGCCATGAACCCTCCTTCTATGATTGCTACTGGTAGCATGGGAGCTGCTATCTGCGGCCTGCAGCTGGACCACAATGACCAGCGGCTGAGTCGAGACAACCTGACAGACCTGCTGGCCAAGATCACCAACACTGAGGTGGTGAGTGTCACGCCTGCTAGAAGGTTTTAGCATTGGTAAAAGGTTCTTTTGTAAACAGCGGTGATGAGTTTAGTATTGGTGGACTATTTGCTTTTCATGGAGAGAGCGAGAGCGAGCTTTTGGGTTTTGGCTGGAGAGCCAGACTGCTATAAAAAGCAGCGGCACAGGGAATGTCTTCTTAAAACTCAGAGCCCACATTCTTGTGGTAGGACACATGCAATTTGGACTTTAGCTGTGTGCTCCTCCTGGTGGAGGATTATGTTTACAGTAATGGCAAAAAGGGTCTTTTCCATTGATGGCCGATGATGATACAGAAAGTAATCCAGAGTGTTGTTGAACCTACAGACTGACACGAGCTTTAAAATACTGCATTATTAAGATTTACTGAATCTAACACACACACTCACGGTCGTATTCACTCTTGTAGTTTGGTTTCCTGCTATGGGTGTGTCGTTTATACGGACTTTTTTCTAACAAACCAAAGGATGTTTGACAAAAGAGGCATGGATCAGGTCACGACAATAAAAACATTTATATATTTACGAGTGGAGATTTCATGTAGGACTTGATAAAAAAAAAAATTCAAAATGGTGCCAAGAAATTGTGTGTTGCTCACACAAATGAAGATGTTCTGCAAAGAGAAAGTGGTTCCAGCACCTGAACCAAATTATAAAAAGAAAACTGAACTAAATTCAGGAACTGAATGTATGTCTTCTTCCATGCTGCAGATTGGATCTGGAAGCAGACCATTACCTAGCTTTTCATCGGGTCTTGGGTCTGCTTGCTCTCAATAAATCCGAATTTGGATGATGGCACTCACCGAATGATCCACATCAGTCGAGCTGTCACATCAGTATTTGTTTGGAAAACGTAGCTTTAATAGAGCTCATTGCACCCTAACAAGCAACTTGAAATTTGTCTCCTCCTCATTCTTTTTTGTTAAAAAAAGATGGAGTGCCTCCATAACAATTAATTACATATTTGTTTAGATTTACATACAGTTTATAAAACTGGAGTTTCTGCACCATACACTCCTCAGATATTAATATATTTAATATATGTTGGGAACTTTGTTTTATACAGTATCTGCAGAGCAATCGTACGCTCTAAAAAATCAATCCCATTTTCCTTATGCATTCTTTTATTCTAACAATGTCCTCTGACACTAACAGTTTAGATTAGAAATCTTCAGAAACTTTGTTGCCTATTAGCTTGTGGTTACGTCGCCATAGTGACGTTGGCTCTCCAACCCCGCCGTCACAACAGGCACTCCGACTGCAGCCCATCGGGTTCCAATTATTCGTACATTTTAAAGGAATGTCGGCCTCTTTGTGAGCTTCAGTTCATTCTTTAAGGGTCCTGCCGTTGGCTCAGGGAGGCAGACCTCCCACATCTTTAGCACAGACCTGCAAGGGGAGACAGAGACAGAGAGAGGATCCCCTTTCATAAGAGAAGTTGTCTAAAAACATCCGGTCCCGATGTCCTGTATTCTGTTTTACACCCAAGCTCGGCGGGTCAGAGTGCATTGGGTCAAAGCCATTTCCTCTAGAACTCAGCATGGGATTGGTCGTGCTCTAAACTCAAGACGGGGGTGGGAAAAAGGGTCATCTGTTACTTGATGGACCCCAGAGCACTTGTGGGACCCTTGACTCTCCTTTAAGGCTTCGCTTGTACCACAGACATTAAAGTATAGCATTTTAGAGGATTCCTGTATCCACCATGCAGCTTTCTGTTCTGTGTTGTCGTCGTTGGTATCGGAGGACTCTGGTGCTCATTGTTCTGTAGGGGACGCAGACAGGACCACCTACCTCAAGACGGATAATTCCCTGCTGGTATTCCAAGCATGTGACCAAGGCTGTTAAAGAACCTTTCATGCCAAATGCAGCAGCATTTTGCATGCTAATGTCTGTGTACAGGAGTGTGCACTGCACTGTGGAGTGTGTAGGTACATCTGGGAATTGACTGAGTGGTCTTAAAGCAACACAGCTGTGTATCATTGCTGATGTCATTTTAAAAAAAGGCTCAAATATTTTTAAATGTGACTTAAACATCAACATTAATGTAATTTTTCTTGTTTTTATGATTCTCTATGAAACCCTATTTTCTAATATCTTCAACCTTTTTTCTATTTTCCAGCAGTTTTACAGTTTAAAATAACAATGAAAAGTTTGACTAAGGCACAATTCACATGAATGGAAAAAACACTCTAAAAAGCATAAATGAACAGGAACAACATCTATAAAAGTTCAGAAAACAAATATGAAAATACGAGGTTAATATGTTTCTATAGCAAAGTTTGATGGAAGTGAGCACGTTTAACCATTGCTGACCTCTTTTTGTTCCAGGATTGCTTGAAGGCCTGCCAGGAGCAAATAGAGCGTGTGCTGGCCTTTAGCCTGCAGCAGGGCCAGCAATACCACCAGAAGTCTGGCATCAGAGCTGGCAACAAGGCAAGGGAACAGCAAGACCAGTCCAGCACCCCCACAGATGTGCGCGATGTCAACTTATGAACTCCCATCACCTCCTGACTTGCACAGAACTAGTGCCTGTACACCAATAAACTGATGAAAGCAGGGGGGCGCAAGCTGCCAGTATCCATGTCAAGTTGCCCTTCATGGTGTGACAATCTATGAACATTTACAAACTAAGAAATTTGTAGTTTTTCTAATTTTTGCCCCATTCACACCAGGTTTGGTGCCTTTTCACTATGGTATGGGCCACACGTCATCAAACTATTTAAAAATAGCAACATGGTTTAAAACTTGATGTGCCTTTAGGTTCCTAGAACGGAAACCTGAAAATATGTTTATACTTGAAAGAAAAATTGCATAATTTTATAAAATATATGTATGTCTTTTGCTATGACTTTTCAAAACAATTAAATGTTTATTTAGCTAGCATTTAGTTATTCTTTAACCATCTTTAGTGAGCAGTTATCAATTTATACTTTTTAATGTGATTTTCTTTATCTGAAAATCCATATAGCGGTGATTAATGCTGATATTGCAGTTCGTGGCATTTAAACCAAACTGATATCCAGCCAGAGGAGGGCTGCGGTAGCTAGCGGCTCTATTTATCATACTGTGCACCTGTAGCACAGCCTACTATTTATGCAGAGAATTGCTGGCTCGGAGTGGGCTGTGCCTGCTCACAAAGGAAGGACACAAAACTGATCTGAGGTGTTTTGTAGGTGGCTACTGTCTGGAAAGCTCTTGATTCCACCACCAGCTGCAGACTGGAGAGTTGAAAGGACCATGTGGAGATGTATTTGAATTCAGTTACGCTGCATTGTGCTGTTGTTAGTGTAGCTAATACACGTTGGTCCACAGTTAGGATTGTTCTTTAGTTTGATTGGAAGAGACTTTGGCTTAGGCAGGTAGCACTGATGCCATGTTTGTACATCTTTAAAAAAATGAGTTTTAGCAAGTTTTTACCGTTACAGAGGCAACAGAAGCAAGTTGGAAGGTGTTTTGAAAAGGGTTTTCAGAGAAAGAAAGGATGTGGAAAGTGAAAAAGGTCCAGGTCTATGTTTGAGTAACGAGAGACAAGGTTAACTTTAAGCTTTATGAGGCTTCTGCAGTTGCACGATGCTAGACTGACTCACGGGAGGAGGAATGAACCCTGACGATGCTCAGGAGTGTGCTGCAGTTTCTCCTTTGATCAATTGGATGAAACAATGTTGATGCACTTTTAAAACACACTCCTAAGACTGGTAGGGGAATAGTGGTTGAGTTGAGGGGAATTCACAGGTTTTATGGGGTTATTTTTTTTTAATCTAGGTTTTAAGTTATTTGTTTTTCTGTTTGTTTTTTTTTCTTCTTGGGCTGGATTCCCATGGGGGTGGTGCATGCCATCTTTAAAGCAATGCCTCAACCAGTGAATAGACATAGGATAATCTGTATTATAGTACAATAGCTTATAGACTAAAGTAAACCAAACCACATGTAGACTTCCGTACATTTATTTGACCCTAAACTTGAATTTATTTTCATTTAGATTGATAGAAACCCCTTCCAACAGTTCTCTTAAAGAGTTAAATACTGTCCTGAATATTCTTCCTTTATTCTTTGTATGTTTGTTGCTTCTGAACTCATATTTAAAGCATTTGTGGGAGTTTTACACATTTAAACTATCAATCTTTCAATGAACAAAAATGCTTGAAAGCCACATTACATTTTAGAACATAAATTCTAAAAGTTTTCATGCATATTTGATGCAATAATAAGCCAAATGTTTATTATTCCCCAAAAAAGTGCTTTAAACTGAAACGTTGATGCTTTTACATGTTGTGTTTGTAATTGAAAGAGATATCCAAAGTAAGAAAAATCTGTTATTTTCACTATTCTCTTGCTGCTATGAAGCTTTTCTTTCCTAGTCTTACACAAAATGCCTTATCACTCGTGTGCTGCTATCTTATGAAACTTTTAAATATGTAACAGGTCTGCTTTACTCTTGTATATGTACCAGAGGGAAAGTAACAGTTTGGTGTGGGACTGGAAGAACTTTGTTTGCTACTCATTAATTAGCATGTTTTATTACTTTTGTTGTTTAATTGTTTATTGTATCTTTGTTCTATTTCTATCATATTCTTGCTGCTTCTTTATGTACCTCAGGATAACTAAATTGGATAGAGCGAGAGCCCATCTCACCATTACCTCATCACAATTCACGTCACAGACATTGTCTTCACTTCTGATTTGTTGGACGGGTTTCATTTCCTTTTTTTCCCCTCTTTCTCTGGATGTTAAACATCAGCTGCCAGATTCCACTGAAACGTTAAGTGCTTGCAGCCTACTTTACAATATTTCTTATATCTGGTGCTATGCTAAAAACCTATACTGTATACAAGAAATGTTTGAAGAAGACGAAAGGAAAGTACTTTGCAATGTTCAGATCAGTTCATATAAGTCAAAATAGAAGGTTTCTTTTTGAGGTACCCATTTACTCGGGTGGTTGTTTAGAATTGGTTGTTAATCCAGGCTTCTCTCTTGCTATCCCCTTACACAGCCACACATTGTACCTCAACAATTTGTCCTAAATAAATTGGCTAAAATTGTGTCTGTCTTTTTCTTAAATTAACAAGTAGAGCTGGTGCCGGAATGATTCATGATCAATAACCAGGGATACTTCTGAAAAACTGATATTTTCATCTTTCTTATTTGGTCATTTTGGCTAGAATGAGTTGAACAAAAAAGAAAAATGAAAGTTCAGCAACAATGTGCAACTAATTTTACTTCGACATTAAAGCTCCATCTCAAAGTTTTATAAATACATTCAAAATATTTGCTGTTGTATCCAAGTTTGTGATTAAAGAAGAAAAGCTCTGCATAATTTTCCATAGTAAACATTTTGTGGCTTGTATGCTAGAATACATTGTTTTGATTACTTGATCTATACTCAAACACAAAGTTGTTTAGCTTTAGATATGCAATGTACAATCCACTTAACTAAAATTTCCTTTTTCTTTAATCACAATCAGGCTGTTAATACGTATGCAAGTACTTTTTATTTTCTAGCTTGTATATGTTAATGCATTTTGTTTTAGATTGGTTAATTTTCTTTCATGCTTAATGGTCATTCTGCTATTAAAACAAAATGAATATTTAAAAGAACTTTTAAGCTGCTGGTTCTGAAACACGGCAGCCCACTGCTCGCTAGAAAATCTATTTTAGTATTTCCCAATTGGTATGAATAGTAATAATAATAATTATTATATTACATCAGAGACTGTGATCAATACTAGCATATAAGCAGCTCTTTTTAATAGAAAATTATATGCAATACTGAAGTTAAAAAAGCACTAATTCTACAACTTTTCTACAACTTTTCTCTTCAGAAAATATGTGATACATATATGGTTTAAAATGTGAATTCATATATTTTTTTAAAAATGTAAATTTGTATAGTTTCGTCTTAAATATGGCTTAAACTCTCTCTCATTCCATTTTTCCAATGAGTGTCACATTTACAATACAAAGCAAAAACAGCTCATCTTGCTAAGCTGAAGTAAACGCGTCTGCGCTTCAACACGTCATGACGTAGAACGCCCCTTTGCGTCATTGCAGATACCACAACCAGGAAGTAGTACAGTAGCTGCTGTTGAAAATGTTGACATTCAGTTTAACGCTCATACGACAGTAAGTGACCTCTAAACGGCTCCTTTTCCTTATAGTTTGTCCGTGTTTTAACATGGTGTCCTGCGGGTTGTTAGAAAAGAAAGCCGCATTTCTGTCTGTGCGGCTAATGTAGCCGGAGTTAACAATAACAAGTCCTCTGTAACTTCACAGAGGAGGTCACTGTTTTTAATAAGTTCTCATTTAAAGGCTGGATGTACCACGTTGTTGTTAATGCTAAAACAGAATAATGTGGTTATAACAATGTCATAACAATGACTTTGCTATGTTTTCATACAGTGGGGAGACACAGTATAACAGAGAAAAGCTGCTGCAAGGTAACTTAAATTATACCAAAACTCTTGGAAAATATTCTTGAAGTTAACACGAGAGATATGCACATAAAAGACTGTAAAATTAAATAACTGCATTTATCATGCTTTTCTTTGATATTGATTATTCATTTTGTATGTTACACTTGACATGGGTCACAAATCACGTGTTTTCTGTTTAAGAATAAAGTCTGAAAACACTGTTTTTAGGTCAAGGAGTGGACACGCCTCTTTCAGAGACAGGTTTGCAGCAGGGGGAGGCAGTGGGACAATACCTCAAAGATATCACATTCAGCAAAGTGTTTGTCAGTAACCTGCAAAGAGCTATGCAGGTAAGACAACCACACACTGAATACAACGTGCTGGTAGCAAAAATTCTCTTTACCACACCACATATACGACTCACAAAGAGTTAGGGATATTCTTTGTTTTTGTATGATGGAATTAACCTTTAAAGGTGAATTTAAATTGGCATTTAAAAAACAAATAAAGGGTCTGAACCATGAGTCAACCACTAAATGTTCTGGTTATTTGGACTTCATTAGACCAAGACAACACTACATGACAAGTTATTGAGACACTGACATTTTTATGTTGTATTATACCCACCACTGTTGCTAGGTGTTATTTCAATAAATAGTTAGAGGTGAAGGAGTAACCATCACATATTTAAACCTAAATTTCACCCAGAAGTTAAATATCCCCAACGTCTTGTGAGTGTTGTATGTCCCCAGAAAATGCAGTTATAGAGTCGTGTTAGCTACAATGTGCAGTGCCCAGCCGAATAACATGTACCAAAATATTTATCACAGACATTTTTTATTAGAGGTAAATGTTTGTTGGGAATGAAACTCCTCCATTGTCACTGTAGTCTCATGGCAGAGCCTGCTAGTGAAAATAACCAATAAGCAATAATCAGACTGAAGGGATCATTGTTCTACCCTCTAGCTCTTTTGCTGATATTTGTATACTACTGAGGCGTTGTTAATACCTACCTGCTACCTGAACGTATTCTACAAAGTGTAAGCCAAAAGGCTGACAGTGAGACTACACTGATTTGTAGTCAGTGTGGTTCATTTCCCATCATAAATGAATAAATCTGTTCTAAAGAAGAAGGGAAAAACAGGATACACGAGAAGAACGACTTACATTATGAAATGGTTGTGTGAGCAGTCATGTTTCCTGATATTAAGATTATCCATAGCAGACTGTTTTAGTCATTTCCAAATTCTATTTCCTTTACCAGACAGCTGAAATCATTCTGAGGAACAACACTCACTGTTCTGGCATGGAGATGGTTTTGGAGCCATTACTCAGAGAAAGGGTGAGATCTGTTTGCTGTCTGCTGTTCCCATATAAGAAAAGTTTACATGCGGCGTTGCAGGGGTTTTGAACTTTCCCATGAAACTTTATTGTTGGTGCAGGGTTTTGGCGTTGCTGAAGGGCGTCACAAAGAGGATCTAAAGAATATGGCTAATGCTGCTGGACAGTCATGCCGGGATTACACACCACCTGGAGGGGAGACGTTAGACCAGGTGAGTCAGGATTCATTATTTGGATGCTTATGTGCTTACAGATTAAAAACAGACCAAGTGCCAGACAGTATGTTTTGTAAAACAGCTCTATTTAGTGGTTATTTTGGGGAATTGCAGTCAATTTTCTGCATGGTCACTTTGGTTCATGTCACACAAGCTTTAAAAAAAAAAGTAGAAGCTTAATTCTGTGACTCTGCTGGAAGTAAACAGGCTGGTTCTATAACACATTAATGAAGCAGGGTTACAGCTGATAATGAAGCAATCTCTTCTTTCTGACTAACTGCAGCTTATCACACCAACTCTTAGCTACATACCACCACCTACTGGGCCTTAATAACTATGTCACGTAGACAATAAAGGCACAGTCATCGTGTGCCAGGAAATATACGAGATTTTTGTCTTTCATATTAGAAAAAGCTTGAAAAACATGTGCAGGTCTGCAGAAACTCACCTGTTTTCTATAGTTTCTGTTATGCAGTTTTTATGTGCATTTTTGATTTGTTAATGAACACAGCTGAACAACAGCAAACATTCATCCATTCATTATCTACCGCTTAGCATTATGGGTCGCGGGTAAGCTGGAGCCCATCCCAGCATTGTGTCAGGTGAGAGGCAGGTACACCTGGACAGGTCACCAGTCCATCGCAGGGCCAACATAGAGACAAACAACCATTCACACACACACACTCATTCCTAGGAAGAATTAAGAGTCACTAATAAACCTAACATGCATGTTTTTGGACGGTGGAGGAAGCCGGGGAACCCGGAGAGAACCCACACATACATGGGGAGAACAGCAAACATAATAATAAATTAAAGCCGCAAGCGGCGATGAAGGCCCGAGCACCTCTGGCGCTGCTCTGGCCTATTGTACCGCCCCGTCAGGTGGCAGCCTCCCTCCCTCCCGCAGCATGCTCTCCCCCGCAGCCGTATG
>JBAMHW010000026.1:21827611-21863214 GCA_037177495.1 Rhadinocentrus ornatus | reverse complement strand
ATATATATTCATTTTGTAAGTTTACAAGTTTTTATTTAAGTAATGTTTATTTTTTTAGTGTGGTCCCCCACAAACACCCACATGTAAGCTCGTGCAAACTTAGGTTTGGTAGCCTGCCTGTGTTGCATAAATAATTGCTAGACTAAAATCTCCTCTTTAACTTGTGAGAGGAAATACTTTCTCCAGCTTACAGATAGCATTCAATGGCCTCCCCCTCACTGTTTATTAAAAATAACTGCTAAAACCTCAAAGGGTTTTTGTCAGATTGATTAACCACAGCTAATGAAGTATATCAATCCAAGTAATATTTGAACTGTGAGGCTGACACTGATAAATTTGTGCTACTTACTGGGCAAGATAGACTATAAATCTAAGTGGCGTTGTTAGCTAGTATGATTATTGGTAATATAGATGTCTTGATTAAGTGAATCATTTAACATATGCCAGTGAACAGAGCCATATACCAGACTGGATTACGTTTGTCAATACACAAACCCTGCTCACATTCCTGCACATTGCAAACAATATTTTTGGAGTAAGTGCATACATTTAGCATGACATTAAAAAGAGATCACCAGTTTTGAGGTGATTATGTCTAAAATCTCTTAATATACAAGCTAGTGTGCAAAAATCGGATTCCCTGTACACTTCCTGTGACCTACACTCAATTAAAGGGCTTCAAAGTGATATTACATGAATAACCATTTAGGAACCAAAAGATTCTTCTAAAAGAGCCGACCAAAAGAGCCGAGTCTTTAAAAAGAGCTGGAAGCCCCATCATTTCAACGTCCATGTGTCAGTTATGAAAATAGCTAACTTTTAAAACAGTATATCATCTATATAGATAAATATTAATTTTATGTATTTGTTTGTGCTTATTAACTTTCTAAAGGCTGTTTAAACTTTATTAAACTGCTGACAGTTAAGTACAGTTTTGTAGTAGCTAACTAGCCACTCGGCTCGCTACGCTAAACTATTTGACATAATCAGATTCGAAACTTTTGTACGCTGTTAAATAAATAAACAATAAATAAATAACTTGAAATATATAACGGTTTTTTTTAAACACAGTGGCTGGCTGTTTTATGTATGAGAAACCCTTATACCGTTACGGTTTAAGCTATAAAATAGACGAATCTGCTGCTGGTGTTCGACAGATTGGTCAACAAAACGTCACTTCTTGCTAGTTCAGGCGGGCTGGTTGAAAACCACAGACGCTTTTTACATGACTTTTACTTCGTTTTCGTGTTATTCAGTATCGTGGTTAGGTTAGTTTAATCTTTAAATTAGTTATAATAGACACTTAATTTATTACAGGTTTCATGCTGTTAACAAATAAAGCTAAAGTAGCGACTTTGCATAGCAAGCTTGTGCTTGTTCTTTAGTGTTATTTTAGCAGCTAACCCGTAGTTAATGTGGTTGTTAGCATAGTAAAAAGCTGTACTTTCTTAAGCAATGGACCGGCCATCAAGGTGAGTAAACTGTGTTTGCAGCCAGTTTATGTGCCCATTTAACTTGATTATTGTTTATACTCATTGTTCTCGCACAGGAGGACGAAGGCTGTGAATTACTGCGAAGCCAAGGACTTTGATGATGGTGAGTTTAATGATAAATGTTCTTGGCCCAATTGTTCCAGTGGGTGTTTACTCACATATCATAGGGCTTGTTTAAATTTTTTAAGCATCTCTTCTGATTATTAACAGGATTTAGTGTACTCTTACTCCTTTACATCTCTCAACTGCCATAAATTATTATCCCAGAACAAGTCACGTGTTTTTCAGGAATCTTAAATAAAAAGATGTGTGCTTTCATATGAAAGAAAAACGAATAAATAAATTAATAAAATAGAATTTCCTCAGTCAACTAAGATGTGTCCTTTCTCTGTCCTCGTTTTGTGAAAGATGATGATTTTGCCCATGCAAGAGCACCACCCAGCAAAAAGGCCAGAGAAGATGGGAGGCAGGAACCGAAGAAATCTTTAAGCAAGTCGTCCAGTCAAGAGTCCAACTCCCAACTCGCACAGAGCGAGAAAAGCAGGTAGGTGACAAATGTGATTGAAAACTAGTTTGTGGCTCAATACGGGAATATCATTGCCTTAGATCTTAATGTTCTTGAGTTGATCCTCATATTATAATATCAATATATTAGTTATCTGGGATGAATCTGGAGTTGATTGTTAACAGGAACAGTGTGAAGTTACTATATGACCAGGATCTTGTCTAAATGATGCCCAGTCAGTAGGATCTACTTCTTCTGCCTGTGGAGCCAGTGAGGTGTAACAACACCACAAACCTCATTAAACATCTAAATATCAATCAACACAGAATCTAATGAAGTGAGGCGATGTGAAGAAGAGGAGAGCGATGGGTGCTGCTAGGAAAGGTCACTCTCTAGGTAGAGAGGGAGGAAATGTGGAGATCTTGGTGACATGCAGCGCTGTTATCAAACTATCTTTCTTTTTATTATATATTCCAAGCACATTTAAGTTTTTGTACAAAGTATCAGTACAGGATCAGTATCATCAATACCGCCTGAATTTGACTTTATTTTGAAAGGAAATCTGTGGCATCACATGCCACTTCTGATAATATATAATACTTAAATCTTTTTACCCACTTGGATGAGAGAAACTGAGCAAATTCTACTTGATTTTTGTATAAATAAAGAACAAATTCGGCATGTTTTTATAGGTTTGCTAATTTAGATATACAAGCAGGTTTATACGAAGTGCAGATGGATGGCGTTATTTTTGTCTTTATGCTGCAGTCGGACAAATTGATTGAAAGTAAAATTACAGACACTGCCATGTAAAATGTTGCGCAAGAAAAAAGGTTTTGCTTGGTGCGGAGTGAAATAAATAAAGGCTAGACCCTATAGTCGGTGCAGAGTTGATGGATGGTGAAGGAGGAGTAAATGGAAGGAAAAACGTTTTCTGGCAGAAAGCAAGCAATACTGTTTTTTTTATTTTTTTATTATTGATTCACGTTATTTTACACAATCAAACACCTTTTGAATACAGTGTCTATCGTTTTGTTTTTCTTTTTTTTGTTTTTTTCATCTGCTTTTAGACTGCAAACCTTCTCTGTTTGATGTGATAAAGACAAATTACTCACCGGAGATCTCTGACCACGGCAACATATCCTCACATTGGCTCGCGCCGCATTAAGCTAACTGGGGACGGTGCAGAAATGGATGTCCAGCTGTAATAAGAGTTGGCTGATATTCAGCTTGCTGTAACATGCATCTGTTCAGGGCAAGTTTGGTCATGCACAGAGACCAAATTATTATATTAGGCTACTTGTGAGCTTTTAGAGGGACGTATGAATGTTTGTGCTGTTAACATCTGCCAGGTATGTAGTGGTGCATAGTCGGCCTGTTCACAAATCACTGAGTGTAAATAAATTACCACTGAAAGACAGTTTTGTGGATTAGCCCATGCTAAAATACCTGTTTGAAAAGGTATTTGAAAAAAATAAAAAGAAAGTTAAATGACTGAAATCTTGTAAACATTAATACATTTTCACAGAAAACCACTGGATGAGAAGATGTGTGAAAGAGATCTTGAGGCGGCAATCACACTTTCATTGCTCAATAATTCAGAAGGAGCAAAGGAGGCGTTTCCCACCAGTAAAGGTACGCTTTGGTTTGTAAAATAAAGATTGTTTTTGATGTTATCAGAGAGTTAAAACTGACTTTCTCTTAATATTTCCCAGGAGATGCTAAAGTTCAAATCCCCATTGATGAAAACACAGATCCAACCTCTTTGCACCTGTCCAACTGTAGCGTGAATGGTGCAGTTCTGGGTAAAATCTAAAAAATTATTAATGTATCCTTACACCTGACCAATATGCTGCACTTGATTTTTTTTTTTTACTGCAGCTTTCTAATTTTTATTTATTTATTTATTTTCTTTAGGCCTGGACAGAATTACAGCAGATAGAGAGTCGACTGCCAATCAGAGAAAATCCAACACTAAAGCTGCTGAGGTGAAAACGAAAGAGGATGAAGATGAGGACTATCGACCCAAAATGACTCCAGGTTTCTAAATTTTCCTTGCTCCATAATTAGTTTAGTCACCATTTTCCTTTTGTGTTTCTAGATTCATTAAGAATACGGTAATGCTCTTCCAGATTCAGAAAGCGATGAAGATTTCAGTGAGCCAGGTGAGAGCGAAGATGAGGAATTTACCATAAAAAAAGCCCACAAGAAAGCAAAAAAGGAGAAAACAACCAAGAAAGACAAAACCAAACCAGCTCCTGCTTCTAAAAGCGAAAAGCAACTACCAAAACCATCCAAGTGTAAATCACAGGCTGCAGGTTTGATTCCGAGGCTCATCGGAGCCATTTTAACTTAAGGCTGCAGTTTTAGATCTACATGGTTGTAAGAATGGCTTTTTTCCCAGTAGATTCCACGGTGGTGAGGAGTCCTCCAACAGCCAAACCGGCACCAGCAAGACCTGCTTCATCCTCCTCAGTTTCCACATGGAAGACTGCAGCCTCTCTGAGCCCTGCAGGGGGCAGGATACCCAAGTGGAACCCACCAGGTACAGCTTTGGTGTATAACTGTCATGGAGCGGCTTTTAAGCTGCTTTGCTGTTATTTTTACATCTGTGTTTTTGTTCAGCTCAAGTTGGTAGAAGTCCATCATCCCAGAGCCCATCAGTGAAGTCCCCGGGTCAGGGTCTGAGACTGGGACTGTCCCGCCTTGTTCGGGTCAAGCCTCTTCACCCCAGTCTTGCAAGTCACTGACTGAACTGGTGACCTGTCGGTGCTTCTGGTGAAGGCCAATTCAGTCATCTCTTTTTACCCCATGATGAATCCAGCTGCAGATATCTTCACCTCTAATTCTGCTAATTAAATAAAAACCATCCAGAGTAACTGGGGGGTCTCGTAACTCTGGAAGCTTAGTCATGTTGTCAGAAATTTGTGCATCCTGTGAGTTTAGAATAAAACTGATGTTTAATGTGGTAGTTTTATGTTTTTAGCTGCATTTTTGAAAGCTTTTTCATTTTTCTACCATTGAAAACATTTCTTTACTCTTGTGTGCAAACCTTGTATATTCTGTAAATACATACAAAATAAAAAGCTAACTAATAATGCATGAGACTTTAAAAAAACCAAAACTGAGATAAACGTAATGATGTAAGAAAATACCATACGTCCCTCTGGAATTCATTTTAGTTAAGCCATGGCATGAAAAGTTGCTGCGTTTTTTCTCTCTAAAAAATGTATTTAAATGCAAAACAATGAGGACAAACGTGAAGAATAAAATGTGCATGGAGGTGTAATATGCAGTGGGATGTGTGTTGTGCCTTGTCTCTACTTACCCATAGGGGTAAATGTACCATCAATCAGAATAACTAATATATAATACTTAAAAATAGTAATGATAACCACTACTATGATACAATATATCTAATAATTAATAGTAAAACAATCCTAAATAACTACTAACATCAGGGACCTTCAGTCACTGAGCTGTAAATGTTACCCTCATGGTTTTGAGCTGGCCTTCCTCACCACCTTGCTCAGTTTTAGTCCTTCATGGGCCAGTATAAGTGAAGGATGTTCAGGATTTCAGTCTTTTCCCAGAACCCTGAAGTCACTAGTGCATCATTGAGAAATGGTTTTTATTTCCCATCATAAGAAGACGCAACTCAAAATAACCACGTATCTTAGAAACAATAGAATATCACAGAGTAGAATTTACAGCCTGAGTACAATAAATAACTTACATTTAATGTGTATGATGCCACACAGTAAACTAGAACTTATAAGGTTAAAGCAGCTTGAATTAATAGATGGAGGATGTTGGAGTTTTCAAAAGAGCCCACATCCCTTCTGCTTAATAAAGTTTACATTTAATTTTTGTGACAAGACAGAGGAATCCTGGATCGTGTCCAAATTTAATTTGTGAGAAATTTAAAAGAAGAAGAAGGGAAAAAAACCGTACACATAAAAAAAAAAAAAAGATAAGAGGAATTTCAAAAGGAATTTCTGGGAATATTAAAATAGGAGGAAAAAATCAAAGTATTTGTGGAAAGAAAGATTAAGCTATTAATTAATTTAACTGAATCAAAGATTTTGTAGTGCAGTAGGAAAAAACAACAGTGTACCTCAAAAGGAAACAAAAATCTGTAAGAAATTATATAAAATATACACAAGTAATAAAAAATAAACAGCTAGCTAAGTATCTGCGCAAATCAGTAGTTATAATTGTGATGTAAACGAAGGACTGGTGGACGGAAGTGGCTGCTCGTTGCTCCAACAGTCTCATACGGGGTGAGAGGTGTTGGCCATGCTAGATGTCAGCTTAGCCAGCATCCTCCTCTCACTCACCACCTCCTCTGAGTCCAGAGGGCAGTCCAGGACAGAGCTAGCCCTCCTCACCAGCTTGTCCAGCCTCCTGACAGCATATAACTCATTCAAGATGACCCTTCTTTACCCCACAAATACATATTCTTTATTTAACAACTGGTATTTTGCTTTATTGACTGATTTAATACAAAACTATTAACATTTCTGTAATTTTGTGCTTTTTCCTTCTTTCTTCCCTTTTGTTAAAATCAATATTAGCAAAATACTTTTTAGAGAAATGAGAAGAGCAGTCAGCTGCGATGAGAACATTGCTTTAGAAATGGAAAAATAGTTTGGTACAAACTGTTTATTAGATTCTTCTCCTGCTGTGTGCACAGTTTCCATGAACTTGTTGTATCTGAATGCCACATGCTTGTTGTGTTTGGTAAAAAAAAATTTTACACATGTATTTTCTCTTCATGTATTTGTATTTTGTTCCTGACATGTTGCAGCTTGAAGCCGCAGACATAATTGGACACTAAAAACCTGACATGGATTAATCCTAAAACGTTTCTCTGTCACAAAATTCTGCTTCACAGCTGGATCGAACCTAAGAAAAATGAGAAAACTTAAATTACATGCTGTTAGCAGAGAAGCTTAATGTAGTTTTAAAATCAAAGCAGCTTCTTACATGAGTTGTTTTCTAGGACTGGTTTTCTTTCCTCTGTGACTCCAGTTAATGGTGCACACATTGCATCCCAGGTGTGATGCAATGACAAGACAGCAGATGGAAACTGGGGCCAAAAATGTTTGAACTCCAGGATATCAGATAACGCAACTATGGTTCGTTAAAGCCTTTGTTTGTACGTGTGTGTCGTATATGTGGAGGAGGGAGCTGGATTACAGGAAATCTTACTCCACCTTTCTTTCTTCTTTTTAGAGTGAGGCAAAATATCACATGCATGGTTGAACCAGGATGAGGTCTGGCTGGTTTAAAGGAGCACTACTGATCTTTGTTGTGTCCTCGGCCTTGTTATACCTCGGCTCCATAAAGAGAGAGGTCCATAGCCATGCAGAGAGGCTGCAGCGAGCCCAGCACAATGACTCCATCAGGGGCCAGGGAATGCTCAGGCGGATGGAGAAGATGGAAACGGACATCAACCGACTGCGTGAGTCTCAGAAACACAGCCGTTCCCAAGTCAAAGCAGGTGGGAAATTTGCAGGTCAGAAAAATACAGATGTCTGGATCTAAACTGGGTGAAATTGAACTTTTTAAAATAAATGATTTTACATATTTTTATGAGGCCAACAACCTGTTTAATTGACATCTTTAAGTTATACTAACCTGCTTCTTACCAAATAGTTTAGTTAACATGAGTTTAGCATTAACACTGACATGACCATCTTTTGCATCGTTTAAAGGCTAAATATTTAGGAATTTTTCAGTTAAAATAATTAAAAATGTTCTCATTTGCTGCGAAGGATAAAAGGAAGCTTCCCTATAAACAATCTGTCCTCTACATTAACGATGTCTTTGTCAAGCTTTTCTCCTTTCAAACTAAAAGTTACGTGACGGAACAACTCCGGTGCGCTGTGTAGCTCTTTCCTACTTCCTGGTTCCTTAACCAATCACATGCGACTCCCCAAGTTGCCAAGCAACAGCAGCGTTTAGTATTTTATGTCGGTAAAAGAGCCGCAGTAATGATGTTCTGGCCAAGTGAATAGTGTGTTTGTCCTTATAAACTTATTAAATTACTATCAGATTAATTTATTAAGTGAGACTAAGGAAAACAGCCGCTGCGTGGCATTTGTTGATTAATGTAGCTTTTGTTTAAACTTTATTTTATGCTAATGTAAATTAGAGCTAGCATTGCAAAGCACAGCAACTTACTGTGTGTGAATCATCTTCACTCGTCATCATGATGTTTGCTAGTGCTATGTTCTCCGTTCTTTATAGACTGTAAATGAAAGAACCGTCTTCTCTTGCTGAGAACTGCATGTCTGCCAAGATTTGCATGCCTTTCGCGTGAACGCGCACAACTAAGCAAGAGAAATTGGATCGTTGTCTGAGACATTTCACATCTAGAATCGATGTAGCTTTTATTGTTGTTGTTTTATAAGGTAATAAATTATTTAAGAGATGTACTTTTGTAACATTTAGAGCTACTGAGTAACACTCTTTATTCATTTCTTTAGCTCATTCGAAAAATGTAACTTTTTTCTATAACCCAAGGGTTGCCGGTTCGATCCCGGCTCGGAGAGCTCATGTCGAGGTGTCCCTGAGCAAGACACCGAACCCCTAATTGCTCCTGATGGGTCGTGGTTGAGCGCCTTGCATGGCAGCTTCCACCATCAGTGTGTGAATGGGTGAATGTGACGTGCATGTAAACGCTTTGGAGAAAAGTTCTGTAGAAGTATAGCCATTAAACACGGGGAGCCATTTAAACTTATAACCAGCTCCTCCACCTTTGTTTCTCTTGTTATATCTGACCAACCAAAACATGTGATAATGAAAAACAGAACAAAAAATCAACATCATTTCTGGATCAGAAAAGAGAAGAAGTTCTCGGCATGACACCAGCAACCTGCACGAAACTCTCCGAAGGGGAGGGTGGAGGAAGAACGTTCTCCGAGTTTTTATCTTTTGACTGCAGTTTTAATTTGAAACACTAGGTGTCAGTGCTACTTGTTTAGCCTTTAAGCAGTTTATTTAGCTGTAGATGGTCCATTTACAAACAAAGAAGGAGCATCAGCTGATCCTGCTACATGCCAGTGATATTTCCAGTGGAGAGCAGACTAATCCACAGGATAAAATAAATCTCTTTATCTGCAGTTGATCTGATGAAAAGATATGAAAAGAGAGAACATGAGGCCAAGATGAGGGTGGAAGTGAAAAAGGAAAGGAAGGTGGTGAGGAAGCTGTACCCCAATTCTTATCTGTTCAGCAAGTGGGGCGACGATCTGTCAGAAGAAGAACAGAAAGAGGCTGAGAGCTTATTTCAGAGGTACGGCTACAACGCCTTCCTCAGTGACCGGCTGCCTCTCAACAGGGACATTCCTGATACCAGGCCTGCCAGGTGAGCTTCACATCCTGCCATAAAAGTCACACCTTTTCCGTCACACAGGTGTCATCACAATGAGCTGTCTGCTCTAAATCCTGCATCCTGCATCCGACATGTTTTAAAAGCTAAAAGGATCTAGCGGCTCAAAACCAGACCTTTTTTAATTTGAGAGATTATTGTTTATATGGAGCAAAACTCAAGAATTAAAACAATTTAACATTTTCTGTCCGCATTGGCCAAAGGCATCATATGATTGATGAGAATTAAGACAACATGAGGTTAAAGGAACTCATATCAGCGCAAATCTTTGAGCAAATATTTTCATGTGATAACAAACAAATGTTTTTTTTTAGATGGGACATTTCTGTGATAAACATTGATCCTGTTTTGTAGATTTCAATTGTTTAAAAAAAAAATCACCCAAAATTTGGTGGTACTCGGGAAGGGAACTGGATGTTGTTTTCCTGACGTGTTTGCAAAAAATGGGATGAAGTGGTGAGAGAGTATTTGAGCTTATAACTTTTATTTCAAATGACCCATGTTGACTGACATCATTTAAGTGGAAACTGATCAAACTTGACTTTCCCTGCAGGTAATGCACAGAAGCTCTGGACCAGAGTTTGTTTGCTGTTGCAAGACTGTAAGCGTTGTCTGCTGTTATCAGCAAAGGATGGTCCAGTTTTAGTGATTTTCTTTTGTGTAAAGAATTGAAATGTATATTATTTCTTCACTATCGAACTTAAGTGTGTTCTGTTTATCCCCTACCCCTCCTCTCGATCAGAATGGGCCAAAAAGAAATGTACAATGTAAACAGAGGTTTTGGTTCAAATACACTTTTAACGTTACCACTATTTCAGTTAGTCTTGAGGGAACCTGAGTACCTGATTGTGCTAGTTAAAGAACAAGGTAAAAAAAGGAGTAATGCCAAGTGTAAACCAGGATTTCCAAGACTAGATCCATGCAAATTAGGTGCTATTTATGAAACTATGCAGCATGCATTAAATTTCTCATTTCTTCATGCAAACCAATTTGAGCCAAAGGTTCCCAGCAGGGATTTTAGTATCTCTTCAAACACCCAGGTCAATGTATAATAACCCATAAATCATACATAACTTCATACATTTCTGTAAAGTTTTCTTTTTTTAAGCAACAGGTTCACTGAAATATGATTTAATTTGCACAAATATCCATTAGATGCAGATATATAAAGAAATACTTTCACATTACATTCATTTAGCTGATGTTTTGTCCAAACTTACAAAGGAAAAACAATGATAGCAAAGCACAGCTCAGTTTGGTGGCCAAAGGGTCTGAACTGAAATGGGGGAAGTGCGTAATATTCCCTTCAATGGCTCAGTTTTTAATTGCAATTGTTCAATGTGAAAGAGAACCTCTGCAGTTGTTTTACTTCCTCTCAGATGTGCTGAGAAAAAGTACCCAGAGGATCTCCCCTCCCTCAGCGTCGTGTTAATCTACCTGGATGAAGCTCTTTCTGTCATCAAGAGGGCCATCCGCAGCATCCTCGACAAGACGCCTGCTCGGCTGCTGCGTGAAATCATCCTGGTGGACGACCACAGCACCAACGGTATGCTGAGCGAGATCATTCCAGACTTTGTGGTAAATTAGTCTGAGATGTGGTGCCTTTTTTTCATTCTTCTAAATGTTGAGATGTAGTGGAGCTCACAGCGTTTTTAAAAAAAATGTTAACAATAGGTCAAATTTTAGAAACTAGACAGACTTTACAGGAAAAAAAGCTTCTTTTTCTTTCTGGTGGCAGTTTATGTAAACATGTTCCTTCATGAAATGAGCTTTTTAAAAGTCTAGTCGGGTGATTAATATGCATGATACGGATCCTTACTCTTGTCTGGGTTGGAGCTGAAGGGATGTAAATGAAGTCTTATCAGGATGTGGAGTGCATATTAGGAAAGTTTTATTTGCTCTTTCTCTCTGACAGTGAGATGAAAAGAAAGCTGCATAAACGGACTAGAACACTATTTAATAAAAACAGCATTAAACAACTGGGAAATCTTATTTTTTTATTTCTGTATAGAAATTTATAGAATTGTTGTAATTAAAAATGATAAAAAACATAAACATATCAAATGCTGAGAACTGAGTCATTGTCATTTTAAACTTGAACCATCAACATAATTCATAAAGATTGAGACAAGGGAAATAAGACTTAAAACTATATCTTGCAAAGAAACTCATAAATAAGATTAAGAAACAGTGCTAACTTTCTTCTCCATTTGCCAGAGATAATTAAATAATGATTTTCCTTAAACATGGTGAATTTCCTAGAGGATTTATTGGAGAAACTGGATGAATACATCGACTCCGTCCACGAAGAGTGTCCAGGCCTGGTGAAGAGGGTGCGGCACTCGGAGCAGCTCGGCCTTACCCAGGCCAGACTGTCAGGATGGAAAACAGCTGTAGGAGATGTGGTGGCCATCTTGGATGCACACATAGAGGTCCATGTGCAATGGTTGGTTGGAATGCAAGTAGATCTGAGTTGTTGTAATGTAGCTTTAAATGTTGCCATGACAAACCTGTTCAAATGCCACTCTGTGTGCAGGGCAGAGCCACTGTTGGCTCGTATTAAGGAGAACCGCTCGCTGATACTGACACCTGTTTTTGACAGAGTCAGCTACGATGACTTGACCCTAACTCCCTACCCTCCTAATGCTCATGGCTTTGATTGGGCTTTGTGGTGCACGTATGACTCCTTCAGACCCGATTGGTACGCCTTAGAGGACGATTCACAGCCCGGCAAGTAAGATCACACATGGTTGGTGGTTTTGGGAAACATTCCTGAAAGCGTCTCGCTTGCATTGTGACAGTAATCTGCATCATTTATACATCATACACCCCATAAAATGACTTGGCTCCAGGCAGATTGCTCTTGTGATTTCTCATTTTATAGGTGCAGAATCTCTTTTATTTCTTTGGACATGCTTATAATGTCCTGCTGTGTGAAGCGTTCTCACACCTTGTCCTAAAGTCTGGTTTATTTTCTCAGCGACGGGGACAATGAGCACATTGTGCGCCTTAATTACAGCTTAATGTTGTTGCTATGGGCCAGTTTTTGTTTTGGTACATCTGCATGGACAGCACTGGCTTTCTGCCAGCAGTTGGTGCAAAATACAAATAAAGTTTGTCTGTCCACAAAGCTTCTATTGATAAAAAATCTACTTATCCTTCAAAGTAATACCTTCCAGTTCTTGCTGCTCTAACAGCTTTGCACTGCGTCTGATCTCAGGTAGATTAGATGAGATGCATGTGACCTGATTCAGTGTTGGGAAAGCTGTGGAAACTGTACAAACTAACACTATAGATATTTTTAGTCTGAGAAAGCAACTTCTAAGAGTAAATATCTAAATGTCCTCAAATTCCTTTTATCTGACTTGATTATTTAAAACACAATGTGTTTTTGCTTTTTACGGGTTAATTATTTGTCCTACGGAGGTCTGCTCATTTGTTTTAACATCCAGGAAACCAGCTGCTCTGCAGACTTAAACTGAAATCTGAAATCCTTTTTGACCTAATAGTTGCTGGAGACTTGCATCTCAGCCAGAAACAGACAAACCACCTCATGGTTAAAGTCTGGGGACTCTTATTATTCTAGCATGTTCTGCCAGTTCTTTTTTTGGGTCACAAACCATCATTTAGCTTCTTCTGATATTGTGAAAACCTTCTGTGCTCTACTTCTGGTGATGAGACGAGTTTGAAGTGTACTATAGTGGATGAGAAGTTTCACATATTTCCGACAGTTAGAAAATGATAGAGCACTTAAACCCTGCGGGGATTAACTACATCCTGCACACTGGGCAAATTAAAGTTTCTATTATGTTTTTCTCAATGGTGACACCAGGAGCCCCTCCATCATGGGGATACTTGTTGCTGATCGCAAGTTTTTTTGGGAGATTGGAGGCCTTGACGGGGGTATGAAAATATATGGTGGTGAAAATGTGGAGCTCGGCATCCGGGTAAGATCAGCTGGTTTTCCCTAAAACCTGTAAAAGTCTTAAGTTTGTTTGTTGATCCAAATTCCAAGTTTTTTTTTTTTTTTTTTTTTGCATTTTTCTTAACAAAATAGATTCCTGCAATAATTTTAATCATTTACAACAATTAGCAATAACTGTTTGGCTTCCATCAGATTTTAGCTTCGTTTTGTGTTTTGTTTGTTTTTATATCAGACATTTATCTACCCATTGCGTGAAAAACGCATGGGATATGGAGTCATCGAAGAGCCATAAAAAATTAAGCTGGTAATAGAATTTAGAAAAAGGTCAATGTTAAAATATGAGGGTAAATAAAAGGAGAAATAAAACTACATGCAACAGAAATATGAGAGATGTTTCCACTTTAATTTTTTCTTAAAATTACACATTAAAAAATATATTTGTAATGTACATTTGTATGTTTACTTTTTCTTAATATTTATTGCACCTGTTGGAAAGACTATTCTTTTTAAAGTGGTGTAAATCAACAGGCTTAAGGTTTGATTTCCTGGCCAAGGAAATGCAAAAATTGATCATGTAAAGGATCATAGAAATCTATGGAACCTGAAGGCAGCAATACTTGAAAAAAAAAATGACATTATTGTAATGTAATTATTATTACATTGAAATGACAAACGCTGTTTACTCAAGAAAGAGAAAAATGTCATTTCAGCATTATGGTTTGGTTATTTTTAAAAACTAGGTTTGAAACATATGAAACATATTCCTTGTAAATCTCAACTTAAACATTAATGTAATAAAATCTAATATATCTGATAAAGATGGATGAAATTAAAGAATTTTATTTTCTTACTGAAACAGACAAAAAGCAGTTATAACTGTATCACTGATATGAGGGAGGAAGTGATGTTTAAGAGAAAAATAGTTTATTTTGAACATGTAATAAGCAAACAATTTAATGTTAATGGGCAGACATAAATTATATATAAAAAATAAACATAAACTGAAAACTACATATTCTTTTTACTAGGTGAAGTAAGTAGGGGAAAGTACAAACTAATTTTTTTGTCCCACCACTTAATAAATCAAGACCTCAAAACATTGAGTCTATATTTGAGATTATCTCTTATAATCCCCGTTACGGACGTATAAACAGAAGAGAAAAAAATGTGGCATCTGTTTAATAACGAGGGATGCCATGTTTATTCTGTACAGAAGTTATTTAAGCGCATATATGTCGGGTTTTAATCGGGTGCACACAGACATTGACGGACGCCGGCACATCTGCTGATGATCCCGATGGCTCGGACATAAAAAGGCAGTTGTCCCCAGCCACTACGTCCCCCCCCCGCGGTTTCTGATGGTACTGCACTGGCTGAAAGTAGTGGCTCATTAGCTCGTTCGTGAGTAGGAAGTAGGAAAACATCTGAAACATGCAGAGCAGTGCTGATTCAGAAACTTTGGCGTAGAGCATTTTGCAGTCTGCTTCTTAAGCAAACAAATGGCCAGTTTTTCAAGATAGATTAGCGATAGACATCCAGGGCTTAATTTGAGCCGGATTTGGATCCGGAACCTATTTTATTGGATCCGAAACCCGCTGTCACTATAAAAAAAAAGTCGCCTTAATATAAAATATATATAAACGTTTGTTTCGTGTTTAGAATAGTTTTCTGTTTAGTTACTGTATATTCCCTGTTTAGGTTACACAAAAAATCTTGTTTGCATAATTTAGAGGTTTTCTGAGGTGAATTTTAGGCTCCGGAAACGGAGGGAGGGCGAGGATCCGGTTCCACTGGCACCAGGGATGAGATCGTAGTTAGCTTCACTCAGACGAAAAATCTTTATAGTCCGAAGAAAACTGTTGCTGTTTATAAAAGAAAAGTTACAGTTTCAGCCAGTTTTATTATCTTTTATCTTTTTTAAATTTGGCACCCAGTAAACGCTGATGTGGTGGTCATGTTTTTTGTCAGGCCAGCAAATAAAGTTTGCTGGGGAAATTAAGATAAATATTGCCCTGTTATGCACACAGTGATGTTTGGATTTACTGAAAGGGGTTAGTACCTTGGCTGTGTGTGTGTGTTGCGTTACTTCGAGCCCCCTTTTGAGTCGCCGGAACCCCCCTCTGCGTTCCAGGACCTCCCGCTTTACAAACCAGGCACTGAGTGCATCAAAAATGAATAATTGCAGGTCTGGCTGCCCTCAGCTTTCATAAACAGCAGATGAAAACAGATTTTAATTTTTCCCCTGGAAATGCCTTGACTTTTTTTTTGTAAACACGCTTTATGTTGCATCATAGCTGCACATATGGTCAAAGTAATAAAAAAAATGTATGTATTTGAGAATGAGTGTGTACTGTATGTTACAGTCTTCGGTATTTTCTATGGACAATGCTGATTTTACCTTTTAAATCCACAACAAGTCTTGTTTTCTAGGTGTGGCTGTGTGGAGGAAGCATAGAAGTGATACCTTGCTCAAAAATTGCCCACATTGAACGAGCTAAAAAGCCATATGTCCCTGACCTGAATGCCATGGTGAGACGCAATGCACTGAGGGTGGCGGAGGTTTGGCTGGATGAGTATAAATACAATGTCAACATCGCCTGGAACCTTCCCATGGAAGTACGATCTGACATCTCTTTATTACTCGCATGAGTTTCCATTTTTATAATCAAAATCTAATTAGGTTTTATGAAAGACTGCAGACACTGTAGTTCCTCTAAATGATGAAAAATGGCATCATGTGGCGTTATTTTCCAACAGCATCATGGGATAGACATTGGAGATGTGTCGGAGAGAAAGAAGCTGAGAGAGAGGCTGAAGTGTAAGCCCTTTCAGTGGTATCTAGATAATGTTTACCCCTTGCTGGAGCCCCTGCAGAACCTACTTGGCTATGGAGCTGTAAGTCAAACACAAAATATATCTGACTGCATGTGACCAGATGAACCTGCAAGTTTCCCTATTATAAGTTTTTAAGTGTTTCACTATAAACATGATTCAATTTGAGCACTTAGACCCAACTTATAGAAATTTTGGTGAATTTTATTCAACCCAACACATTTCCTTAAGTTGCATTTATGATAATGAAATGTTGCATGAGCATTTCTTTTCTGAAGAATTCTATGAACTGTAGAAAAAAACGATTTGGCCCTTTCTAGATATGCGTTTTTTAATTAATAAAAACACCTCTTTCTTTCTAGATATGCAGTAAGATGTAAATCAATGATTTTCAGCACATAAAACATCTGTGACACTTCCAATATGGTGGAAGCTCAACGTTTGAACAACAATCAGGAGCCGCTGGTCACTGAAAGCAACTGCTTTGCCTTCCTTTTCCACTAGCACAAGTAATTTACAATGAAGTAGGAAAGGTTTGTAATAGAAATGGTTAGGATTAGAAGGTGGTTTAAGATCTTGGATTATTAGTAGGAGCAAATCAAAAGATCTTCTGGAAGATTAAGCAGATGATTCTATTGTGCAACCACACGTACACAAGTTTAACATTAGGTGACATTAGTAAAAACAAAACTCTCACTTAAAATCGTGTCAGAAGTTTACAAAATCTAAACGAGCCTCATCTGACCAACGTTGAGATTTACTTGGTTGCAATAAGCAAAAATTATAGCTGGACAGAGTAGAGAATTTTACAAAGAGGAAGGAAACTCAAGCACGAGGATAGATCAATCATTTCCTCAACATTTCTCTCCGTTTATACTCACCCACTTTTAGACAGAATTGGTCTTTTTTTTTTTTTTTAGATCAACCTCTTACACCATGTACAAAAACTTCTAATTTAGCTTAGGTTACAAACCAGCCCCATGTCAAGGGATTTAACTACATTTTCAAACTATTTGTTCATATGAGACGAATGTTTGCTCTTTTGGTTGTTTTGCTAACGGCTTCGGTTTCTGGTCCCACTGTGGGCAGAAGTGCAGAAAGTCAGCTTTACCATGCAGGAGGAATCTGACCTTCACCTGCGTACCTGGGGTTCCATGTCAAATTTGAGTTAGACCAACATGATTACATACATGCAGGGCTAATGTGACGTTTGTACCAGCAAACATTAGCATTGATGTAAAAGTAAAGATGAAAAGCAGATCCTGAACGCATCAAAATATACAAAGACGGAAAAATTTCCCTCCAGAATCACCTGATCACCAAATGTTTGTACCAATCTTAGAAAGGTTGTGCTTGAAAAAGGCAGAAGAATCTGAGATCTAGCAGCCTTTAGCAAGCAGAATGATTCAAAATTGTCTAAGCAAGAATCGTGGCAGGCTACCAATAAAAACAAATGAAGCAATTTTTAAAATGCGTTACATCTACAGTGGTTTGTTTGTGAAATTGGAAAGCTCAAATCTTTCTTTAAATTAGCTTTTTTTTGGTTCAGGGCTGTAGACGATGGATTTAAAGTAAAACCTGTTGCCTTGTTTCTGTATTTTTCCATTTTTAGAAGCATCTAAATAAACTTTTTGTCCTATTTATGATCTATTTTGCATTTCACTATATATGTCTAAATGTTAGTCATAGGTTCCTCCTAAACCTTTAAAGGTGACCTGATATTTCTGCTTCTGTTGGCAGATGATTAATGATCTAAAGCCAGATCTCTGCATCGACCAAGGCCCGATGCCCGGGTACACTCCCATCCTATATGGGTGCCATTTCTTCTCCTCTCAGGTATGGGCGGAGCTGTAAACGTATACTGGAGATTCTCCTTGGTGTTTCATTGTTCTTGTTCTGGGTTGCAGCACTGTTACTATCACACTGATGGCCAGCTGTACATCGGCGAAATCAAATCTCACAAGTACCAAAGCAACATCTGTCTGGTGGACCCCGGCTCCGGAGTCTTTGCAGGACTGTACGAGTGCAAATTGGCCCAGCAGAAGAAATTACACATGCTATGGGATTTTAATCAGGTAAAAATGTTGTTGAAACATAAATATGCACCAAAGAGGGTGGCTTCGTTAGTGGGACATAAAGAGCGTTTTGTTTGCAGGGAGGACCTATCCAGAACAGAGAAACGAAGAGATGTCTGGAGGTTGCCCAGGATGAGGACGGTTACATCAAACTTGTCCAGCGCTGCAGTGATCAACGCTGGAAGATACAACATGTCTTTGGAAAAAATGCACAAAAACCGCACCTCGTGTAAAAAGATCTGCAGGACTTAATGAGCCGCCAGCAAAGTTTTAAAATGATTAGTAAGATAATTTATACTTCACTATAATTTAATTTACATTATTGCTTTTGATTAATGTAACTGACGTACATTTTTGACACAAAAATATGAACTGCCACCATTTTTTTTGTTAAAAAAAAAGGAGGGGTGCAGAAATTTAGCTCCTTGCAGCACCTACCTTCCCATGTCATCCAAAACAAAATGTGGTTTATTAAACTTCTCGGTTTGGAAACTCCAATCTAGTGATACCCAATAATATGTAAAAAAAAAAAAAAAAGACTGCTGATGGCAGACGGGTGAGTTTTGTAATTTAATGATAAAAGAAACATTCAAGTCAAACAGGATCCGTTGGGGTCAGGCTGTCAGGAGTTACTAGAAATGAAGGCGTTCCATTTGTTCTGCCATGTGATGAGAGCAGCGTCCTTCAGATGAGCCGGCAGCGAGCTGTACCTGTAAGCAGAGGAATCGTCATGCATGCTTTTAAAGCAGTGCTTCCAGCGCCCCCCTATTTATTATCCAGGTCCCTTAACGCCCCCCGCAAGTGTCTTCCCAACACATCAGGCCCAATGTGGATTAATCTGTGTAACATAAAAACCTGTAGTGAAGCTTGTATGGTGAGAATAGAACTAATACATGCCATGATAATCAAAACTTTAATTAAAACTTATTTACAAACAACATCCATTTAAAAAATAATTACAAAGCATCCAATAAAAAATGGTGAAAAAAAAATGTCACGCTTGTGTTTTCCTGGAATAAAAACAGAACTTAATGCAAAGGTTGGATCGGAAAGTTGAGATATTTATTAGAATAGTAGCAGCTGTGTTTTGTAAATTTTAGATGTGGTTATTTGTTTCTTATAGTTTTAAACATCTTTGTACAGGGATAGTGGAGATGTGTTAATTCCAGAATGTGTGATGAGATGTATTAATTTTAAAAGCACTATAAAAAAATAAACACTAATCCTGAAAAGTAAAATCCTAAAATAAGATTCCTTTGACCCGTCAACAATAGCAACACATATAAAAGGACAGAAGTTAAACAAAATCATATCGTCTGTCTTACCTTTGCAGTTTTTCAGAGGATTGTGTATTTGTTTAAAATGAATCACTCAAGTTCAGGTTATTTTCATAGAGATAAAAGATTTTAGGATTGTGTGAGCCATCTTCTTACAGTATACGATCTTTGGGTCTTCCTTTTGATCATATTTGCTGCTGCGCACGTTTATATCTTCAAGAATGTGATTGGCCAGTAAAGGTGTCAATCAACTGCCAAGCCAATCCCGCCGCCCCAAAAGAAACGACACCGCCCCCCTTTCATAATTAATGCTCCTAGCGCCCCCCGATGTTATTACAACGCCCCCGTTGAGAAGCTCCGTTTTAAAGGCTTGAAATATATATTTTTTGTAGCCTCTTTAACATGAACGGAAGAGTTTTAAAACTTTAAATCATAAGATAAAGAATACTGTTCTTTATTTGTTTGGTTTATAACAAAGTTCCTCCTCAGCTTGCTTGGGTTTCTTGGAAGAAGTTACAATAATGTGTTGCTTCAATGTTAATTTAGGGAATACCTATTCTGTTTATTTTTGTATATCTACTAAAATCCAACTTTAATTAATCACAGATGAGAACTTTATCCACATAAAAGTATTGGTGGTTTTATTTATAAATGCTGATCTGTCCAGGTGGTGATTCTGCCGCCTGCCTGATGGCAAATGGGAGATTCTCAAAGCCCCCTAAACCCTGCACAAGTGGGAATAGCTGATGGATGGATGCTGAAAACGCTCCTTGTTGCTCTTTTGTGAATTGTACGTTCAAACAAAATTTAACAAATCAGCTCAACAAACCAGCAGAGCCACTTGGAAAAGCAAATTCCAACCAGCAGTAAGCAATTTAGTCTCCTTTTAAATGTAAATTAATCTAAATTAAATTATATGTTTGCAATAAGTTGCAACAAAATTACTGCAAAAACTTTTATAAAAGTTATAAAGATTAAAGTAAACACAGACAGTCCTGCTGTTTAATGGCTGTAAATTGCTAAATAATTTTTTAATGGCTCCAAAATTTGAATTTCTCTACAATGTAAATTCACCTTCCACCAGAAAAAGTTTCAATCGAAGAAATCAATTATTTTAATTATTTCACCTAAACTCCCAGAAAGCCTCAGATCAGCTGAAACAGTTTATTTTAATTTGAAATTAAAGATCCACCCGTTCCTGCTGCATTTCAATCGTTTTTTTTTTTTTTATTAAATTTTTAAACTATCATATTTTCCACACAAGAACTTTATTTCTTGCATTTTATCTATTTTATTTCAGCTATTTTCTTCTATTTAATTTCTTGCAATCTTTGTTTTTTTAATGCACTTATTGCTTTCTGCATCCTGCTGTAACGGTTTATGTGAAGCACGTTGAATTGTCTTGTACATGAAATGTGCTATACAAATAACTTTGCCTTTGCCTTTAAAAAGAAAACCCCAAAAAACTCAAACATAAGATTTTACACCATGTTTGAGGACCAAGAAATCTCAACGTTTTAATCTGTTGTCAAAACAAAGGGTAAATGGACTGTACTTGTATAGCACTTTCTAGTCGTGTGGACCACTCAAGGCGCTTTACACTGCAGGCCACATTCACACAGCACTTCTATGTTCGATCATACACGTTCATAACACAATAGACACGTCAGGCGGCAACGTGGGGTTCAGTGTCCTGCCCACTGTGGCTGTTACTGGTATGGAATGGCACTTTTTGGCATGTATTCAGGGGATTTCTGGAATCGATCCACGGACTTTCAGGTAGGCAGACAACTGCTCTTCCTCCTGAATTTAATGGGTCTACCTCACTCTGCCTATTGGTTAGTAATATAAAATAATGGAGCGTTAAGTGAATTGATGGTTTTGATTATTTCTTTTGATTTGTTGACGAGTTTAAAATCTTTTGGTTGTGGAAAGCGTTTTGTGCTACTTGAATGGAAAGTACTTTTTAAATAAGATCTGATTTGATATAAGGAATCCTCAAAGCATCTGAAAATATATAAAGTGTTTTATACGTATGAAATAAAAGTGGACGGATTCAGACCTGATGGAGTTCAGAGCCAGCTCTTTGAGAGTGGCCAGGTTTGCCTTCAGTCCCCCGATGCCAACAAAAGCCTCGTAAAAGTCGTAGGAGAGGCCTGTGGTGCCAAACAGAGATGGGTCATCAGAGCTGATCACTACTGGGTGGCCCTCAGACATCAGCACAGCGGCAGGGTGGTTCCTCAGATCTGATACCAGCTTCAGCACCTGCAGGTTGAAGGTCACACAAACTCAGATGCTTTAAAAATGAAAACTGGTATGTGCTGCCTGCTCCATCGTGTCAAGCCACCTGGTTTGAGATGGGGCAAAGTTCCACAGCTATGTTTCTCTTCCTGGAAAGCTCTTTGGCGAGCGGATGGTGGGCCAAAGCATAGCCATGCCCGATTCGTGTGGTGTTGAATAGGAGAGCGTCAAGAATATTTTGATCTATGTCGGTGCCTTCATCATCTGCACACAACAGGACAGTATAATGAAAGTTTATTTTCTAAACTACTGAGTGCTATTTGTCATGTATTTGGAGACCCACCTGTCTCCCCCGCGTGAAAGTAGTACGGCAGTGTTTCCCCCAGCTCAGCTGGCAGAGAAAGTGCTTCTTTGAAGTACCAGAGAGTCCTCCCACTGTTCTCCCTGCCAACCTGGAAACCATAATGATAGATCCAACTATAAGCCAGTATTTCACAGACAGAGGCAGGCAACATAGAGTTGTAATTTAAGTTGCATATTATTATCATTGGCACTTTGAAGGTAGAATAACAGAATTTCCTACCATGTCAAACCCCACGACTATATCTGGGAATTCCTTTTTCAGATGGATGGCCTCTTTTACAGCTGCTTTGACCTCAGATACACTCAGAGCCCTGAAAAGAGCAGCAGTAGACACGGAAGACTTCATCAGATGCTGAGTTTCTACTGAAAGCGGCCGGAGAAAAATCTGCTTTGCTTATATCCAACAGGTCAAATTCATTTCACAAAAGCATAAATACAGTGGGGCAAAAAAGTATTTGGTGAGTCACCAGTTGTGCAAGTTCTCCCACTTAAAAAGATGAGAGAGGCCTGTAATTTTCATCACAGGTAAACCTCAACTACGAGAGACAAAAAGAGAAAGAAAATCCAGAAAATCACATTTTCTGATTTTTATTGAATTTCTTTGTAAATTCCTCGGTAAAATAAGTATCTGGTCACCTACAAACAAACAAGATTTCAGCTCACGCAGACCTGTAACTTCTTTAAGAGGCTCCTCTGTCCTCCACTCGTAACCTGTATGAATGCCGCCTGTTTGAACTGGTTATCAGTATAAAAGACACCTGTCCACAAGCTCACACAGTCAGACTCCAAACTCCTCTATGGCCAAGACCAAACAGCTGTCAAAGGACACCAGAAACCAAATCAGAGACCTGCACCAGGCTGGGAAGACTGAATCTGCAACAGGTAAGCAGCTTGGTGTGAAGAAATCAACTATGGGAGCAATTTTTAGAAAATGGAAGACATAGAAGACCACTGATAATCTCCCTCCATCTGGGGCTCCATGCAAGATCTCACTCCGTGGGGTCAAAATGATCACGAGAATGGTGAGAAACAATCCCAGAACCACATTGGGGGGACCTAGTGAAGGACCTGCAGAGAGCTGGGACCAAAGTAACAAAGGCTACCATCAGTAACACACTACGCTGCCAGGGACTCAGACGTGTCCCCTGCTTAGGCCAGGACATGTCCATGTCCATGATCTCAACCCCATAGAAAGTCCGTGTTGCCCAGCGACAGCCCCAAAACATCTCTGCTCTAGAGGAGATCTGCATGGAGGAATGGGCCAGAATACCAGCAGCAGTGTGTGGAAACCTGGTGAAGACTTCCAGAAAACATTTGACCTCCGTCATTGCCAACAAAGGGTTTATAACAAGGTATTGAGAGGAACTTTTGTTATTTCTACTTCTAGTATAATTTGCAAATAAATCCTTTTAAAATCTAAGTGGGAGAACTTGCACAACTGTTGGCTGACTAAATACTTTTTCTGCCCCACTGTATAGGCATCTAACAATACAAATGTACCCAATTGACAAAAGGGGAGGGAGAAAAAAAACTTATTTATTCATACCCCTTCACCCATAATTAATAATTAAACTTTACAATCATCCTGCTTCCCAAATCTTATATATTTAAGAAAGGGGAAAGTATATTTATATACATACATATATACATACATAATCATATATATATACACACCTACATACATGCACGCACATACATATACCCATACATACATATACAAACATATACATTTACACATACACCTACATACACACAGATATCCCTACACACCTACCCATACATATATACATACACATAGACAGACATATACAATGGCTAATAGTGAAAAATGGTTCCGAGAGCTCAGTCATTATTTCATGTACTAAAGAAAAAGGTCTAAATCGGCTACAAATTGGAATTTTCCCCCTTTCTCCATATCTGAATTGAGTGTGGTGAAATTCAGTTGAATACTTTCTTGGTGCAAACATCAGTGACTTGAGAACAAAACGACTCCAGTAACTTCTCACTTTAAATGAGATGGAAAAAAGCTGCTGGTTTTTGTGATGCTTTGAGTTTGAATTCAGTACATTTCTGTTATCAAGTCTTTTTATTTCCATTAAAACCATAAATCTGAAAATTAGCAGGTTTCCTCCTTTAGAGCGGTGTTTCTCAATCGAGGCTACATGTACCCGTTGGGTCCTTGGAGACAATCCAGGGGGCACGTGAGAAAATATAAAAGAGATGACTTATTATATCTTTAGCTTGAGGTGAGCGAGTTCAGGTGGTCAGGATTACTACACGGATGTAGAAATGTACATTTAAAATAGCTTCTAGGTCTTAAAATAGTTCCTGTAATCAGAACGTGAGATAGAATGATTTTCACCTCCAGATACCTGGGATTAAATGTTCTGGGATTTTTGTAAATCCATTGTGATCTGCACCTTGTAATGAACGTGTAAATATAAAATAGAAATACAATTTATACTAAAACTATAAAATATTTGATTCATAATATATATGTAGTTAATTAAAAATGTTAAAATATATTTTAAAAATAATATAACAATAATATATATTTAAAAAAATATTTTTAAATTATATAATTTATTTTATAAACTTATATAATTATAAAAAATGTATATAATTTCTTTATATATGATATATATATAATAAAAATAAGTAAAAATATGTCAAATAAAATAAAATGATCTAAATGCTTGAAAGTTGGCAAATTATTGTTAAAATTGCATTTATGTTTCCTGAGACATTTGGGATTGTTCATGTTTTCTAAAAGGATAATTTAATAAATGTAAACATCTTGAAAATGCACATGTACTTGCTTGGATTGTAACTAAAGGGAAAATGTGGTAGTTCAGTTATTTTTGGGTTATTATGCTCTTGTTTTACTGATCTGACCAACTTGTGGCCCCTAAGCTAAAATGTGAATTGACTCCTCTGGTTTGGGGTTTCTGGGCTGCAAACATGTTCTCCAGGAGATACAACGCTGAATAAAGTTTGAGATCCACAACCTGAGTACTCATTTCATGGAAATAACTCAGTCTAGACTCTCTACACGCCTTCTATGTAATGCTTTTTTCTGGATTTTCATGACATCATAATGCAGGAATTTTCTCAAATTGAATTAATCTCTTCTACAGCAGCAGAAAACACAACTTTCCTGTTTTTCTTTTCCTCCCAGATTGCCGTCCTGCCCCTTTAACAGCCACGTCTACAGCCAATTCCTTTGTTTTTTAGTTGAGGATCATTTAGTTTAATGCAGTGTGGAGTTCAGAGCTCATCATCCCCACTTTATTTAACTTGAGTGGAACTTTTTTTGTCTCAGTAACCACATTGTTTGGCGTCCTGGTGACAGGACTTGCAGGTTGCAACATGCAAATGTCAGTAAGTCCAAACATTCACATGGTTTTGATATTGCCTATTAATCTGATATTCTAATTACATTTAGAAGATCTTAAACTTTTAGTGAATCCCATAAATGAAGCAAATTATGAACTTTTTGTCTTATTTAGTCATTTCCTAATCATTTCCTGGCCACCATTTTGGTTGTGTTTCCTCACATGAGAAGATTTTATTCATAAAAGTATTTTTCTTAAAAGCATTTAAAATGCTTCTTTTTTTAAAAAAAAAAAAAAAAAAAAAAGGCTAAAAAAAAAACTGGGGACAAAATGTCCTTCCTCTCTAATCATTAGTGGACAAAAAAGTCCCCTCTCAAGCCCTGCTTTTAAAAAAAAACGAGAGGTGGATATTCTATTACCTCCAACAAGGCGGATGTTGTGTTTCTGGCAGCGTCTGTCAGTCGGTCACCAACATAATTTAAAAAGTTATGGACGAATTTTGATAAAATTTCCAGGAAATGTCAGAAATGGAAGAATGAACCAGTAATTAGATTTTGGGGGTGATCAGGTCCCGATCTAGATCCAGGAATTTTTAAAGGATTCTTTACTATTGGGAAATACGGATCATTTTACCATTAGATAATGGTCAGAATCATTGGGGGGAAAATTACAAGATGACATCAGTGTAGATGTTAACTGCACAGAGGTAACCCAGGCTGCCACCAGTAGAGAACACGTAAATTTCTTCAATACCTTCAAGGCTAAAGGGATGTTTCCAGGGTCAAGGATTGTAAATAAGATGTGGCATCTATCCTGATGATGGAAATAGATAGTGATATAAGATGGAATGATACATAAGAGTGTTGGCATGGGGTTGGTAACTGGGTGGGCTATGGCTTGGAGGAGGTCTGTGCCCTCTGAGTGCTTCTAGTTTCCACTTCATTCAGCTTAAATCACTAAATCATTTCAGTCCTAATCAAAATGTCCAAATGTGCAATTATTCAAATTATTTTAACCCTTTAAATGCCAGTTTGATGACACAATGTCAGTGTTTATATGGAAGAAAAAAACACTAAAGAGATATATTTAATTACGTAACTAAACTAGTAGTTAAAGGTTTAAAATTATTTGAATACTTACATAGTTCTTGGGTTTTATTTTGGACTAAGGCTGATTGGAAGATTTGAACAAAAATATTGAAAATTTGTTTTTTTGCTTTGCTTATTTTAGAAGTTTTTTGGGGAAAGGATTTTTTGTACACTGATAACTCTACGCCAATCATAATCCTGACAATGTGTAAAAAAACAAAAAATGCATAAAAATTTGTCTTGTTACAAAAATACAATATATTTTCGAGGTTTAAAATATTTTTTTTTTATAACAGTGACATGTCATAAAACGGGCATTTAAAGGGTTGAAATATTTCAAATAATTACGTATTTGGTAGTTTTGATTATGACTGCAGTTGATTTAGCGATTTGACCAAAAAACAACAACTAATCTTTCATGTTTTCATTGCAAATTAAAGCAACTCAATGAAGATATATTTCCACCAGATGTTTTACCTGTGGACAGAGATTATGATCCGGGCCCCGAGAAAGTCTGGATGATCTCTGACAAATGTCTTGGTAACTTCTTGAAACGTGTTCAGATTCCAGATCTTATCGTGAATGGTCCCATCGAGCTCGTAGGTCTGCAACACACAGTCCAGAAATGCAGAAAAGTCAGAGCTAAGGCTGCAAACGACGCTGGAGGGATCAGGTGTGAAGAAAGAAGCACACAAACCCTTGACAGACCGCTGCGCAGCTCCACATACATGATCTCGTCCCGGTGCAGCTCCTCCAAGCCCCGGTAGAAGTAGTCCCTCAGCACAGGAGCGTGGGTGATTAGTCCTGAGGCAGCAATAAAGGCTTTCTCGAACTTCTCCCACACAACATCCTGGTTTGGATACTCACCATCTGGATCCTCGGTGAACAGCGTGAGGTGCTGGATTAAACTGGAAGGTACCCAAAAACAAACCAAGTCAGGTTTCCTCCAAAACATCTTACTGTGACATAGTGAAGTTTCAAGGGAATGAACCTGTTGTCAAATCCTGTATTGTCTCCTATTTTGGCTCTTAATGTCTCCAGCAGCTGCCAGTAGAAGCAGTCCCACCGTGGGAAGGGCTGGCGATCTGAGAAGAGGAAGCGGACCGAGTTGTCCCACGTGAAGCAGATGTAGCAGTGGGGTCTGTAGGTGACATTTCTCACCAGCCATTCAGGACTGACCATGGACGAGCCGTGGACATGGAGGGCTGCGCCTGTCGCCACAACAGCAGAGCGATGCCGTGAACACAGGCTTTAAAATCATCTGGAAACGGCTGGGGACCTCCTGGAAACTGTGTTGTCTTTGGAAATGATTCATGTCTGTGTTTGGCTCATGTCCTTTCTCTTTGTACTGGTGTGAGTTTGTCTCCTACTAAAGCGCAGCTTTTAGTACCGTAACATTTCTGTTCAGCCACCTTTTTTACACTTGATTTATTACTTTTATTCCCTTTTTATTCCCAATTTATTCTTTTATAATAACACTAATCATATTTATTAATTGACTTAGTTATTTAATAATATCATTGTTGGGATAAAACTAACAGGAAGTGAAAAATATTATTTTAGTTTTGGAGAAGGGGTGGGATATAATAAGTTTTACGTCTCCTTTTTGAGCATGGTCTTTGTTTCTTTTGTGTGTGTGTGTGTATTTTGTTATTATTTATTTATTGTATTTGGAAAATTCATGGCTGTACATTTGTGTACATATGAACTACTACCATGTTTCTCTAGTTTTGATTGCAGTTAATAGAAAAGCAGTTTATGAAGCATTTTGATAGAAAAAGAGGTTTAGAGATGAAGTTTAAGTTTCAGTGATGGTTCTATGTGATCAGTTAAATTAAAGCACATCTTCACTGTCCAGTTATAACTGCTTGTGTAAAGTCTGTGAATAATTTCTGTTTTCATATTATCCGCTTCTGATTGTTCTGTTAATAATGTTCCAATCTGGACGCCCTCAAGTTGCAGTGCAGTGACGTTAGATGTTACACAATAATGTTTTCAGTAGCAGCCTACAGGTGCCACATATGCGAGTTTTACAAATATAGGCAACTTATTTTATTAGTGATTATGATAAAACTAAATATGATATATACTCTATAAGAGAGAAACACTGTGAGACACTTCTAATGTCACTATATATATATTTCAGATATTAAAAAGTCAATCTTGCGAGAAGGTCTGATTTTTTGGAGGAAAAATAAAGAAATGAAGGGCTCGAGCCTTTGGCACAATCCTGTATGTGCTTATACTTTTACATATCATCATGTTATAATGTACCATATGTAGTTATTATGCTCCTCATATGTGGAAAAACTCCCATAAAACTGGAGGTCTGCTGGCACTTGCAGACGTTTTAAATCAAGGTTAAAATCTTTTATCAAAACAGCTTTCTTACATTTCTGTATTCTTCTATTTTTGTTTTTCGGCTTTTATCTTCTTCATTTTACTCTTTATAAGTTTGTTTTAACATACTTTTAGCGCTTCCCTAGAACTCTGCTTTTAATGTTTCCTGTAAAGCATATTAAATTCTCTTGTGCATGTAACGTGCTGTTCAAATATCCCTGCCTTCCCTTGCATCCATATCATGCGCACATTCACCACCACTCAAAAGTTTGGACACACTTCCCCATTAAACGTTTGACTGGTAGTGTACATTCATACATATGTTTTTTTGTGAAATAAACATGTCTGAAACATAACCCGGAATGGAAGGGATAACGTTTTCCTTGACTACAGGATGAATTGTCAAATGAGAGCTGAAGCTTTGCCCAGACTGGGTCATGCAACAGGACAATGAGCCCAAACACAGCAGCAATTCTACAGCAGAGAAGCTTTAAAAGATCCGTGATGAAAAATCCCGACCTCAACATGGCTGAACTTTAAGAGAGCTGTGTCTAAAAATGAGTGCATGCAAACCTCAATGAACAGTAGTGTTGTAAAGGATGAACCTAAATTCCAGCACAATGATGTGAGAGACCAACATAATACCCTACATGAGATGGAGTTTTTTCAACCATACAGCTATACTAGAAAAAATAAAGTCTCTGTAGGCCCATTCAGTAAAATATCTGTGTGTAGCGTCACCTTTAGGCATTTTCTGCAGCAGTTTGAAGACTGCACTCTTCTCGATTAGAGGCTTTGCCTTGAAGAAGTGAACAGCAGGGAGAAAGTGTGCAGCGGACATCTCCTGCTCCTTTATTCGATGGAGATAAGCGTCCAGCTTCTGCTCTGCGGCCGTTAACGTCAACAGGCCTCCAGTCTGTCTGGATGCCTCCTGACGCATCAGCCGGTCCCTATGAGTGGGGTCAGGCATCCCATCGGTCTCCCTCGCAAACCACAGAAGGGGTACATAAGTAACCAGAGCCAGGCAGAGTGAGACCACCATGTCCTTGTGTCCCACAGTAAGGATCTGTATTTCTAATAAAACATCCTCCACAAGAGCAGGATTGCTTTATTTGGTGCTGGGAAGAAAGAAAAACCAAATTATATTAAAGTGTGAGAGGAGAGGGGAGGTTCTTTTTTGTGGCTTTGTGGTTAAATACATTTAACAAGCTTGTTTTAAATCAACAACCAGACCTGTGATATTAAACTTATCAGGGAGCCACTTAAGATGAATCTTTAAAGCAAATCGAGCTGCTTTCAGTCATACTTACAGTTCAGGAAAAGCTGCCGGTGTCCTGCGTCTCAGCTCCGCCGTCTGACTGAATGATCAGCTTGTTTTCCACAAGAATCTCAGCGCCAGCCGAGCACGTCAGCAGAATACTCACAGCAACTGGATAATTGGGGCATTTTTGTCTGACTAATACCATGTGATAAGCTAATGAATGAAGCATGAACGAGGAGTCAAGAAGAGCACAGACTAATAATTTGTGTTGTTTTTATCTTTACTCAGTACAACATTTTCACTGAGACAATCAAAAAACAAACGCACACATACATATAATTTAATCTGGGAAACCTCATTTACATACAGTGCACCTTCTGGAATGATATCTGCTTTCTTCGTGACAAAGGAATAATGTACACTCGATGTAACATCAATAAATTAACTCTGCAAGGTCAAGTTCGGTCTCCAGTTTTGTTTCTAGGATACCATTTATTTGTTTGTGATTGGTTGGAGCAGACATCCATTAGCTACACAATGCCCTATGCAACTTCTAATGTGCTGCAGAGGTCAATGAAACGTGGAAAACTGTGAGAGAGAAGCCGTGTTTTGTCATGAAGACTGATCCAATTAGAGGACAACCTGTTTAAACATCCAGCCAATCACCCGGTCCTGACTAATCACTGTAAACTGAGACCATGGAAAAGGAGCAGCAGAGGAAACCAGTCCTTAAAACCAGCTGCGCACCACCGTGCGTGCACACGCGTGATGTGGAGCTGCAGCTTCAATCATGTCCCTTAAAGCACAGGAGAAAACAAAATACAGCAATACATCACACAACGACAACGCATCTCTTCTCCATCACAACTTTCACAGACAAGGAATGACGCCTTTCATATGACAAAATAAAAAATTAAAAGAAGTGCTTATTTCAAACACAGCCGAGGTTCTCAGTCCAAAAACTTGCGGTTCGGATTGGCACCGAAGAGAACCACCCGGATCTCAGGCATCATCTGCAAACAAAGCAACGGGGAGAAAAGCACATTAGAAAGTGGAGGAAGCAAAACTGAAGCACCTTGTTCGGTTTCATCCCAGACCTCAAGTCCCTTCAGTCAATGTGCCGACTTTTAAATAGATAAAAAACCCACATTAAACCCATCTATGTTATCAAGTGGGACAATGTTTGTTCAAGTAGAAATCCTCCACACTGTTTCATATGAGGGAGCCAAAAGTCTACATACATCTTAAAATCACTAAAACCTGATTGTTTGTACTTTACACAGTTAATTTTTCCTTGTGGTGTTGTCAGAGCTTTGGCTCCAGAAGTTGGAGGTGAATCGTGCTCTGATGAAAAGGTCAAAAAGACTTAAATACATACAGTAAAAAAACAGCCAGCGTTCCATCTTGTGACAACTCATGTCCCTTTCGGGCCTTCACGGGCCAGATTTAACGTTTCTGAGCTTTACACTAATCTCATTTGGTCAAAATGCATTTAAAAGTAATTCCATTTCAGACCAATAATGGACTGTTAATCTAAAAAGTCATGTAATCCTTCATTTAATTAATTTAACATGAGATTACATTAAAAAAGTACTTTATAAAAAGAAGAACAGAATTTAACAGAAGCTTTAAACTCCTGGAGAACTGAAGAGCCAAAACATTTAGATTCATAAATAGAGAATAAATGTCAGCTATATTGGATGTTTTTTTTATAAATAAATCATTTGATGATGAAGCATGAATGCTGATGCAACAGATGTAAAAGGTTTTTATTTTTTCAGTAAGAAAAATGCTGCTTTTCTTTTTTGTTCAGGTCACACCATCCAAATGAATAAAATAAAAAGTACACTCAAACCTCCACTATCCCTAATTTCCACTCATTTCACAAACATTTTTAATTGTTTACTTTTGGCTTGTTGTTTAATAAATGAATAAAAATCAGGAACGTTTCTGTTGGGGCAAATTGTTCATGCTTGACCACAGGACAACCATCTAACCATAAGCATTTTATTAAGTGCCATCATGATAATGTTGTCTCTGCTTATCAGGAAGATACTCGGACTTTATCCACCGTGTGCAGCTTGTTTTATATCGATCGTAGGTCAAAACAGAGCTTAAAGTCCCACGTAGAGTAAAAAGCACCAAACAGCATCTCACTCTAAGTGATGGACTGAAGAAAAAGGTGGAAAAAACTTTTCAGAGATACTTGGAAGCTTCTACTTTAGTAAATTTATTTATTACCAATACACAGCTGATAAATTACAGTATGATCAGATGTGGTTCTAAGGTCCATTAGAAACTGAGCCAAACTCACAAAGTGCTTCCCAAAGAAAGACACATGAAAAATCAGCAAAACTATGAGAACAAATAGAATAAGCAGAGCCCTGCGAGAGACGGGCGACATGTCCAGGGTGTACCCCGTCTCTCGCAGGCGCCAGCTTCCCCGAGATCCGGACTGGAATAAGCGGTACAGAAAAGGAATGAACATGGAGAGAGAAAAGCTACTTTTATGTCAGTCATTATCTGTACCGCTTCTTCCATGACGGGTCGCGGGTGAGCTGGAGCCCATCCCAGCATTGCTTCAGGTGAGAGGCAGGTACACCTGGACGGGTCACCAGTCCATCGCAGGGCGCTACTTTTATGTTTTCATCAGAATTTAAATAATGAACAAAGATGACATTAAAAAAGTACCAAATAAAAATGAATAGACTCCATTTCAGCTGTAAAACTGAGTGAACACCAGTAATGAGGTTTTCCCACCTGCTGAGCCATCAGGTCCAGTCTGCTCTCCAGGGTGTTGGACACTTTAATCTTCCCATTTCCGTTATAGATCTCGATGCCTCCAGACCTGCAGGGAGAAAAAGAGCAACACAGAACCGGTCACGGACGTATGGCGCTTCATTCTCTAGACCCGTTTTCCTAACGCGACCTGGCTTACACATCGGGGGAGAGGAAGTTGTCCTGGTCGATGCGGACCTCTAGGTTGTTCTTCACAGCTGCTTTATAAATGGGGATGTTTTTCTGGATGGACGCCTGAAATCGGAGCACAATGCCATTATAATTTAGATTTCCAGCCCCAGTTTTATGATCAATTCAGCAGATTTTGATGCTAAAGATAAAAAATGCGGCATCACCTGCACCAGCTGAACATCCTGTTTACGGCAGCGGATCGTCACTTTGGGCTCCAGCAGCTGATAGAATCCCTGATGAAACATTAAAAATGCTTACCAAACCTTCGACTTACACCTCACAGCTTCATGGTTTGCTTTTACTCTCACAGAAACACCTCTGTATAAGTCCACACCTTTCAGCCTCAGAGACGACCTCGCTCTACAAATTAAACTGGGAACTGCATGATTGGCTAATTGAGGCCGGGCTGTTAACACAGAGATCATAAACAATGTGCTCCTGACTTGTTCAAAGGAACAACGGCAGAGTTTATGGAAAAGGATGTTGTCCATTTTCTGTAGCTCATACAGCAAATTAATTCCACTCACATGCTTTCTGTTGGTGAGATGTCAGACACAGATATCTCAAATTTAATATGAACAGCCAAGAAACTGTATACCATGAAGGAAAAGCAATAAAAAATGTTCATGTATTTCAAAATACACGTCTTTGTTGGTAACATCAGTTCATCGGGTCCTTTTAATAGATTTGAAGGACACGGATACGACGCCACAAATAAAACACATGAAATAAATCCATTAAAAACATATAGTAATATATTTGTATAATATAACAAAGAGACAAAGTTTTATTTTAAAATGGTTGAACATATTTCTATGTTCACGCGGATGCTTTGAAACGGATATTTTCCTGTGATAATCCAGATTAAACTCCATTAAAAATATTGATTGCGCAATGTTAACTACTTCTGAGAGACATGCTTACGAGCCGATTCTGAACTAGAAGCTGGTCCCAGAACTCTGTCCGGCTGTGTGAGATATGGATGTGAGGAGGTGGGGATGCGAAAGCTGCAAACCAACCTGTAACATCAAGCCGTCCATCAGAGCCGAATACCTGGCCGGGTCTTTCGCAACGTTAGCGAGCCGCTGGCGAGCCTCGTTCAGCATGTCCTGTTTGTGCAAAAACACGGTAAGTTTCTAGAACAATCCATCTGGCTTAAAACCACTTAATGATGACAGGATGATGTGCAGTGGCTCACCGAGATCATGTCATCGCGGGCCTTCAGTACCTTCAGTCGAGCCTGGTTCATGAGGTTTGACATTTGACTGTTAGGGAGACAATAACACACACATTGGACCTGCTTAGAGACTATTTCCGTCCCAGCAGACTGGAAGGAGGCGGGCTACTTTAGGGTGAAGCACGTAAATAAATTAAGGAATCTGTGTTATCCATACAGCTGCTTCTTTGTTCCTAAAAAGGCTGAAGTGACAAAGAAAGGAAAGACGTCGCCATGACTCACATTTTCTTCTGTTGCTCGATCTGCTTCTCTTTCTTCTCATAGTACTCCATTATTTTCAGCCTCTGGGTTTGGACCAGACGACCCTTCTCAATGTTGAACTCTTCTTCTGCCTAAAGGAGGAGAAACAGTTAATTCTAAGATAGTAGGCATCCTCCAATATAATATCACTTTCTATTTGCTCTCGTACAATTCTTTCAGTACTCTATGGGAAATTAATTTCTCATTTTTACATTTGGCTTATGATGATCTGCGTCAAGTCTGACGAGCTTTTTACCTTCTTGTCTAACTAAAATACAACTACTGTTAAACAATTATTACAAAGGCAGTAAGTCTAGATTTCTGTAAATGAGGACGAATATGTGGAATTTTTTACATTTTATTGAAATTTTTTGCTTTATAAAAATTTTGTACACATTTGGAAAAGAAAACAGTTTTAAAAATGTTCTCATCTTTATCCAAAGGTTTAATCTGACCAGCTAATGAAAAAAGAAAAAAAAAATTTAAATAGAAAATAAAAAAAAAACACTCTTAAGGAGTAATTTATATATTTCTTCACAAGTTTTATAAAAATGTAACTAAAAATAATAGAATAAAAATCTAAAAGGAAATAAAAATCTTGATTTGAAAAAAGATAACGAAAAAGAAAAGTGATATAAGAGGAAACTACAAGTGTTCGGTTTTCAAGTAGCGACATCGGCCAATCAGAGACGGACAGCAAGTGGAACTCTGTTCTGTTATTGACACGTCATCCCTGTGCACAAGTTAAATAATAAAAAGAACATTTTTAAATATTAAATCCATGTGCCAGAGCCAAATTAAACCTAAAATATTACCTCTGTTTATACACGGCTCAAAAAATAAAGGGAAGACTTAAACAACACAATGTAACTCAATCCCACTTCTGTGGAATCAAACCGTCCACTTAGGAAGCAACACTGATGGACAATAAATTCCACCTGTTGAGCAAATGGAAAAGACAACAGGTGGAAATTACAGGCAATTAGCAAGACACCCCAATAAAGGAGCGGTTCTGCAGGTGG
>JBAMHW010000026.1:21816736-21827511 GCA_037177495.1 Rhadinocentrus ornatus | reverse complement strand
TACTGAGCCTCATTTTCACTTGTTTTAAGGACATTACATCAAAGCTGGATCAGCCTGTAGTGTGTTTTTTCCACTTTCATTTGGAGTGGGACTCCAAATCCAGACCTCCATGGGTTAATAAATTTAATTTCCGTTGATCATTTTTGTGTGATTTTGTTGTCAGCACATTCAACTATGTAAAGAACAAAGTGTTTAATAGTAATAGTTCATTCATTCAGGTCTAGGATGTTATTTTAGTGTTCCTCCTATTGTTTTGAGCAGTGTATTTACATCTGCACTAAAAATGTGCTAATCTCTAGCGGCCCTAGTTGCGAGTGTCATCCAGTAGGGAAACATGCTGGAAGCCTCATCCATCTCATGCTGGTCTCTTTGTTTCCATCCCAGTAACAGCAGAAATGTAGAGATCAGACCCGGGTCAGATTTGGTCAGATTTGGAATTATCTGCACCTCGACACTAAAGAATAATTTGCACTTGTTCTTCGGGTCCAACCCTCCATTTATCTGTTCCTTCATTTCTACACATTTCTAAATTCTCTACTGGCTTATAAAAATTTTTAAAAGCCATGAAAATGTCCAAATTCCACATCTGACCCAGTCTCTGCCTGAAGAACTGATGTGTTTATACCTTTGCATCAATTTCCTCTGCCTTCTCATTGGCCTCCTGCTCGATGAAGGCCATCATGTGCTTGATCTGCAGGCAGGAATAAAGAACATGAATGAGGAAAAAAAGGCAAAATTTTCTCCCTGACATGGAACCTGGTTGAAATGAAGGCCCATTAAAAGTCAACGTATGATTGTAACACGATGCGTTGGCCTGGGTGGACGAGGTACTCTGACCGCATCTAGTTAAACAGTTTTGTCATGCAGCTGTGAAGTGTTTCTAACACTTTAGTGAGGAATATTTCTGTGCCTTGGGTTTTACACAGCTCAGATACCCCCATATCTCAATTTTCCAATTCATTTCTGTCCACATAACCCGATCAATCAATAATTTTCCTTATTTGTCCTACACATATACCAATAAAGTAAAATAACACAATGTCTTCTATTGTGATCCTGGTCTTTTAAGAATAACTCTGTTGTAACGCAGGTGTTTCTTTAACATGCCTATTTATTCTAAAGCTCAAGGTTTTATAAAAGTCATGGGCTTGTTATTTATTCACTTAGTTTCACTTTTAATATATCCCGTAATTCATTCATTTAATATAAGTTCTTTTATAAGAGCTTTTGTTGTCTGTGAAGCTGTTAATTGTCTTTCAGATCTGCTGAGAAAAGAGCTTAAAATGGTGAAATCTAGCCACCTTCTGCATAAAAATGACTCAGAAAGTAAATACTAGTTAAGGTTCCTGTTTGCCACCATCATGGAGATGGGGATCTTATAACGTACAGTTAGGACCACTTCTGTAGCTTTAGGTTTTTGCTTCTGAAAATCCCTTTCCATGCATACCCCGGCTCATTGACTCCAAGTTCCTCATCTGGCCCTGGCATGTGTTCATCATGTGATCATTTGGAAATATGACCCAGTGTGTGTCAGACACAACGTCTTCCTGCTTCGATCACAGAGAAACTGCTTATACTTTAAACTAACATGCTTACATCTAACACCCCCGTCCCAAAACACTCCAAATGCCCTGCAATAACAAGAATAGGTGACATTAAGTCTGTCTGTCTAATGCACACCAAAAGCAAAAATCACTGCTCTTATACGATTCTTTAAAATCACAATAAGATAATAGCCATCCTTTTCAAACAGACTGGTTTAACGGTGTCATTTTGAAGGTTAAATCGGTTCTTTACCTGCTTCTGTACGTCGGCATCGCTCAGCGCCATGGTTGCAGCTGTCAAAGATCCGCGGGGGCCTGTCAGAGAAAAGGACAAAAGGACGCAAATTAAAACTTCAAACGACGAAACGCGGCCGTCGTCACCAACGAGAACACTTTATTCCAAGGATGAGAGATTTACGTTAAATTTAATGTACCCTAAAAACACAGAAGAGAAAGTATTATTTTTCGCTGCAGTCGTGACTCCTAAAGATGTCTACGGAGGATCAGCTGATTTGCGCAGTCACATGATGTTCACTTCCGGTAGTTTAGCCAATCAGGTGCGAGCGTGAGTAAAGCTCGGCAGCAGGAAACCAAGCGGGTTTTCTACGTTTTTTAAAGCGTAACATTCATGTTTAATTGTTTACATTCATTACATATTAGTGAACGTACCTGGATTATATTTATTTTAATTCGTATATTTTAATTATTGAATATGTACTTTTAGTATACTTTATCTAATTATAAATAAAGTTTAGGGTTGCAATGGTGTTTCTTCCATTATAACTAGTCTATTTTGACTCATCAGTGTGGGTTCCTTACATGTAAGTTGCATAAGTTAACCCTGCCCCTGTTAAGGGAAGACTGAAAAAACTTTTTTTTATTATTTTTAATTTTTATTTTTTTATTTTATCATCCTTTGATACGCGAGAGGGGTGTCACTTGAGAAAGTTGTGATATTTATAATTGTTAAGTGTGCTATGATTTTTTAATTCTTGTTTTTATCTTTTTCCAGCACTTTGATCGACTAGAGCTGTATAAATAAAATTTGATTTGATACTAGCCATTAAGCATGGGGATCCATTTAAACCATAAATAACTTATAACCAGCACTTCCACCTTTATTATTTTCCCTTGTTGTTATATTTGACCAACCAAAACATGCGATAATGAAAAACAAAACAAAAACATAATTTCTGGATCATTTGAGTGGAAGAATTTGCCGGGTTTTTTAACCAGTCACGGGCTAATTTTACGTAAGTGAACACTGGCCAGAAAAAAGTCACACTTCTCTAATGAGCTAAAGAAACAAATGTTTTACTCAGTGAGGTAGCTCTAAATCTTAGTTAAGTACATCTCTCAAATAATTTATTGCCTTATAAAACAATAACAATAAAAGCTACATCTATTTTAGATGTGAAATGTCTCAGACAGCGACCCGATTTCGCTCGCTTAGTTGTGCGCGTTCACGCGAAGGGCATGCAAATCTCGGCATGACACCTGCTGCGTGAAACGCTGACAGCCTCTCTGTCTTTACGAGTAGGCTTAAACGTATCTCTGTGAGAGGGTGTATCTATAATTTTGCTAAATATTTTTATCCAATTTTACTCGTCCTTTGTCTAAATTGGTTTGTCTTTATTATTGATTTTATTAATATCTTACTATTATCCCAATTTTTGTTCAGTTTTATCATTTCATACGATGTTTGTATTTATTCTTTATTTAATTTCTTCTTTGTGTTTTATTTGCTATGCTAAGCACTTTGATTCGCAATTTCCTTTAAAAAATACCATACAAATAAAGATTGAGCCTGTTGTATGCAACCTGATACTTGTCTTCTGCCCCCTGGTGGATGCATTTTGCACTACAATAACTGTGACATCACATGATAATACACCCTAAAGCAAATTATCTTTGGGTATATATTTATTTAATTATCAAATTATTGTTAAATTTCCAAATCGAAACTTTCGATTTTATTTTAATTGACTTTTCTGGCCTATATTTCTTGAGCCAGACACAAGAAGAGTAAAGCTTACAATTAGAAATGTGGTGTTTAGTTATTGTAAAGGATAGCTACGCTCTAGAAGGAGAAATTAAAAGAAGAAAAAATAACGGTTTAATAGAAAAGAAGAAAAATTAGGTTAACTCTATGGAATTCTAAACTTGTACTAATGACGGTGCTACACAAAAGCCTCGAGGCACAGCTGAAACTTGTGACACATCTTGCCAACAGAGGGAACTAGAGGCTGGAAAATTCAGGGTTAGAAATAGCTCTTCTCCCTGCATGACATATATTTTCCACTCAGTGTCACCAGCTCCTGCTGTGCTCTCTGTGGACTCACTGATAATCTGCTGTTTGGACAGCGAACATAAAACTGAAGAGACTGTTTACCTACGTGAACACTCACCCATTGACATCCATTGACCTTTTCAGAGACACTCAACACATGTAAAAGTTTAAATAAAAAAGAGTAATAGCCATCATTTAATTATTATTCTAGTGTTTACTTACATTATTTGCAGTGGTTCTATTTGGATGAACCTCAAAGTCACCACTGGCTCCTCTCCTGCCAAATGTTATGTCATGGATGTGGGAGGTGGGGTGGGCGAGACAGAGAGACTTCTGCACAGCTTGTCCACCTTGTTATTCCCGTGCCAGCACCAGCATGCACGTCGGCCTGTCTGCTGACTTGTGGCTTCGTCTGTGAATGCAAGTCACACTTTGAGCTGCTCCTCATTCAGCACTGACCAGAGAGGACAAAGGTATGCTGAGATATTGCTTCTCTTCTTCAATTTGTGTTGCAGAATATTTGAGTTATTTTTGAAATATCTATTTCAGAATAACTGCTTTAAGTCATGTCTGGTGTCACTGTTATGGCATTTATTTTAAATTAATGTAAAAAAAAACATGCTGTCAGTGTTTGATGAAGAACAAAATGCAAACTGGCAAAAACGGCAAAAATAACAAGAAAATGTTTTATCAACAGAACGCCGCTCTGACATTGAAAGTCGACCTTCTGCAAATGCAGTAGCTGATATCAACCTGCCCTCATCACTCATTAGCACAGAAAGCATGCCCTAAATCATGCTGTAATTTAATTTACCATCAGTCTGTTATTGCTAGGTTAGGATCAGCGGGAAGCCAATTACTCAAGTAGGACAGTAAGTAAAGGTAGATCAGAGTAAAGGAGCAGAGGTCAGTTTATCAGCTTGTAGGGAAACAGATGAGCTTTGTTGTGGGTGCAGGTTTAGGAAGGTTTTAAACTGCTTGTGTGACAAACTGTAACAGTTAAAGCCCTGCAGCAGGCCTGTGACTGGGACTGAAGTCTGCGCAGGCCCACAGGACAATAAGCCTGGCAGCAGAGGCAGCATGGCATAGCTGGTCATGTGACGTCTTCAAGGCAGCTGTTTCAGTCCGTTCATTAAGGAAAAGCTGGACTCGCTTCTCATCAAGAAACATATGAAATTTACAAGATAACTAAACTTCTGGATACACAGAGCAAAAGCTCCACATTTAATCACAAGGGTAAAACTTTGTGATGCAAATGCTGATTTCCTCAGTCTGAGTCATCCTCACGTTGACAACAGGCTCTTTCAGAGAGATAAACAGAAATAGAGCTTTGGTTTCCACAGCTTCACGAAAAGCCCCAACCCACAGGTTCACTGCAAGGACAGTTTCATGATCTCTGCAACATAACAAGAGAGGGCAACAAATCAATCACCAATGCAGAAGCTAATTAAGTCATTATGTTTGCCTGGTAATACTTCAGCATGCTACATTAGCTACGGTCGCTTTTATGATGTTTTTATTGCACAGCAAACAACAAGCTGTTGAATATCGGATTGGAAAATGTTTTCTTTTCTTAGATTCTTTCTAAGATATTTTAGACACATTAAATGTTATTTGTATGTATACATGTGGAAAGTCACCAAGAAATAATACATAAAATGTTATGTTAAAGGAAAAATAATTACCTTCAATGTCAACGTCATCTTATTGTAGAAACATTGGTTCACAGTCCAAAATCTAGCAGTTTATAAAAGAAAAATCAGAAAGAACAGCAAGTAGTGACAGCCTTTGTCTTGTTTAGGGACTGTTAGATGCAACATTTTGCACTGAAAACGTCATAAATATGATTCTGCAAAAGTTAATGAATGTATAGAAGGAAGTAGTGGATGAATGGGGGTGGTACACTGTCATGCAAAAGAACCAAATACAGGTTGGTTCTTAGTTTATTACCAACAACTTTTAACTTGTGGGCTTAGATGTCAGCCATGGGTGGTTGGGCTGAGCCATGAAAATACCTGGTTTGATTTAGAGAGTAACTGGCCAAAAACTATAATAACATCGATGCAGGCAGGCATCGGGTTGCACATCCCTTTTCAGAAAAACTGGGAAGAAAAAAATGTTTCAGTCTCACTCAACTTCTGCAACTCTGTTGTGACCTCAAGGCAATTTTAATCTGTGTACAAACATACTTATTGCACAATTTCTTGTTAGTGTAAACATGTAAATGAGTAAACAAACAAAAAGAAACTGATGTAGAAACAACACATTGTTTAAAAAAATTAATTCTTCCATTGCCAAGAGTTTAAAAGTATATTACTTATTAACTAAATTGTTTTACAAAAGGCTTTAGAATAATCGGGGTTTTAATGTCAATTCACATTATTTACTGGCATTATACTGTGAATTAATGTTAATTAAATTCTGCTACACACACACACACATATATTTTTATATATATATATATATATATAGAAATATATATATATATATATATATATATATTTTTTTTTTTTGCATTAGTGTATGTATGTAAATTCTTATATAGATGTTCACACTTTGCCGCCCCCTAACAAACGCTAATAAGTATTGCTTAATAAGTAGTATTACACAAGTTTTCCACCTTAAAGCGTCATGCTTCTGACTCGTTTTGGTGGCACACTTACATTCATTACGCACATTCCTGGAACCACTGTTGCCTGCAGGTTTCCAAGAACCTTTTTTTCCCCCAACATGAAGCATCAAGTGAGGGCTGTGTTTTACTTTATGTGACTGTGTCGCCTGTTGGCAACTGGATATCAACAATCTGGCCTTTTTGAACCTACACCTTGGTTGATATAACAAAGAAACCCAAGATGACATAGTCAGAAGAAGAGAGGAAAAGAAAAATAGAAAAAAAAAGACAAGTGTAAACATCTGACTGACTTTTACTGGTTGGAGAGAGCTCAGAGAAGAGGCAGGATGGATGATGGCGTGGCCGTTGTTAGGGGGTGCCAAAGTGTGGAAATCTGCCAAAGTTCAGAAGTGCTGCTTTTAAAAAAAAAGTAGTTGTGTGAGTAACACAATAAACAGTTCTCTGTTGCCATGACACCAGAATGTTTTTTATTTATGACACGTGACAAACAAACAACTTCTCTGAATAGAGCAACAGATGATACTCACTACCTTTGCATTGCATCAAGTCAAGTCTCCTCCAGGTTAAGGCTGATAAATTATGGTTTTCTACTGTGATTAACCAATCATGTCACAGGTGAATATGTAAATGTAATTCAGAATCAAGACATCTTCTCTATAACCAAACTACATCTGCAAGCATTTTAGCTTGAAATCCGGATTAGGATTTTCTTTTTTTAAAGGAGAAAAATAATGTTGAAAAAAAGACAAGAAGAAAAGAGACATTCAGTTCTTCTGTATCTTCCTCAGTGTATTCTGACTGCTATCCATCTAACAAGGTTTTCACACGGTAACAACAGATACAGCCCACTTTTGGAAATCTTACCTCTGCACCTCAGCTTTCTTGCTCCAACCTTTCAGGCACTATCACCAATTACCTCTGCACATGTTTCAATAACAAGCAACACCTCTTTACACAACTTTATTTACAACCTGCACGTGTAACAGACGTATAAACCCAGAAGAGGCTGTTAAAGGATTGATCCTTATTAAGAACCATGTTCTGAGACCAGAGTGGGCTCAGAGGGGGCCCCACGTTGTGAATGTGATGCAACATTAGAGACAGAAGAGCACCGGTTGAAGAAATCTATTCTGGGACTGGCATGAGAGGGAGAGCTCCTGCAGTCAAAGCTATGAGATACGGCACAAGAGGGTCACCTTGACACTAAGAGGCACATTTGAGCAGAATTCAAGAAAACAGCTTTGCTTTAAGGGATCTTCATTACTAGAAATCAAAATCATGCTGTTAAGATAAATGTTAATATCTTATCAGAATGAAAGGTGGTTGAACTGCTGGATTATTGTGTTTCACATTTCTGATTTTTAGTTTGATATTTCGACATCGCGTCCCTACTCTTTCATGGCATGTAAACCACTAAGCTTTCACTCTTGGTTGACAGATGGAGATGTATACCGGTGCTAAATATAGTAAGATATGCACACATATGACCACAGCCGCTGTTGCACCGAGCAGCCAGTGAGCAACTTTTTTCCACTGACAGGCAGGCTGATGTCAAGAATTTGGAAATGAGCAGGGTCAGTGCCCATGTTGCAACTTCATGTGTAAAGGTTTAATTCTGGTAAATGTTTGTGCAGCACTTGTTTAAATGTGCTTTGTAATATACTATCCTTTCTCTGTAGCAGCCAGGCTTCATTCTGGAGGATAAGGCCCCAGTCGAGTTCAGCAGGAGGGATGGAGGAGGTACAGAAGCCAGATCCCTCAGCCCTGCTTCTCTGCCTTTGACCCAGACTGTGAGCTCTGGACCTTGGCAGAGTGAGAGCCTGCTAGCTGAGTCCTGGTCTACGATGGGCGATGTGGACCCTGAGGATACCAAGAGCCTTGACAGCAATGACGGGGCAGTTCTGGCTGGAGAGGAGAACCATTCCTCCAATTCCGACATGGTCCATCTGGAGCGAGAGGAGGCTGAAATGCTTGAGGAGGCAGAGGAGAGGAGAAGGAGAAAAGAGGAGGAGGAGGAAGAGGATGAGGAGCTGCAGGCGAGTGTGTTGAGCGTGCTGGGTCAGGACACAGAGCTGGTGGAGCTCAAAGAGGAGGAGCAGGACCTCCAGGCCCCAGAAACTGAGGAGCTTCTGGTGTCAGTAGAGGAGCCTCATGTGGAGAGGGAGCCAGTAGAGTTCAGGCATGTGGTTCCCCCGATGGCCCTGCCTCCACTGCCTATCGTCAAACTGGATCCCCCCTCCACTACGTCCACCCCAGTCCCATCAACCACAACCACTGAAGCAGAGGAGCTTTATTCCACTCTGGGCCTTCACCCTCCTGCTATTCTGGCACCCACTGCTGCAGAGCCCTCAGAAAAGAGTGTCGAGCAACAAAAATTCTCACAGATTCCGCTTTCAGATGTGGAGGAACATTCAGTTGAAGAGACACCACCGCAGCAAAGCGCTTCAAAGACCAAACCACTGAGCTCCACTGAGCTGCTGTTTGGAGGCGCTGCTTTAGTGGCTGTTATGGGTGTAGTAGCTTATGGCGTTGTGGTCTACTACAAAAAGTAGAAAACCTCCCTTTAAATCCCTAAGCAACCTTTCAGCACAGCTTTTTTCCTAATGAATTATTCCACCTCACTTTGAATTCGGGATTTGAATTTGATTTTTTTGGATTCATGTTGTGCTACCTCAGCTCACAGCAGAGCTCATGGCCTTTGTTTTACACTTTCATCTCAAAGAAGACCATTTAGCCAGTAAAAATTAAACCTGGAATGCTAAGAACATGTTGAGTGTAATTCTAAAAAAAAAAAAAAAAAAATTATTACATACTTGAGATCTTTTTCTGTGTGTGAATGTGTCTGTCTTTACTTAACCTAAGAGAAAATACGGATTTTCTATGCAATTATTATGTCCAGCCACACAATAATGTTTTCTTTTTTAGGAAGGTAAATTTTAATAGTCACATAAGCTTATGCACATTATTACTAAAGTGGTTTACTTCACAGGACAGTTGTATGAGGGCTATAACTCTAGCTTTATCTGTAGTCCACACACTTCATGATGCAAGTTAAAAGCTTTAATTTAGTTCACTTGTTTGTCCACAAGGTGGCAGCACTTTGACATACAGACCATTTCTCCTTTTCTTTTCTTTTCTTTTCTTTTCTTTTCTTTTCTTTTCTTTTCTTTTCTTTTCTTTTCTTTTCTTTTATTATTTTGGGCAATTTTCCTGTCCAGCATCATAGCAAGCAGAAGGATTTGACAAATTTGCTTTGTCAAGTGGAGCTTTAAGGATATAAGGCTCCTCTTGATACTAAAGTATTATTCTTCATTTTTAAATATGTTTATTGCTGAATTTACATATTAATGCTGGACCTGGTTGGGGGGACAAAAGAAAGAAGAAAGTGAACATAAGAAGAAAGGAGAGTGAGGAGAAAAAAGGGAGTAAAGATATACCAGATAGAAAGTATCATCAGTTGTTCAACCAAGACAGAGAAAACCAGCTGTTACACCTGTAAAGGAAGAGAAAACAACCTACAGCCTCTGCAAGAAAACAAAGCAGACAATCATCAGGAGTACTTAAATAAAGAGAAACAAGCTGAAAATCAACATGAAACACAACAAGAACAAAAACGTCAGCAATACACGCACACACACACACAAAAAAAAAAGTAAATAAATAAATAAACAAACAAGCATAACTGTATTTTTGGAAATTAAACCCACAGGACAACACAGTCACAGTAACAGCATGCAGGTTAGTGAGTTTGATCGTGCAAATGCAAGTGTCCTCACCAAGATCATAGGCAGACCAGGGGAGCCCCAAGACCCAAGAGGCCAGCAACCAGCCCAGAACATAAATCCCAGCCAGCCCACCACAAGGACGACCACTCATTCGGCCAGAGGATGGCAGATGAAGACCCCAGTTAAAGCAACCCACGGGCATGAAGGCACAGGCCCAAGGGGGCCAGGAATGACAGCCGCTGGCCCTTCTGGGCCACGAGACAAGTCTACCACGAGACAAGTTTAGTTATTCTTATTATTTATTAGTTATATTATTTATTTATTAGTTATATTTCTGTGGCTTATAGTATGGTTGCATAATAACTAAAGAGAGCAAAAAAAATTTGGGGAGATATGCTTTTTTAGTTATGACAATCAGCACAATTACATCCATTAACAAACCCTTTCATGCACCCTAAATTTGACCTATTTAAAGGTGTCAACTGGAGGCTGTTCGGTAGCATATGCTTAGATGAGAGTGGTGTATTTGCAAATCACTCACTTCAGTGTAAATTACTGAGTAATCCAATATACTGCCACTCACT
>JBAMHW010000026.1:21746918-21758738 GCA_037177495.1 Rhadinocentrus ornatus | reverse complement strand
CTTTCGGCTACTGTATTCAAAGATGGCGATGCAACATGGCAGCCTCCAGTTGGGTGCGCCGCCACCTATGTATTTATTTCTTGATTTTTGCTAACAAAAAAACAAAAAAACTACACACTGTAATTTAATACTTTTGTACTTTAATACAACCCCAATTCCAAAGAAGATGGGATGCTGTATAAAACAGATTGCAATGATTTGTAAATTCCATAAACCCATATTTACATGTCAGATGCTGAAACTGAGACATTTTATCATTTCTTGTAAAATGTTAGCTCATTTAGAATTTGATGGCAGCAACACATCTAAAAAAAGAAAAAGTTGGAACAAGGGCAACAAAAGAAACTGGGATAAATTAATTTCAACTGGAGGAGCATTTGGCAACTAATTAGGTTAAGTGGGATCCTGCTGGCATCCGTGGAGCTGATGCTGCTCCCTCAGCACACCACGGCATACATGATGGCACTGGCCACCACAGACTGGAAAAACATCTCCAGCAGTTTGCTGCTGACATTAAAGGATCTGAGCTTCCTCATGAAATATAGTCTGCTCATCCCCTTCCTGCACACAGCACCTGTGTTAATCCTCCAGTAGTCTGCTGTCCAAGTGCACACCCAAGTATTGATAGCTGTCACCAACTTCCACCTCCTCACCCAGGATCCTGATCCTGGTGTGCAGGTTTCCTCCTCCTAAAGTCAATAATCATCTCCTTTGTCTTGTTCACATTCAGAAGGAGATGGTCCCTGCTGCTCCAGTCCACAAAGTTGTTCAGCATCTCCCTGTGTTTCTCCTCTTGTCCATCTCTGATACACCCAACCACCGCAGAGTCGTCAGAGATTTATTTAAGGTCAGAGGTGAAAAGGCAAAGACTATCCCCTGAGGTGCCCCCGCGTCACCGACCACCACATGAAACAGAATGTTCCCCAGCGGGACAGACTGAGGCCTGTCTGTCAGATAGTTGGTGAGTCAGGAGACGGTGGATGTGGATATTTTAGAAACGTCTTAAATAAAAAAAGGCTCAATGACCTGGTCTGTGACAATGTTAATGATGCACCTGAGCCCTATGTTAAGGAATCAGACCAACCTTTGGTCTCCTGTCAGAATGAGGGACTGAGTGGACGTTTAGAAAGGGATGCAATTGTTAAAAAATTATTTTTGACAGGTTCTTCTCTGCTTATGCAGTAATGAATGACAGGAAAACAGATTTTATTTTGTGTTTTGTTATTGAACTGTGTTTGGGGTTCATTTCATGGGAACAAGATCAAGTTATTTATTTCTGCTGTACTATGTTGAAAGGCTTTACAGGAGCCTATGCCTACTTTATCTACATTATCCCTGTAACGGTTGAACAAGTCAAGTGCAACATAAATAGAAGATTATGCACTGATTAAAAAGATATTTGATCAAATTTAAGGTTTTACCACATTTTCTTCTTAAATATGACCATTGAAATCCTACCCCCTGTTGGGATCAGGGTAATCCTGCTTTCTTGGATCAAAGTTATCCAGATCCTACTTAAAAGTTTTGAACAACACAAACTGAAGGCTTTATCCAGATCAGAACTAGGATTGGATTACATAATCCAATCCGATTTCAAAACCCTTCTTTCCCTTTTGAACAACCCATTTTCAAGATTTGATCCAATCCGATTAACAAAATCCGATCACATAACGTTTGAACAACTGGCCCAAGAAGAGCAGGAAAGTTGGTCAAGTTGGTTGAACTGCTAGATAAGAACATGAATGTACTAGAAGCGGGTCCACCACAGAGATGTGGCAACAGTCAAACGATGAATGAAGGTCAGCCAGGTGCAATTAGCCTGATTCCTCTCAGCTGGCTAATCACAGGACATGCCTCCTGCACACACCAGGGGAAGAAAGCACAATCCAAACGGGAAAAACACACCACATCTTGGGGATGCGTGACAAGTCTAGGGACTTGAACCTGGGTCCTCTAGCTTTAAGTTCATCTCTTAGCCACTATTCTCCCTAACATTATAGTTATTATTTTACCAAGCAGCTGAGAGGTCTGTATAGTCATGGTATCCATGTGCATGATGAATGCATTGTCAACAAATTGGTTAATTTTTATCTGAAAAACCTTTAAAAAATGTTCAATGGTCAGTTGTCAGGGGAAGGTTTAGAAAATTTTAATAAGAGGGCCAGGCAGGGGCACGGGACAGGAAAAGGGCGGTACCTGTAGATAAGACTTAAAAAAAAAGTCAGGAAAATTAATTTCTACAAAAAAAAAAAAAAATCATTCAAAGTAACAAGTAAAGAAACATTTTAAAAGCAAATATTCAATGGTAATATTTAATCAGCCGTTGTTTACTTAGGCTTATCCTGCATTTTATGCCTTTAATCATGGTTGTACAATAACTTATTTGATAAAAAGAAAAACGTGCTTTGAGCCTAATCGCAAGCGTTAAAAAGTAGTGTTTCTTTCAGTATTCGTGGTGAAATAACTGCACAGTCATCACGTATGGTGGTATTGTGACTTTTATAAAATCCAAAGAGTTTGGACAGGTTCACATATCTACATATAAAAGTGCTGCATTCAATTGCACTTGGGTATCTGAGGTTTACACAAAGTAAATATTACAGTAAATATTTGTTTTAATTTCATTCAGGTTTTCGGTTCTCAGTATGTAAGATTTTCTTTTGATGCAATTTACATCCATCTTTACATTTAATGTTGCTTATTTTAAAGTCTAGATTTTAAGACCAAACAAAAACAATAATCAAATTCAAACAGTTATCCTAACACATCAATAATACTTTACTAAACCTTGCTGCTAATTCTCAACATATTCGTTTAAACTTCCCGGTACCGTCATGCTATTCCTTCCGGACCATCGCTTCCTGTCGGGACACACCTCGATCAGAAACGTACGGACTATCGACAGCCTTTGGTTCCGCTGTAGAAATGGCCTCGTCGGCTCGATCGGCTATAAACGCCAAATGATCTGCTACCTTTTCGGAATCGGCCGAGAGACCATCTAACCCCTCCTGAAGCGGTACCCGGGACCATCAGGGAATTATTAGCGGTACTTTGAGGAGCGACGAGGTAGAAAAATAATGCCACATTTCTTGTGGCCAGAGCCGCTGTCACCCGCACAACTCAAGCGGCTGGAGGAGCATAAATACAGCGCCTCCGGTCGCTCCTTGTTTGAACCACCGTGTCAGGTCTACTGGAACTGGTTGGTCCAACAAATACCGACATGGATTGCACCAAACACACTAACTATTGTTGGACTTTTGGTCAACATCTTGTCCACGGTGGTGCTCGTGTTTTACTGTCCAACGGCAACAGAAGAGGTGAGTGACGCGACGTTGGCTCAAGTTTCCACTCGGAGACCTGCGCTAATTATGTGCCTCTCTGGTATGGCGAGAACCCGTCCTACATTTAGACATTGGCTGAGCCAAGAGTATATTTACACTCTGCCGCATCGAAAGTCAGAAATCCTGACATTTACTTGATCAATGGAGTCTTTTTGTTATTTCGGCATACATACGAGTCTCTAAACTGCTTTTAATTTAAAACATTTTAGTCTTTGTTAAGGAGGTCATTGTGCTAGCTAGCGCCGTAGGCGGTGTATTTTTGAACAGCTTTTTATGCGAGGGACGATGTTCAATGGCGACACGTTGCTTTTGACTGGCCTTGCTAGACAAGGATGATTGAAATTGTCACATTTTAATCGCATTAGCCGTAACTCTGATTCCGTTTAGGAAACGGATGCGTTGTCATGTGATATTTTCTCGTATGTTCTTGGAAAGTTTACAGATTTGACTGGTGTGATGCAATATTATTTTAAATTTTTATGCAAAAGAATATTATGGAGGAAGATCTTGTTCTCTTTCAAGCCATCCTCGGAGGAGGCTCATTATTAGCAAGACTGTTGAGACTAAATGAGAATCAGCATCTAAAATCTAAATCTAAAATGCAGAAATGGGCCTTGCATCAAATAGCTGAGCTAAGAATCGACCTATGATCCAGTGTATGTGCGGGTTCATTGTGGGGCAGTAAATGCACAGATGTGTGTCTTTATCAGATATAACCCTTTGTCCAGTTCAGCCATGACATCCAAGCAAATGAGCCAAAGTCCAGGCAGCATGCGGTTGCTGTCAGATTCCACAAGTGCAAAACTTGTTGCTTTTCTCAGTTATTGTTCGGTAAAGACTGCGGCATGCTTTCCTAACGTACGTGTGTGTGTAAAGCCTCATAGCTGTGCAAGCATGCCCATATTAAAGGAGTTCATGTTAAATCCTGGACACAGTTCAGTGCTATCCCTAAAGTAACCCCTGTAATACACCTACACAAACAGACTCTGCCCGCATGAGTCCACGAGGCTTAAGTACACAGACTTTTTTAAGAGAAAACTGGACAGGGTGGGATTCTTGGATCTCTTGGAAACTCACACACTTGCACATATACACAATTGCTCACACGCACTCTTTGTAGTTGTGAACATACTTTGTTGGCCGGGCCAGTGTCCAGATGGTCTATAACGTTCAGCCTAGAAAGAGGAGTTGCTCCAGTTAGCTGGACCCCTTCTTCTACACTCTGAAATGAAACTCTGCAGTACTCACACACACACACACACACACACAGTTCATATGGGGCATTGAAGCTGACACATGCTTTACTGGCCTTCACACCCTGATTAATCACAGCAAAAAAGCTTTATTATCTTTAGCTGCAGAAATAATATTTTAAAGGAGTGACATGGATATGAAACAAAAGTGTTTCACGTGGAAGTGTTTCCTAATCTGGACTCAGATATTAAGGGGTTTTCAGTTAGATGGACTCTTCATCTTTGTTATAATTATTGACATATGAATGGATTTTTACAGTAAAGAAACCTATCTGTTCCAGTTTCCCAGAATCCTTTAAATCCAGAAAGTACTTGAATTTCATTTAACCAAATGTCCCCAGCTGTATATATGCGAAGGCAGTTAACAATTAAAGCAGCAAACATTTACTAATTAGAACCTATAAAGGTTTTTTCTTTCATATTTTCTTGGAAAACCTACTTGAACAGCCAGTTGTAATTAAGAAATTAACAATGAATTATTCAGTTACGTTAGCACAGCTCTTTATAACCATCTTTTCTCCTGTTCCTGCACCTCAGGCTCCGTGGTGGGCCTTCATCCTCTCTGCTCTGGGTCTCTTCATCTACCAGTCCCTGGATGCGATTGATGGGAAACAGGCCAGGAGGACGAACAGCAGCTCAGCACTCGGGGAGCTCTTTGACCACGGCTGCGATGCCGTCTCCACAGGTCTCAACTGTGATATTCTGCTGTTATTATACTTGCAGTTGATTTCAAAACGGCTTGAACAATTGCTGATTAATATTTTTATTATCTTTCAGTCTTTGTTGCTGTGGGAACATGCATTTCATGTGGAATAGGAGAATACACCAACTGGATTTTCTTCTGTGGTTTCATCGGGATGTTCATGTTCTTCTGTGCCCACTGGCAGACTTATGTATCCGGGACCCTTCGCTTTGGCTTGTAAGTCATGTGCATACTTACACTATAATAAATGTATCCTGTCCTACAATGTTTTTACTATTTATTTATTCATCTTTCTTTTTTTCTTTTCTTTTTTTTTACTGGCAGCAAATAATGGTGAACATTGAAGCTTCAGTGTTAATCTCTCTACAGGGTTGATGTCACAGAGGTGCAGTTCGCCATTATAATCATGTACCTGATGTCAGCTTTCGGAGGCGTGAGCCTTTGGCAAAATACGGTAACCAAGAATAACCCGTTAAATCCACTCACATGCAACTACACTGTTCTCACAGGACATTTTCATTTCACCTCAGTTAAGAACTAATGACAGAATCATTTCCTAGTTTGTAGTCCTTCTTCTAGTCTTTGAATAGAATTTGTGTTTTACTTTTACTCTGTGCTGCCTTTGGAGGCTTGACTTAACATCACATGAGAGAAGTGAGAAGGTAAATATGGGTAGTCAACGTCATGGCAACAGGTCATCTATCGGACATGATCTGGCTCAAAAAAGCTGATGATGTCACCCTGCATTCTTGTTTTTTGTTGTTTTATTTTGCTTTACCTTCCATCACGCTCGGCATGCTTCAGCTCTCATATAAGAACCTTTTTCTATAAACTGCTGTCATCTATTTAAGTTAACTCCTGTGTTTCCATAGTTGCCAATAATCGGAGTAAAGCTGTACGTGTTCCCCATCATGGGCATCATCGGCGGCGCCCTTTACTCCTGCTACAACTACTTCTACGTCATTTTGAATGGAGGTGTTGGGAAGAATGGCTCTACTGTAGCTGTAAGTAGTTCCAGCTGGAGTTTTATGTGCCTTGTTTAAACACAAATGAGTAGCAGGTTTTAATAATCAACCCTGCTGTTTAGGACACCAGTGTTCTGAGTCCAGGTTTGCACATCGGGCTCGTTCTCACGCTGGCCTTCATCATTTTCAAGAAGTCATCCAGCCATCTATTTGAACACCACCCCTGTCTGTACCTCCTCACCTTTGGCATGGTCATTGCTAAGATCTCCAACAAGCTGGTGGTACGTTTGATCTTAATCACCCTAAATGAACTGCGTGCTGCCATTTCTGTTCAATTATTTGATCGTAAAACTAAACATTTAATCTTTTCTACCTCGTTTTTCTCATTTGTAGATGGCGCACATGACTAGAAGTGAGCTACACCTTCCAGACACAGCCTTCATCGGGCCCAGCCTCCTCTTCCTCAACCAGTACTTCAACAGCTTTGTTGATGAATACGTAGTCCTCTGGATTGCCATGGTCAGTACTGGACTTGGTCAGCAAGGAAAAATACACCAGTAAAAATGATGCATTTCTCTCACATTTCAGGCAAAATAGTTTCTAATTTTAATTAATGGTGGGAAATAAACGGGTAAAATTTAGCCTCACCTTCCTGGTTGTTACTTGACTATTCCTTTTTTGCACAGAGACCCATTAATTAGTCATGTGTGTTGAAGCAGGAAAAAACTCAAATCTGCAGGCCGTGGCCCTCGAGAGCTGATTTAGGTAACCAGTTATGTATTTTGACGTTTGGTTTATTGAAGCCGCTACATCTCCGTACCTGCTGTTGTATCACAGGACCAAAGCAACAATCTAGTTTCCACAGCATACAAAAAGCCCCTTTTTTAGCTTCCAAAGTCCACAGGACCTTTTTCTAAACTGCATCTAGCTTGTGTGGTTGTTTATTTACATTTTTTTAATGCTGAATTTGATGAAAGACCAGTTCATGCAAAGGTAACTGCACAGTAGAAGGGTGCACTTCGGAGTTTGGTTAGTCATCCTGAAGGTCTTTTGCAGCCAAACGTGGGCCTCGGCTGCCTTTCTAACAATTCCACAAGCAGTTCTGTTACTTCCTGATACCTGCCATGTCTTCATCACAAGGCATTCTTAGAAAACAGCAACCTGAAAACACGTTTAATGCTTTTCTTCTGTTCGGTGGGCATTTTTAAACAAAGTGCTTCACACAACATCAGCAAAAACATTTTTTTAAGAACACAACAAGAGAAATAAAATTGTGGGAGAGCAATTCACTCTGGAAATCAGCAGTGAACAATCTTAATTGTGCATTAAGAAGAGATTTTAAAGAAGATACTGACTCTGCTGACCTTTTTTTTTTTCTGGCAGCTCGTTTTAGACTTTAGGAGCTTTTACTGCAAATGCTATTGGTGGTCAACCAGGTCTTTGGGATAACTAAGTCTTCCAGAGAATCTCAACTTCTGACTAGCTCATACACATGGTCTGATAAATGGGAGGATAAAAGGCCACAAAGGGCTTTAAAAGTTAATATTAAAATCTTAAATTCAGTTGTAAAACTCACAGAGCCAGTAAAAAGAGGCTTAAAAAGGATTATTGTGCTTTTTTCTTGGTTTTAGTTAAATCTGGCTGCTGAGTTTGTTGTTGAGGTGTTTTGGGTTGAGACGTGTAAAAAGGCTGTAATAGTCTAGGCATGAGGAGATAAAAGCATGTAAAATGGACTATGTTTTAAAAAAATAAAATTGGTTGTAATTTAGAAACCGAGTAGGCAGCTAGTTTGAGCAAAGTGTGAGTCTTTCCTACAGATCCCTGTGAAAGGGCCATAAATTAACAAGCTAGTTTTTTTTTTTTTAAAAAAAGGAAAGTTGAAGGTCTTATGTGCAAAATTGGTTCACTAATCTTGTACAGAAGCAAAAGTATTTCTCCTTCATGAGGCCGCACCCACAGCACACCCAACAAAAGCAAATGCAAAGGATTTAATCTGCTGTTTACCCAGGAGAATATTTTCAGTAAATATCCTTTTTATATTTTCACACCAACTTTATTAAAAGACAGTCAAAACCCGCAGGATGGGTGAGAATTAATGACACACGGACGTTTGCTGTGTTGCAGTATCTGTTAGACTCTGGGCTCTGCTGCTTTTCAGTCCAGCTTTCAAATCAAATTTCTTAGACTGGAGTCCAAAGGGCAGTTCCTTACACTAAAGATGAGATAACTTGAGATAAACCTTCAGTTGATAAAGTAATATCTCATGACTTGCACATTTCAGACTGCAGCTTTAACGGATGTGTACACAAATGTTTTTCTTTCGATCAATAATCCTTTATGATAAAGAGATATTCAGTAGTGAGGGTTTAATGAAGGTAGGGATGAAGTTTTAGAGATATCTAAAAGGTTTCTGATTGGTTAATATCTGGTGTCTCATTTTTGAATGAGAGATTGAGGGTGGTGGAAGAGGAGACTGTGGGTGGGGGCTTCTGTCTCAGGATCTCAGTGATCCCTGCTGACTTACGACCCCTGCGGTGGTACCTGGGGAAAAATAAATCAATAGTATTAAGAGGGACATGAAAAATTGGAGATGGGGTGGAGAAAGAGAGATGATGAGGATGATGAAAGGATGGATGAGATTGAGGAGAGAATATATGAAGGAGGGGGGAGGAAAGACAGATGGGTGGGAGAGAAAGATTTGGAAGGATGAATGAGTAAAGGATGGGGATGAATGACCGCAGGATTAACAAATGAGGGAGGGAAGGATGGACAGATGGATGATGAGAGAAGTGGAGAGAATGAATGGATTAGGGAGGGTAAGGGTGGATGGGTGAACGAACGGATGATGAAAGGATGAATTAAGGAGGGAAGGATAAATGGATAAAGGATTGGATGATAATGAAGTTAAGGATGGATGAATGAGAAAAAGAAGGAAGGATGAATGACAGATGACTGATGGTTGAGGGAAGGGAAAAGGATGAATGGGTGTGGATGGATGAGGGAAGGAAGGACGGAAGAGGAGGAAGAAAGGAGGAATGATGCGGGAGCATAAGGATGAATTAAGGACAGAAGAATGAATGGATGGATGAGGAAGGGAAGGATTGATAGACAAATGGAGGAAAGGGAAAGGATGGATGGGTGGAAGAAGGGGAGGATGGAAAGAATGATGTGGGAGGGTGAGAATGAATGATTGGGATGTATGGATGAATAGATAAGGGATGAACAGATGAGGAACATAAGGATGGATGGATAGGTGATGGTGAGAAAGGGAGGAAGGATGGATTCAAAAGGGAAGGTGAGGATGGATTAGGGAAGGAAGAAGGGATAAAGGGGGTGGGATGAATGTGGGAGGATGAGTATAGATGAATGGATGAGAGAGGGGGAGAATAAATGGATAAAGAAGGAAGAGTAAGGACAGGTGGGTGGGGTCAAGGGAAGGAAACAAACAGAGCTGAATGTGAGTGGTTGGAGGTGCAGAGGAGGCGTGGCTTCGCTCCAGAACCAAGGTCAACAGGTTCACTTCATTTATTGTTATCCAGTCAACTCTTCAGGCTGTAACACGACCCCGTCCTCTCTTCAGGTCATTTCGCTTCTGGATCTGACGCGCTACTGCACAGGCGTGTGCCTACAGATCGCCTCCCACCTGCGCATCCGAGTCTTCAGCATCACCCCGCCGAGCCACGCCCACCGTGACTGACGGCTTGCCCGGCGGGAGGAGGCGGGGGGAGACGCAGATCTCTCCCCGCTCCTGAAAGCAGATGATGACCACCACCACGAGGACAGACCCTCGACCCCGAGCCTCAACAAAGTAACCACGTCCGATTAAAGCCGCCTCCCCCACCAGGTGGAACGACTAAACCAAAAAAAGAAAAGAGTTTTAAATTTTTTTTATTAAATTTGTGGCCGTTGAAGCCAACTGGATCTTAATTTAAACATCACATCCGCTTAATCATCCTGAATACCAAAAGATTTTCTATAAGCAGGTTATTTCAGAGTTTGGGCAAATATCAACGCATCTTTATCTACTTTTAAATTTATAGCATTTTCAGGATGGATGTCCATATTTATTTAAAACATGAATATAAAGCAAGAACCAAAATACCTTTTAATTTATGCCCAAACTAAATAATCACCTAATTAAAGTTTTCTCATGTTTTTATTTATTAAATGACTAAATCTTACATAAATCAGGGCTTTAAAATATTCTTAAAAATGACTTTTTAAAACCTCAATTAATTTCCAATGAAGTGTCCAGCGTGGACGTGCAGGTGGTCAACGAGCTCCATGAGCGAGGAAACTGGTGCTGATGCTGAAAACAACGACGGGCTCTTTTTATTTAGGTTGTTCCAACAAACACCACTCTAGTTTTTACTTCCAGTTTCTTCGTCTTAGTCCTGGAAGACACGCCTAACCTGGCCTTTAGAGCGCCGTCGACTGATGAAGCATTAACCCTCGACTTGTTCTGCTTTCTCTGTTCTTCTCCCTGAAGGGCTAATAATTCAGTGTGTGATTGTACAGAAATGAACTGAAGACGCCTTAAACATATTTGTTGTAATTACTGTTTAACTCGTGAATATTTAAAGCAGCTTTTTATGTTTTTGTTTTGTTTTTCATACCAGATTCAGCAATAGTTACAATACTACAGGAGTTGTTTTTTTTTCTAGCTCTTCACTCATTAAATATCCTCACTGATACGAATGTCTTGTGTACACGCGGGCGATTATGTTTGGTTAGTAAAGATTTGATGGATTATTAGTAATTGTATGATGGAACATCATTGAAAAGTATTAATCTGACACTTAATTCAGGTTAATTGGGATCAAAAGGGATTTTTCCATGGAGTTGGTAAACTATTTAAGGTTAAAAGAAGTTTTAGATTTTATTTTTAACCACATCGTTGTCAGATTCAGCCTCTGTGGCATCACGGACTCCACACAGAGCCACATTAACATCATTTTGCATAATAACTGGATAGATATTGGAACTATGCATTGTAATGTACAACTCTGATCCAAAAAACCTTGTTGTACTGTTCAGTAAAACAGTGAAGCATTTGTCCAGTAACAGATGTGAGCAGAGAAGATTGTAATAAAGACAATTTTTCATCCAGATTGTTGGTGCCATCATTGGGATGGAGGTCATGCTTAAGATCAAAATCCAGAGTTCCAGATTATCCTGTAGAACAGTTTCAATACATTAAATGGGTTGTAAGGAACTGAAAATGTTAACCCGTAGTATCTTTTACATAATTGCTCTAAAATGATCTACAATACCACTTTAACGCTCATCGTTGAACTTAGAAGTCTGTGAATGTTTCTGCCTGGATTTCCTCCCAACGTTACAGTTGAGAGGTCTACTGCCCCCACCCTCATACGTCTTCCCCCACAGGTTCTCGGGTCAGAGGATGATGGTTTCCCTTCTTTATCCGCAGCAGACGGCGACTCTGATGGTGTTTCTGCATGATTGCGTGCAGCGTTGTCGTTACTGCAGAAGAAACGTTTCTTCCTTTTATACCGCGGCAGGACAGATTTAGTAGAGGTCATTTGGACGCCCACAGA
>JBAMHW010000026.1:21730249-21743348 GCA_037177495.1 Rhadinocentrus ornatus | reverse complement strand
GAGTATTGTTGCTGACCATGTCCATCCCTTCATGACCACAGTGTAGCATCTTCTGATGCTGCTTCCAGCAGGATAATTCAGACAGAACAACGTGTTGGTGATTAAATTGGGACTCATATTTAAATTTTAAAAAGTTTGGAATCAAAAGCAGCAGAAACAAACCCAACGGGGGCACACAAACCCAAAAAGCCTGATCTTACAAACATCACTCTTCCTTCCTCCTCAGCCCCCTTCACTCATGGAAAGTTTGAACATCTTATTAAAATGATAAAATTATACAGAAAGGGTTATTTTGCTTTCCAAGATGTTAGACATTAAAAGAAAATATCTTCTTAGAATTCAGAGGTGCAAAGCTAAACAGAAAATCCATTATCCAAAATGTCAAACTATTCCTGTCAACAATCAGGACCCCTCACATGTTTGAAACCTGAGAGGGAAAAGATAATCTTGGACGGGAGGTAGCAGAGTGAAGCCCCCTCCCTGGGAGGAGCGAGGACACTTTTGATCTCCCTTATCTAAACTGTACCTTAACAGCTTAGACAGCAGGACAGCCGGACTCATGTGCTGCCAAACGAGCCGCTGGACAAGTCCAACACATTCCTGCCTCGGAGCTCTGGACCCTCGGGCTGCTGCGGGGGAGGATTCTCCTCAGGTCACTGCAATTATTAACCTTTCTTAAGGGATCGCGGAGGAGCAACTGGAAACCTTTGGATTACTAAAGCAACTCACAACAGCTAAATGTCAAACATTGTCCGAGTTGCATTTCTTTAACAACTCCTTGTATTCTTTACTGGGTTTCCAGTAGCAACCTGGCTGAATGCGACAGGAAATATGCCAAAAAACACTTGCAGTCTTTCAGAATTTGCAGGGATTTTTGAAAGCTCTTCCACCTTAATCTGGAATAAAAGTTAACAAAGGCAGTCAGGTGTCGCCTTTCATGGTGGACTGCTGCGGGTCTTTTATTTCTGTGAAGTCAGGGTCTGGCACAGCTTATCAAACTAGCCCGACACATGAGACAGACGGGTGAAATTCTGCAGCGAAGGCCTCAAGTGTGAATCATGGAAAAGAAGAGGTGTGTGAGCGTGTCTTTATCTGAATGTGTAAATAAAGTGAGGATAATCTGAGGGGGATACTGACCTGCTCGGCGAAGAAGGACATGACAGTGAAGATGACCAGAGTCACGAGGACGCAGTGGGTCCAGAACTTTAGCTTGTCTCGATACACACGCCTGGAAAACAACACTTCTCAGTTACTAACTCATTCTTTGTTTCCACATCAAACGCCTACGCTGTCTGGCTGCTAAAATGTCAGCGGCGGGCATCTTGGTGGACGACACACAAGCTGACTGAAGGAAGCGTATGGTATGAAGAGGGCAGGGATGCAACATGGTGGCAAAGTGACATCCCCCAGCGCCACCTGTCTGCACTTCTAGAAAGAAAGTAGCCCAGCTGGGACACAGTCATAAAAGAATCTTTCAAGATCACCAAAAACGTCTTAATATTATTTAATTATGATGCAGGTTTTATTAATTCTTGCCATTTTGACCAAATAAGGATTAGATCGTATCTGGTCTTAAGCTAAACTCATACTAAAACTTTACTCAGGGCCATTCATATAAATTACCTGACATGGAGATTTTCATTGAAAGGTCAAATCCATTGACATGTATTTATGTATAAATTTAAACCCCTGTATGAGGTATAGTTTTACCTGTAGAAATATTTCTACATTAAATATTTCTCTACTCTACCTTGCTGAGCCATGCCGTCTAGTAGCCTGAAGGTTGCCGGTTCGATCCTCGGCCAAGTCGAGTTTATGTCGAGGTGTCCTTGGGCAAGACACCGAACCCCTAATTGCTCCTGATGGGTCGTGATTGAGCGCCTTGCATGGCAGCTTCTGCCATCAGTGCGTGAATGTGTGTGTGAATGGGTGAATGTGATGTTTATGTAAAGCGCTTTGGATAAAAGCGCTATATAAGTACGGACCATTTACTACTTCTTATATGTAAAATAAACACTGATGTAAAGTTGACGTTTAGACCTCAACTTAGATTTAAGTTTTCCATCCGTCCATCCATTTTCTGCCGCTAATCCAGAGTCGGGTCGCGGGGGAAGCTGCCTAAGCAGGGAAACCCAGACTTCCCTCTCCCCGGCCACCTTCACCAGCTCATCCGGAGGGATGCCGAGACGTTCCCAGGCCAGCCGAGAGATGTAGTCCATCCAGCGTGTCCTGGGTCTTCCACGGGGCCTCTTTCCGGTGGGATGTGCCCGGAACACCTCACTAGGGACCAGATGCCCGAGCCACCTCATCTGGCTCCTCTCGATGCGGAGGAGCAGCTACTCTACTCTGAGCCACTCCCGGATCACCGACCTTCTCACCCTATCCCTAAGGGAGAGCCCGGCTACCCTGCGGAGAAAACTCATTTTGGCCGCTTGTATTCACGATCTTGTTCTTTCGGTCACTACCCACAGCTCGTGACCATAGGTGAGGGTAGGAATGTAGATCGACCGGTAAATCGAGAGCTTTGCCTTTTGGCTCAGCTCCTTCTTCACCACGACAGACCGATGCAGCGTCCGCATCACTGCAGACGCAGCACCAATCCGCCTGTCGATCTCCTGCTCCATCCTTCCCTCACTCGTAAACAAGACCCCGAGATAAGTAAACTCCTCCACTTGGGGCAGGACCCTATTGCAGACCTGGAGAGAGCACTCCACAATTTTCCAGCTGAGGACCATGGTCTCGGATTTGGAGGTGCTGATTCTCATCCCTGCCGCTTCACACTTGGCTGCGAATCGTTCCAGTGAGAGCTGAAGATCACGGCCCGATTAAGCCAACAGAACCACATCCTCTGCAAAAAGCAAAGACCCAATCCTAAGGCCACCAAACCGGATCCCCTCAAAACCTCGGCTGCGCCTAGAAATTTTGTCCATAAAAGTTATGAACAGAATTGGTGAAGATTGGCGGAGTCCAACCCTCACCGGAAACTATTCAGATTTATTGCTGGCAATGCGGACCAAGCTCTGACACCGGTTGTACAGGGACCAGACAGCTCGTACAAGTGGGTCCGGCACTCCCGGAGTACCCCCCACAGGAGACCCCGGGGGACACGGTAGACTGGTTGAGCAAAGCCCCATGCCCTCTCCAAGACCCTGGAGAGGGTATAGAGCTGGTCCACTTTTCCACGACCAGGACGAAAACCACACTGCTCCTCCTCAATCCGAGGTTCGACTATCCGATGGACCCTCCTCTCCAGCACCCCTGAACAGACCTTACCAGGGTGACCACCAACCCAGTCTGCCAGTCCAGGGGAACTGTCCCCGATGTCCACGCCATGCTGCAGAGCCGTGTCAGCCAAGAAAGCCCTACAGCATCCAGAGCCTTAAGGAACTCTGGGTGGATCTCATCCACCCCCGGGGCCCTGCCACTGAGGAGCTTTTTAACTACCTCAGCGACCTCAGCCCCAGAGATGGGAGAGCCAACACCAGGGTCCCCAGACTCTGCTTCCTCATCGAAAAACAGTTGGTGGGATTGAGGAGGTCTTCGAAGTATTCCCTCCACTGCTTCACAACGTCCCGAGTGTAAGTCAGCAGCCCCCCATCCCCACTGTACACAGTGTTGACGGAGCACTGCTTTCCCCTCTCGAGCCGCCGATGATGGACCAGAATCTCCTCTAAGCCGACCGGAAGTCATTTTTCATGGCCTCTCCAAACTCCTCCCATGCCCAAGTTTTTGCCTTAGCGACCGCTGAAGCTGCGCTCCGCTTAGCCTAACAATACCCATCAGCTGCCTCTGGTGTCCCAAAAGGTCAAAAGGCCAAAAAGGTGTCCACCAATGAGTTCGGGGGTTACAGCCACGACAGGCACCGACGACCTTGCGACCACAGCTGCGGCTGGCCGCATCAACAGTAGAGGTACGGAACACCACCCACTCAGACTCAATGTCCCCCGCCTCACCCGGGACATAGTTGAAACTCTTTTTGACCGGGGACTCCGCCAGACATTCAAAGCAGACCCTCACAACACACTTGGGTCTGTCAGGCTGACCGGCATCCTCCCCTACCATCTGAGCCAACTCACCACCAGGTGGTGATCAGTTGACAGCTGCGCCCCTCTCTTCACCCGAGTGTCCAGTACATGCGGCCGCAAGTCAGACGATACAACTACAAAGTCGATCATCAAACTGCGGCCTGGAGTGTCCTGGTGCCAGGTGCACATGTGGACCCTCTTATGCCTGAACAAGGTGTTTGTTATGGACAATCCACGACGAGCACAGAAGTCCGAGAACAAAATACCCCCTCCAACGACTCTAAAAAAGGTGGGTACTCTGATCTGCCGCTTTGTGCATAAGTACAAACAACAGTCAGGACCCGTCCCCCCACCTGAAGGCGGAAGGAGGCTACCCTTCCATCCACCGGGGTAAACCCCAACGTACAGGCGCCAAGTCGGGGAGCAATGAGCATGCCCACACCAGCTTGGTGCCTCTCACCGGGAGCAACTCCAGAATGGAAGAGGGTCCAGCTTTATTTAGCTGAAACTTTTCAACCTCGCACACCAGCTCAGGCTCCTTTCCCGCCAGAGAGGTGTCAGGGTCCCCGCCAGGGTCCCCGCCAGGGTCCCCGCCTCTGGCAGCTGCCCAGCTCACACTGCACCCGACCCCTATGGCCCCTCCTGCAGGTGGTGAGCCAGCGATAGGGAAGGCCCATGTCATCCTTTCAGTCTGAGCCCGACCGAGCCTCATGGGCAAAGGCCCGGCCACCAAGCTCTCGCCTTCGTGCCCCACCTCCAGGCCTGGCTCCAGAGGGGTGACCCACGTCCAGGCTAGAGAAACCTGGGTCCATGGTTTGTCGTCATCATACGTGTGTTTTGAACCAAATTACATTAAAAACCTCAATTAAATTAAATTAAGTCGCAGTAACTCTGACTCCAGTCTCACGTTACACAAAATGTTACTACACACCAATTTCCTATTTTCCCAACAGCCTCGAGCTGGATGTCTGCGTCAGTTAATTTCTTTACAGTCTTGTTAATATGTAATTATTGTTCATAGTACCTATTAAAACAAGGTTAAATTGTACTTTATAAAAACATAATAAAAAGCTTAAGACAAGTAGATAATAACTCAACATACATCATTTAAGAGACATTAGAAATCAAATCATTGAAACATTAAAAAGACCAATTCACTGAATGAAGATTATTTAGTCTGTAGATGAAGAGGAGGATCTTTTATTTAGCAGCCTATTTAACTGAGGGTGAGGACGGTGAAATGTTATTTGTAAATTATTTTGCTAATGCACATGTGATTTCTTTTAGTGGATTCCTCTACAAAAAGACTCCTTTGTTCCTGAAACCAAGTTTGGTTTCAAGTCTTCTTTTCGTTCACCATCTTTATTGAACTGCATCAGCAACCACAAACATGGGTGTAAGCTATCAAACTGGAATATTTAACTGGTGTAACATTTGAGGCAAGTTTCACCTCAACAGAGAAAAACCTAAGAAAACAATAATTATATAACCCTCAAGCATAACATTTAATTAAAAAACTGTCTCTAAAGAAAAAGTTCGGAGAATAAAGCATAACCTTAAAACTCTGTACAAAATCTGGTCCACTGGATGACTAAATAAATCTTATCTAAATGTCTTTTTTCAAACCTCATGAGAAAAACCTGTAACAGCTGTGCAAACACCTGGAAAACCAAACATCTTTATGACCTACCACTCCTGGAGTTCGGTCATATGCAGGAATCTGTTGCGGTATTCCCGGGGCAGCTCAAACTGGGACGGCAGCGGAAACATGGACTCATAGAAATCTCTCAGTACAGCCTTGACTGTGGCGGCGTCCTTGTGGCTGTGGTCGATGTTGTCATTCAGACAGATAAACTTCCTGGGTTAATAACAAGGATGTTAGTGCGGTTAAACAACCAAGACAGAGACAACCTGCGTTTGCACCATAACAAACAAAGAAAAGTTAAAGAAAAGAACGTGTTTGAAACAGTCCCTCTCACCTGGGATTTTTTCTGATGTCATCCAACTGGCCGACCACATGGGACACGTTGGTTCGCACCATCTTGAAAGCTATCTCTTCCTCCCCCATTACCTCAAATCTGTCAAACAAGAAGCCTCATTACCTTTAATGCTTCAGAATATCTTCTTTTTTTTTAAGGGGTAAATAAAGAGTTTGAGATCTCACTTGTATTTGTTCTGGTCTTTGAAGGCTTTGTGAATACGTTCTGTGATGGGTTTGCAGTGAAGGATGAGGCCTTTTGTGACAGGAGGCTGGGAATTAAAAAAGAAGAAAAAAAATCATTTTGGATTCCTTTGTATAAAATTAAATGACTACAATTAAAAGAATTTCCCAAAGATTTCCAGTTTGGCTCACCATGCTGGGGTCATAGTACGCCTCCTGGGTGGGGCTCACCAGGTCGAGTTGGGTCAAGTTAGTCGGGAGGGTCTTAGAGCAATTTATTAGCATCTGCTCCAAGCCTGTCAGGTCCTGGAAATAATAAGAAACAGACATTTAATTGCAAACTGTAGCTGCTTTGTAATGAGCAGATGACAGGTGTGAGCCAGGACAGACCTGGAGGCTCAGGGGAAGCTCGTGGATCCTTGTGGCCAGAGTGCGAATCTCCCGGTCGGACAGAACACCCGAGTGGTCCGTGTCGATCTCGTCAAACACTTCTGAGACGTTGAGCTGCTGCTGGGCGCTCATCAGGAAATAAAAGTATGAAAAGGCAAACTGCATGTCCTCAGAGTGCCGCACACGGTGGGCTGATGTTTTGTCAAACTCTTCTGGGAATCTGAAGAAACAGATGCAGAGCAGTTACAGATGAAACAGGCAAACACACAAACAAAAAGAGCTCATGCTCCTTACGTGTCCTGCAGCTCCTGCATGATGAGACGGTCGATCATATGAGGCATGTGTGCAGGAACTTTGCGAGATGTGAAGCCGAACTGGCTGTTGAGCAGCTTGTTGACATAACGCAACGAATCAGCGAAAGTGTCCTGCAGCTTCCGTCCTGTAGCTGCACCGTTGGTCTCGTACGACAGCTCTCTCTGGAGACGCTCCTCCTCCTGCCGAACACAAAGAAAAAATTATTTACATGAATAAAAATGCTAGGACTAGAGCTCTTAAAGAGCTACTTACCTCAAGCAAGGCTTGGAAGTATTTCCTCCTCTCCCAGGGCAGGAAGCCTCGATCTGAGGAGGTGAAGTGTTGGAGCTTCCTCCCAACTGGAGGGGCGCTCGCTGGCTCCGTCTGAATCTCTGCACTCTTTTTTTGGGAAATACTGTTCAGAATTTTCAAAGTCAATTGCCTCTGAATCGCAGCATTAAAGGCTTCAGGCGTTTCAAAAACTTTGATTTTATCATCAATCTGGACATGGCTGGGAGGAGTAACAGGTTTATTTTGCATGGCCAGAACCTTCCTGGACATGTCTTCTTCAGAGTTTGGATTTTTCTGAATATTTCCTGCTTCTTTTACAGGAGGTTCTACTTTCAACTGCACTCCCTCCAAGTCTTTATAGGGTAGCCCCTGGACTCCAGCTGGCTGTAAATGAATGTTCTGCTGCTTTACAGCCAGCATCTCATAAGGTTTTAGAAGTTCAGCCTTAGTGAGGTTATAACCTTTCACAGTAATTTCACCAATCAGAAGTTTTTCTTCGAGCTTTTGAAGTTCGCTGTGCACAAGAGATGGTAAAAGTGACACATTTATTGAAGGAACTTGTATGATATCCTGAGGTATGTCAGGATGCCTCTTCTGGATCTTAGGCCCTTGTTTGTCTTCAGGAATATCTGAGAAAGGAAAAACTGGCTCAGGGCTCGGGGTCACTTTGGGCTCTTTTTCTGCGTCTTTGCCTGCAGTCTGGGACACGTTCGTCTGAGGAACCTCACGTGTGTCCACTGCTACAGCGAAGCTCATTGTGAACTCTGTGTCATCCTCTCTCTGGAAAGTAATGTTGTAGTGGATCTGAGTGGAGTTGTGGCCGGGGTGCAGCAGCAGGTGAATGGTCTTCCACTTGTTGGCGACGGAGGTGTGGCGAACCACAGGGCTGTCGCTGACTTGGGCCTCAGAGATTCTGCGGGCCAGTTTCACAAAACTGAAATATGGTCTGATCTCACCCGGAGGGAGAGTGTAGAGGCTCTGGGTCCTGAGGAGGGTCACATGGTGCAGCTCACCAAAGTGCTCTATGAATGAGATTCAAGATTGAATGACGTCATCAAATCATAAAAAAAACAAACAATTCCAATAAAGTTGGGATGCTGCGTAAAATGTAAATAAAAACAGAATGCAATGATTCCCAAATCTCATAAACCCTATTTGATTCCTAACAGATGCTTAACAACATGTCAGATGTTGAAACTGCGACATTTTATCCTTTAATGAGCTCATTTTGAATCTGATGGCAGCAACACGTCTGTAAAAAGTTGGAAAAGGAGCAACAAAAGTAATTGGTACAAATAAAAAAACAACAACAGAAGGAACATTTGACAACTAATCAGGTTACTTGGCAACAGGTCGGTAACATGACTGGGTATAAAAGGAGCATTTCAAAGAGGCAGAGTCTCTCAGATGTAAAAAGTGAACAGAGATTCACCAATCTGAGACAAACTGGGTCTAAAGCTGGACCCGACATTATCTCCTGCTGGATGCTCGGGATCTTTGTCCAATCCACAAAAGCAGGTTAAAGCTTTATCATCTATCAGACTTTCCATAACATGTTAAAACATCTGATCAACATCTGAAATGTCGTTTATGTTGTGTTGGGAATCAAATCACTGCATTCCGTATTCATTCCCATTTTACACAATATTCCAACTTTTTAGAAATATTCTTGTATTTTATGACACTTATTTATTTTAATCTCACCTTGACCACAGTCACCCACATCAAAGCCACAGGAGAGAACGTTGCAGGCCTGGTCACAGAACTTGTCAGCCAGCCAGGAGTTGGCACAGCCTTGATTGCAGTATGACGTCCCCCCAAAACCTCCCAGACCTCCTGCAAACTGCCACGCCTGTCCACCAGCTCCCCCGGGCCCACCGCCATCGCCACCTGCAGCAAACCGGTTGTTCCCTGCTGCTCCTGTTAGAGAGAAGGATTACCATAACACAAACCGACCCAAGCATACAGGAAACATAACTGTGTCAACCTCCTTACCCAGACAGTCTCCCCCATCCCAGTCACAGGCAGAATTGTTGCAAGCCTTGTCACAGTATCCATCTTTGATCCAGGATCCTGGGCAGCCCTCTGCACAGTTGGGAACAGGCCAGGTGAGGTACACCTGAAGGAAGGGGAAAAAAGAAAAGAAAATCCAACTACAGATTTTGAAAAAAAACCTTGATGTGAGCACTTTTTATGTTGTGTTCACACCTTCTGTCCTTTGGAGTGGCTATAGAAGTCATCCGGCCACACATCTTTGCCGAACATCACGTCATCATTGAGGTAAATGAACTTCTGGGAGAGACCTGGGATGCGGTGGATGTGGGTCTCTATGGCAGGGGAGCTGAATGTAGGAAGGTGGCTGTGGTTCAAGAAGATTCCCTGAAAGAGTATGTATGGATGAACATTTCATAACAGCTCAAGCAGAGCCTCTGCGGCAGGTGCACATAGAAAATACACATCACTGTTCTGAACATGTCAACACAAACAGTCAAGAAACAAAATGCTCATTTTAACTGTTAAATTGATTAAAAATGCAGGGTAGAGATGGAAAAAGATATGGCTGAGTACCAAATGTGTGACCACTGTAACTCTGGGGTTATCCAGGTTGAGCCAGGAGGGGATCTGCCCATTTGTGACGATGAAGATGTGTCGCACCCAGGGGGCGTGTTTTTCCACAGAGCGCAACGAATAGCGGAGCTCCTCATTGTCTTCAAATCGGCTGGCTGATACATCTTCATCCTGTTTAGACTGGAGCGAATAAACACATTCATATTGAATATAAAAAAAATCCTGAGCCACACGGAGAACCTAAAAACAGTTTTAAAAGTTATAAAAACAGCAAAAAAAAAGCTACCAGCAGATTTGAATTACTCTTAAATGCATTTTCTATTCCATACATTAAATTTTAAGTGATGCAGTGAAGACAGTGGAAAAAGAAGGTACCTGTGAGATGGCAGTGAGGTCCCAAAACAAGTAGCCGGGGCTGATGGTTAACTCTTTCCCATCCAGGGTCAGGTTCTTTTTCGCCTGCTGGGTCAGATCCGAGAAATCCTGCGGCGTTTTCAGGTGGAGCAGAGCGATGCTGGCCTCAGAGTACAGCTCAAACTGAGTGAGAAATAAATGGTTTATGTGAGATTAGTCAGGTGCAAAAATCCTACAACCCAGCACCATTCCTGGAGGAAGTTCAGTAAATTTGCTTTTTAGAAATTAAATCATAAGACATGATGCGAAACTATTTCACTAAACAGCTGAACATTCTGACTATTAAAATATACCTAAAAATGTACTCAAATTTCAGTAACCTTGCAATTTGCTTTTCTGAACTACCTGTTCAAGTGTTATTATGCTAAATAATGTGCAGGTAGAATCCGTCTGTAGAGCTTTAAGAACTCTTGCAACTCGCTGAAAGAAAACAGTAAACCAGCAAAACATTATAAAACCTTGCTATTCGATGCGAACTGAGGTAAGAAATTGTTTACTGTTCTCAGTTGGCTGTTTCTAAAGTTTGGACCAAGTACAAATTAAATGGGAAGCTTGTAAAAGGGAAACATGCCGGCAGAAAAATAAAAAGACATGAAAGCATCAGGAAATTTAAAAGAATATTCCTAAAGATAGAATAATATACAGGAAAAGGAATGAGGACATCAATGTTTGTGACCAAAACAAGCTAAAGGATATATAAAGTATTTTTAATTTATTTAATTTAATCCAGTTCATTAACACCTAAACAAGTTAACAGCAGAGAAAAAGATGATTGGATTCAATAGATATTCGGTGATGAAATAATGGATCTGTGTTGATGATACAGGAACTTTTGTCTGGTGCAGGTCCGAGGGAACAAAAAGGTGAGTTCCTACTGAAGAAATGGGAGGGAAATCAGACAGGTGCATTAAATCTGCAGCAAATGTGCACGTAGATACTGAAGTTTTAGACTATTTTCTCATATCTTTAATCTAAAGTAGGGTTGGTGATGATAAAGGAATTTCCCAGGATGATAATGCATCTCAAACTTTTCTTCTGGAAGGAAAGATCTACTCGTTAAATTGTCTGGACCTCAAATTTTAAACTATGGAGAAAAATAAACAAATAAATAAATACAGGCCATAAAGTTGTCGATGTGTCCGCGGCTAGTTGAGAAGTCTATGAACCTGAGTCAGGAAGATTGTTGTTCTATTTATTATGAGTCCATAAGTAGAAATAATTTAAGCTTCCAGGGAAGCTAAAACCATTAATATTACTAGTTTTTCTTCATGTTTTAATCAAATTTTCCTTAAATGACCACAAGGTTGTTAAGGAAATGCGGTTTTGGCCAGGACACTGTTGTAAAATAGATTTTTTATCTCAACGAGTACACTTTTCCTGGTAAAATAATGGTTAAAATATTATTACTGACTAAAGCTAGTACAACAGTATAAAATCTATAAACTTCCATTTTATCTAATGGATCAGACAGATGTTGACTTTTTAACCCCTTTAAATTTCTTTCCAGACTTTCCAAACCAGGAACTGATGTCGGTCCGTTTCATGGAAGCAGTGCGAGCCTGACAACACTGAGGGGAAAGTTTCTGGGAGATGGAGATAACCGAGTGTAAATGAGAAACTGGCTGTTAGTTCCTGGTTGGACCCTTCGTCTGTGGTCGAATCGAAGAAGATGCGACGCTCGTGCGAAGCCATTTGCTGGCTGCTGGAATCAGAACAAGGAAGTGTTTGTGTGTGAGTTTGGAAAATTTAGTGGCATCATTTTCTCTTTAAGGGTCACACGGACGTGGCTCTCCATCTGATCTCAGCAGAGTTACGTGAGGCATGGCAGGACGGATGCACTTCCTGTACGTGAAAGATAGCAGTAAGGTAAGGATTTACTTGACCGTGCTTTTTAACTTGCTGCGTGTATTTACCACCTTAACCAAGTGGAAAAAGTCTAAGTAAATATGTGACGTCCATCTTTAACGGCTCAGAGTGCCACGTCCCTCGTGCTCTGCCTCAGCTTCTGTTTTAGTTGAGGAGGATTATCTGGAAGTTCCAAAGCCAGCGTGGAGACAATGAGCCACAGATCACGTTGCACATACAGCAGGGTGTGAGTGGGTGATCATGGTTTGTGCTTCTCAGGAGTTAAAACAAATGGAAAAGCGTGGCATAAAAACAACGCACTTGCCTCCGGTGGCAGTCGAGTTTGTATTATTAAAATGTGGAATTTTATATGACATTTGAATGAAGGAAGAAGCAGGATACAGCAGGGCTGGGCATCAGTGAACCACAAACCGTCAGTTAATGCATGAAACAACTGACATTGGATCTCTTCTGAGGGTCATTTTTCTCTCTGACAAAACTAAAACCTTAAATCCAAACTTGCTAAATGGAACCAGCAGTACAGGAAGGGAACAAACTATCACATCACACTAAGTTCCCTAAAAGCTTCCAGACAAGCTGTGTCCTTGTTTAATCACCGGCCACATTGTTAGATATAACCATTAAGTTACTTATGACAATTATCTAATCAGCCAATCACATGGCAGCATTTCGTCATGTCGACATGGTGACAACGACTTGCTGAAGTTTAAACTGAGTATCAGTATGAGGAAGAAAAAGGATTTAAGAGTGGCATGAAAACAGGAAGTCAGACCAGCACTGGTTCCAACCAACGCACAACACGTCCAGCCTGGAAGCAGATGGGCTCCAGCAGCAGAAGACCAGACTGGGTCCTCCTGTCAGCTAAGAACAGGAAGCACTGGACAACAGAAGATAGAGAAACGTTGCTGGTCTGATGAGTCTCCATTTCAGCTCCACATCCAGATGGTGGAAACATCATGAAAACATGGATCCGTACCAACGTGTCCTGGTGGAACCAGCACAGCCTACCTGAATATTGTTGCTGACCATGTCCATCCCTTCATGACCACAGTGTAGCATCTTCTGATGCTGCTTCCAGCAGGATAATGCA
>JBAMHW010000026.1:21716499-21730149 GCA_037177495.1 Rhadinocentrus ornatus | reverse complement strand
CAGCTTTGGGATGTGGTGGAACGGGAGATTCTCATCATGGATGCAGCAACTGTGTGATGCTGTCATGTCGACATGAAGCAAAACCTCTGAGCAAATGGTAAATGGTCTGTACTTATATAGCGCTTCTACCAAAAACAATTTGCAATGTACATCACATTCACCTAATCACACACACATTTACACACTGATGGCGGAAGCTACCATGAAGGCGCTCAACCACCCATTTGGGGTTCTGTGTTTTGCTCAGGGACACATCGACATGAGCTTGACAGGCCAAAGATTGAACCGGCAACCGTCAGGCTACAAGACGACCACTCTACCCACTGAGCCACGCCGCCCCTAGGTTTCCAACATCATGTTGAATCTATCACACTACGAATTAAGAGTTCTGAAGGTGAAAGGGGTCCAACCCGGTACTAGCAAGGTGAGCCTGATAAAGTGGGCAAACATTAAATATTCAGTTTTCCCTTTTTTAGCATGTAGATCAGAAGTGTCCAAACACCAAACTGTGGGCACGACTTTGCCTGTACAACAAAACACTGCCAACAAAAAAGTTATAAATTCTTCTGAGAAATAAAGTCCTCTTAAAATAATTCACAATCATATGAAACTTAAGGACGGCCGTCGTTTACTGATGTCTGCCATCCCCTCTGATCCTGCAGTAACTGGGGGTTTTATAAGGAAGCGTTATCCTATTATGTAATTATTTCAAGGTCTACTTTTAGCATTTGCCTACATAAGCAGTTGGGGGAAATTCAGCAGAAGACCTGTCACCGAAATGTTCCCACAACTTACGAAGTATTCCCAGGAGGTGGACAAACCACTCCACGTGATTATTTCCTGTCTCATCGAGCAGAGGACAAAAACAGATCTTTAGAGAAATCATAACAATTAGCATTTAAAGAATCCTGAACATTTATGCTCTACAAAACATTCAGTGCTAACTGATGTTGAAAAAAAGAAATGCAGGTTTCATCAGCTCATCTGCCAGGCAGCTCAAGTTATTCCTCACCCCAGTATTACCATGTCCCCTGTGAATTTTGCTCTCAGCACATTAAACCACAATCATCGTGGCCTACATGTCAACGCAAAGGCTAAAGGAAATGTAATTAGGCTGGAAAAAGCGAGCAAACACTGTGGGTAAACCAATTAACACGGCGCTGAGTGATCTTTCTGAGCAGCTGGATTCAGACTTGTAGGTGAAACTTGGAGACGTCGAGCTACTATTAGAGGCCAGAAAGTGTTGTTTTTGTTGGAAAAAATGAACAACTGGAATATGAAAAATAGAGAAATCCTCAAATCTGCCAGAAGAGCACAATTACAAATCAGAAAAACAAGTGTTAGCGAGCCATTTTAGAGTAAACATTAAAGTTACGTGGTAACAGATTCAATGCTAATCCGTCCTGACAAGATTATTTATATGGGATTCAAAATGGGACTGTAACTTCAAGCACCTGGAAGCTCCTTCCTCGGTTCATCGTGTATTTAGAAACATTTAACAGGAACAGTGACGGCGAGTTCAATAGTAAACTCATAACCTGAAATTTAGGAAAAGGTACTTGCAGGATTTCTAACAAGGCTAATCAAGCCCATATTTGGGAGTGATATCTGACTCTACAAGGGCGGTGCCCTATTTCACCAAGTAGGACCTTCATGGAGAAGTGAAGAGAAGTTAAGTTAGAAACAAGTCCTGAGAAAGCTTTACGTTAAAATACTTTTTCACTGCAGTGAGCGAAAAGACTGGAGAAAAAGTGAACAGGTATTCAAGATGAGACTTTTCCAGCAGAAAAGCAGTGTGGATTTCTCAGACACGCTGGATCCTCAAAATATCTGCAAGTTCTGCAAGTATACAGCAGATTCTGGAGAAAAACTAAATAAATGTGACGAGAACAGCGTCAACAGCAGGATTTTGATCCTAAACACACAAAGAAAATTATTTGACAGGGTTTCTGCTCGGTGCGAACCATGCAGGATCACTTTTATTCTGTTGGGATACACGAGGCGAAAACACAGAGTTTGCTTAAAGTGGTCAGAAGATTCCCTCAAGGTTCAATAGCAACGGTGGATTTAGGATTGGGTCTCTGCAATCTGCAGGAGAAGTGTTTGCCTCACGGGGCCGTGATCTTCATTTCTCACTGGAGCGGTTCACAGCAGCGTCCAAGTCTGAGACCGTGGTCCTCAACTGGAAATAAGTAGAGTGCCATCTCCAGGTCTGGGATGAGATCCTGCCCCAAGTGGAGGAGTTCAAGTCTTGTTCATGTGTGTAGACACAGTGGAGCCAGAGATTAAATGTGGATCGGTGCAGTATCGCAGTCTGAGCCAAAAGTATGATCTACCTTTCTTCCTTCAGCTATGGTCACGAGCTGTAGGTAGTGGCCGAAAGAACAAGGTCGTAGAGATAAGCGACCAAAGGGAATTTCTTCCGCAGGGCGTCTGGGCTCTTCTTTAGAGATAAGGTGAAAAGCTCGGTCATCCTGAAGGAGCCAGAGGAGAGCTGCTGCTGCTCCACAGCAAGCGTAGCCAGAGGAGAAGCTCGGGCATCTGATTAGGATGCCTCCTGGACACCTACCTAGTGAGGCATGTCCCACCTGGAGGAGGTCTGGGGAAGACCCAGGACACAGAGAAGGGACCATGCTTCTCAGCTGGCTTGGGAATGCCTGAGGATTCCTCCAGATGAGCTGGAGAATTATCCAGGGAAAAGGAAATTTGGCCTTCTCTGATTAAGCTGCTGACAAAAAAATGAATGGTGCTTCTTTTTTCTGTAGAAAAGAATTTCTTTAGAAAACATGAGGATTTGTACAACTTCCCGTTGTGCTCTAAGAATCTGTGGTGGCATCGGAGACGTCTTTCCAGACAGAAATCATAGATGGTGAACCTTGAAAGCACCATCATGCTAAATATAGGAAGGTTTTCCAGATTGAATTAGTTAACAGAGGCCGGGAGAAGAAGTTAGCTGAAATGTTGAAAATCTGCTTGTTTGTACTCAACCATGAAGATAACTCAAAATCAACATGAACCTGTCAGAAAGTGAAAGAAAAACTTAATTTAACTTCTTTTTTCTTTTTTTAATAGTTATTTAATTTTGCTTGTTCGGTGCACATATGCGGCAAATACAAAGTCTGAATGTCACTTCACAGTTCAGAGGAGCCATCGTGTGGACGCACCCAGTCCTCGTAGATGCACTGAAACACACACCAACACTGGGTGGGACTCAACAGGCGGCGGCACGGGCAGATGATCAGGGTTGTAGTCTAGCTTTCATCACCATATCACTCGGTCTAACACCAGCTATAAATACCGACCACGTCCCACCAGTGAACCTCTCCCTCCACACTATGCACATCATCCCACTTTCACAGAAGTGGCGAGTGACACCCGGAAACACCTTGAAATCCAAACTTTGCATTGTGTGGCGTGTCCTGTAATCCCCCCTGATCTAAACGCAGAAACACACACTTTCCATTGTTTTTACTGGACTTCACACCTGCACCCCACCTGAGTTTGTTCCACCAGTAAGACATCAAACCAGGACTTCCAGAAAACAGGCAGGCAGGTACAGGACAGCAGAGTTCAGACAGGGTCAACAAAATCCTGGTGACCTTTCAGCGTTCTGGCTGGTGTCGTGCCACTCCAAACAGTTGTTCTAATGTTAACCCCCACTACGCCAGCTAGGGTTACGGCCAGAATACCGCTGGTTATTATCACATGACCTACCAGGCTGACCAGTTCAGGGAATGATGGGACAGCTGGGTTTGATGGTGATAATATGTGGGTTAAATGCTGTTAACCTACATCTCGTATCAAACGACGTTACAGTCATTGTGAAGTCATCTTAAGCAGCTGCTTCCTCGCCAGTACGTCACCTGCTGGCAGTTTGCAGCAATATGACGCAACAATAAGACACCCAGCATGTCGGTTTCATCGTACATGATGGACCCATCAGAAGGTTTCTGGTCACATGCATGTAGAATTAGCTGGTGATTCTGAATTAAGTGAATATGAGTATGCATGGTTGTCTCCATGATGGATGCACCCTCCCTCTCGCCTGATGTCAGCTGGGATCGGCTCCAACCCTGCGATGACCCTGAATTGAATTTAGTGGGTGTAGAAGATGGATGGATGTGTATGAGCAGCTTTGCTACTTACACATTCTGACTGTGGTCTGCTACGTGTTAGCTCTTCTAACAACTCTGCCTCAAAAAAGGAAAAAAATCTATTTTTTTAATAGAAATTCTCACATATTTTTTGTTCTATGACATGAACTTGAGGGTTAACTTCTTCAAGCGAGCCTCCTGTACATGAGGGCATGGTGATAAACGTGCAGTACAGAAGATGTGCACACTAGGAAGCAGCAATGCTAACATGTAGGACACCAAAACCTCAGGGAGAAAGTCAGCTAAAACTCTACCAAGCATTGGATTCCAAACCAAACACAGTTCAAACCCCAGTAAGAAAAAAAAACACTTTCGAGCTTCAAACCACACAAACCAGGAGTCACATGACAGCAGAGACTCTGCTGGTTCCAGAGACGTCTGTCGCATCACGGTGGGACAGAAACTCTGGAGCTAGCAGACCAGAACCAGAAATCAGGTCTTACTTTTGCTGTTTGTGGTGAAAAGTTTGACTCCAGCTAAAAAAACTCTGCTAATGTTTCTCCTATGACTCTGACTTTGTTTGCCCTGAACCATGAAGGTCCTGCTGGTTTCCATGGAGATGAAGATGACTATCTTTGGCTTCCCTTCTTTCTGGATCCTCATGGTGTCTCTAAGGTGAATGTGGGGGGTTTCCCTGGATCCTCCTGACTCTGACCATTGATAGAGGCGTCCATCATCAACATCGGCTGATGGCTTCCTGAGATATTTACCTGCATAACACCTCTAACACCAGGAAACCTGCTCAGGTTCGCGTTTGTAGCTTCTACTTTTGCACAGTTCCTCATCAGATATTACTTTACTCATTTCTAGATAAGCGGGGCTGCTATCCTCTGGTCTTCACTGGAAATAATGTGGTTTTCTTTTACATGTTCTACTGTGTTCCAGGTGAATTTACTCTGCTGAAGCAACACATATCTGGATTCTGACACTTCTGTAGTAATCTCATCACGTCTCAGCTTAGAGACCAAGATTCTACATACAACCCTGGTAGTTGTGAAGATATACTTTTTTATTTTGGGTATGTTCTTTGAGAAAGGAAGCAGAAAAAATAGTTTGTAAGGAAGTTAAACTTTGTTGGCATGCAGGAAACAGAACACCTTTTGTTCTTTGGAACAATGTTGTAGAAAATCTTGTGTTCTAGTAAATCTTACACTACTTCTTTTGGAGGTTATCAGACTTTAACTTGGATAAATTTAAATTTGTACTGAAGTGCAAAAACTTTAAAAAGAACCTTTAATATATCATTTGTTTGTGTCCTTATGTTTAGCAAGATGTTTTCTAAATAATCCCCAGTTTATTCTCAGCAGCCGCATGAGTACATCATCAGAAGGCGACACACAGGATCCTTAATTATTTACCATCATCCATGCTCGTTAGTGGCATTCCTTCCTCTCAAAATCTAAAGCAGAGCTCTGATTAGAGGAATTATGAGATACACAAGCTGCCAAGCCACACAGAGGCTCTTCATCCACCTTCATATGACTGTTCAAAATAGAAAAAGGCCATTTTTAGTTGGATGGATCTGATCTATTCTATTCACCGACACTCTTAGAGGGTTGGCTGACCGCTGCAGATGTAATTATAGAATAATGACATGATGTAAAAACAACCTTCAGGACTTCACAAAACCCATACTGTGTTATAAATTATAAAAGTTGTCATTTTCAGGTAGAGCTGTACAGAAACTCTAGATGCTATTCACATTTAATTTCATTTCATTTATTAAGATCCCCCCTAGTTACTGAGACATCAGGAACTATTCTTCCTGGGGTCTCCTCTATATTACATCACATTCTCTGCATCATGTGAGAAATGCTGTCAACAAAAAGCCAGAGTGATCGAATTTAGTGTGCAACTCTGCCACCTGCTGCTTTAAACTGGAAGACGTCCTTCTTTTCGACCAACTCTTGTGCATTTGAAAGATTTTTTCTCAGTTTTCAGAGACAAACGTCTTTTCCAGCTTCCATTTCCTATGAACATCCCGTTTCTCATGAAAGCCCCACCAGGACCAGGAGCCAGAAAAAGCCCGTTTTACCTGTTTGATCTTGCTGGTTATGACGGAGGGCAGTTTGACTCGCAGCTGCTCCGTCTCTTTGAAGGATGCCGGGAAGCCGCTCAGATAGGCCAGAGACTGCATGCGGATCAGACCTGGAGCCTCTTTATCCGTCGTCTGCGTGACACAAAACAACGATACTTGAATAAAAAATGAGACAAATCACCTTTTGATGTGTAAATATCTGCATTCTGTGACCATGAATATAAACGAGGGCAGGCTTGTATTTATGTGCAGAGGAGAATGGAATAATTCAGAATTAGCACATCTGTACGGGAATTGCACTCACCAGGTAGCATCTGGACACAGAAAATGTATGGGTTTCTCTGGACACATCTGCATAGGCTTGATCAGCTGTAAAAAGAAACGAAGAGAAGCGAGCAGGACATTTTTAATATACTTCTACAGTTGGACTTCTATGGAAAATTAAAAAATGATTCCATCCCTCCATCTTTTTCCACTTATCCGAAGTCAGGTTGTGGAGGCAGCAACTTAATCAGAGAAACCTAAACTTCCTCTTCCCCAGCCACTTCTTCAGAGGAATCCTGAGGTGAGTCCAGGCCAGCTGGGAGACATAGTCCCTCCAGCGTGTCCCGAGTCTTTTCCACAGCCTCCTCCAAGTGGGACGTGACCCAAACACTTCACCAGGCAGGCGGGCGTCCAGGAGGCATCGTAACCAGAGGTTCGAGCCACCTCATCTGGCTCCGCTCGATGCGTATATGTCTGCATATATATACGTATATCTGGTGTAAAATGCTTTGGACGCCTTCCAATCCGTTATTATTAACCAGTTTATCTGTGTTAAATGGGATCAAATCAAGTATTGTAAGCAGTAAAACTTAGCCATGCTGAGAATTCCCACTGCACCGGGTGTAACAAATGTCATATTTGAGGATTTATCATGATAGTGTGTTTCCCGCATCACAGTTTTTCACTTTCAAAGTTCAGCCACCAGCTAACCTGCAGGCTGACCTGGGAACTGGACTACAAAGCAGGGAAAGTGGTTTACTGAGATGTTGCATCTGAATGCAGTCTGTACTCACTTTCCTTTTTTATGTCAACTTTACTTCTTAATGCACCTCAACAGTTTTCTGGCTTTTTGGGATACAAGATTCTGATCGGTCATCTAACATCAACTCAAACCACCTCATCTAATGCACACATATCCAGAGTTGAAAAACCAACTGGTTAATAGTAGAACCATTTAGCGAGATCACCAATATTTGATGTTCAGTTAGGCCAGATCGCCTCAATGCTGATCCGGTTTCATATTATAGCCCCTTTTCTGGCAGTCTTTCACCTGCATCTTTAATGAGTTTCTCATCTGCTCACAGACTTCAAGTCTAGGTACAGGAGTCTCTGTTGTACTCAGAGATTGGCTGAAACTGGAAGGCTAAATCTAACCAGAACCTGCTCGCTGAAGCTGCAGAGCAGATCAATGACTGCTGTTACCAGCTGTCCTAGACCACCAGAGTCCATCAGCTGGACAAGACATCACAGGAGAAGCAGCTGAATCTATATTTCTGTTTTTGTTTCTTTTTAATCCCAAGGCACCCAATGTAGCAGCTTATGTACCCCATTATTATTAAGTTACCACTACAAACTATGAAGTGCAATTTGCAACAATTCAGGAGGCTCCACTGCATCAGAAACACGCAACCACTCAGCGTCACCTAAATACAATCTCCCTTTCAGAGGAAAAAAAGCAACATGGACGTTTTGGGGGTTTTTTTAGGAGAAAACCTGCAGAGGAATCCTTGTTATCTGCACCTCTGCAACATACTGATAACATGTCCATGTGTGGAAAACTTTAAGCCAGGTGACGCAAATTCAGTACGAATGGAAAGTCGTTCAGGTCCTAACCATGCAGCTGGTTCGGAAAAGGTCCAAAGTCAAGGACATCTGTCCGCTGATTAGAAGTAAAAATGTAGTCTAAGCTGACCAATGATGCAGGTTTCTCTCTCACCACATCATCACTCTCCAGTTAAACATTAATTACACTTGAAAGCAATTTCTGCATCATTAAAATAAATCAAAGGAAGAAACAGGTTTCAGTTCAAACTCTCCTCACTTCTCCTTTCACTGCTCTCCCTGCAGTGTCTCATCCTCTCCAGCCAATCACTTTTATCTTTTGTGTGCTTTTACCATCAGCCTGCGAATGGAAGACGACCACAGACACAGTGGTGGGCGGGTGGAAGGTTTTGCTCATGGGCAGCAGCTCTTTGGCAGCGGAGAAGGATGGCGAGAGCGCCGGCAGCTCTTTGAGAGTAACGTTGGCTGGCAGAGCCGGATCCAGCGCCAGCATGGGCGCTATGATGCAATGGGACAGCAGGCATTCAAGCTTGACACTGCAAAAGTTAAAGAAAAAAAAAAGTACTACATCTACACCTTGCACAAACACTGAGAACCACATCCTTTACATCATCGACTCGTTCTTAAAATACTTCAAACAGACGCGTGAAGTTCACACGTTCAGCTAAAGTGTCAAGTTTTAGCCAGCGTATCTTGCTTCTGTTAGATTGTGACAAAGAGGAGAGCGGGGCGAGTTTTACAAAGCATGTTATCAGTAAACACAAAGGAAAACCAAGATCAGGTCTGCATCCTGGCTCGGCACAATGTCAGGTTCAACTTCTCTTAGCTTTAGCTGCATCAGAAAAAATGTAATAAAACTTCCTTCTTATCTGGATCTTTGCAGTTTAAATATTGACTTTTTTTTTGTTACAACCTGCTGCAACTTCCTGTTAAATGCATTGTTGCATCATTGTGATTCAACACGAGTCTGACAGTGACCTCTGAAGACGCTTGATCAGACAAAACCCGAGTACAGGGACAAACTGTATACAGGATACTTTCCTTAGAGATAAAATATGATGACAGGCACTCTCAAGTCAAGTTCGGACAACAATCCCAAGCTCAAGGTCATCGGATAGATGGCCAGATCGGAGACAAATTAGTGATTCAGTCAGCAGTCATGAGCCACAACGTGTGAACTGATCAAAGATGGGATTTGTGAGGCTGAAGTTTAAATCAGAAACTGAACCTTGTGAAGGCCGAGCTGATGCTTGACCGCGATGCACCAAATATATCATCCTCATACTCACCTATGTTTTGGGACTTCAGTAGTATCACTTGCATTTTTCCCCAGGCGCTCCCTGTACACAAAGCACAGCAACAGACTTGGTTAAAAGCAGTTAACACCCTTTTTTTTTTAAGTGTTATCACAAGAAACAAAATAGTGTTTACAGAGGTCAACAGAAGCTTATCGAGTAAATGTCTGAACCATAAATTGACAGTTCTGAGATTAAAGTCCAACTCCAGCAGTTATTAATCCTCTGAAAAAACTCATCTTCACTATTGAAAGTTTTTGCTATATTAAAAAGGCATAAAATAGCTTTGGCTCAGCTATATCTGCTTCTTTATTTAGCAAATGTAGATCTATGAAAATGCTAATTTGGTTCCATCCAGATCTCCAACCAGCAGCAGCTAGTGCATGATAGAGCGGGGTCTAGCTGCAAAGATCCGGCTAACTTCTCCTCACAGTGCATGCAAAATGCCTGTACCTTCCCTGTGCAGCTCTGTGAATGACCCAGATAAGTTTCAGTGTCCCACATGTAACATTACAGTCTGTTTGACCTCGTCTTTTTAGACTACTGTGGTGCTATGTAGAGACACGGCAGAAATCCCCTGTTATCAGTGTGCAGAGCAGATAAAAACTTGTTTTAAACCCAGTATTAGTCCAAATTAAATCTCCTTTGCAGCTGAGATGGTGAAATCACAGCTACCTCAGAGCTTTTTGCTCTTCCTCCAGTTGCTCTTTGACCTCCTTCAGTTCCCTGAGCAGAGCGGTGTCAGTGCCGTTCACCCATGTGTACACCACATCAATAGGCATGGGCAGACAGAGCCTAAAAAAAGAAAACGTGGAAATCAGTAAGTAAGCTCAAACTGCAAAGCTGTGACCCTGCTTTCCTCCCCAGTGAACACTTCTGACATGTCTGCATAAGAATTTGTTTATGCGTGGCTGCACATTGTCAAGTTTTTTCACATTTGTCTCCAGGAAACATCCTCGCCTCCCTGATAGACCGTGTGACATCTACAAGGATTTTTTTTTGTTTTGTTTTTTGAGATAATGGGTGAAAACTTTGAACACAATTTCACATTTACAGGCTCACCTGCTTTGGAATGATTTCCCTCCCACATTGTCTCTGTAGGAGTCAAATAATACATGATACTGATCCCGGCTCCACTCCACCACCACCTGTATGGAGAAGAGAAATGCCTGGAAGATCTTACACTTCTACATCCCAAATGTCAACATGTCATTTCTGGCTCCTCAGGGGAATATAGAACTGGGTTTAACTATGACACATGCTCAACCCACTCAAGAGGAACAAGATTTGGGCTTCTGGGAAATATCTAAGAGATATTCACAACCCCCTCTGCACACACAAATATTTAACCTAAAAAGTGGAAAGTAGGAAATCTGGAAATCAAAGGAGCAAATTATAAGAAACTTAAGAGTCTAATCAAGTGACACACTAATTTTCTTCATGGCGGATTTCTCTTTCTCTCTACGTTTGAGAAGTCCTAATTAAATACGAGTCTTGTCTGGTTTTCTGACAAGTAATTTGACTTAAACTTAATGGAGTTTGTTTCTTCACACAACAGTCTATGCCGCCACTGACACGATGAAAACATTTGTTTGGAAAAAAGAAGCTACTTCGAAAACTTAACTCTTCGCAGGAAGTACACAAGTAAGAAGGCAGTTGAGCCTCACCTCTCCAAACTGAAAGGCGGAAACAATCATGAGGACGAGCCCCCCGAAGCAGATGTAGAGCCCATAGCGGTGGGACAGACAGGTGTACGTCTGCCTCTGCAACAGCTTTAGCACCGAGTTCACGACTACCATGATCCTCCTTTGCGAAGCATAGCGACGCATTCATTCAAATAAATAAAAAAGAATCGCAAGTTAACGCGCTAAACTAAGAAAGTAAACATCATAAACGAAACGGGTTTGTCAGCTGACTGCCAGCCCGACTGCATGACACATGACACAACCACCACATCTTGCGCTTCCTCGGCGGAGATGACGCTGCTGCCGCCGCGCTGATACTGATACTGACGCGCAACGTCGCCCTCTGGTGGCGAGGAGTAGTACCGTTGTTACTGTAGGTGCAGCGTCTTCAGTTATTCACAAGAAGCGTTTGTTGGGACATGAATATTGATGTATTTAGGTTTATTTTCCTTTGTGGTTATTATTTTAGAAATTAGGTCCATGTGGAGTTGAAGCAAGAGCAACTGTTTAATGAGTACATTTTAATTCTTATCATTGTACACAGATGATTGTTTATCCAAAAACATATAACTTTATAATAGCAACATTCTTTATTTCTGCAACATTTTAACAAAAGATAATTTTTTTAACATAAATACGAATACTTTTAGGTTATACAGAAATATGCTGCCATTAAAATGTTTGTTTTTTTCTGGACTAATTTCTTTGACACATTCTTGTTGCCTACAATCATGTTACTTAAATATGTCACCCCAGGGCTCAAAGGCTTTACTTGTGTAATGAATGCTGTTAAAATGAAAAGGCAGCTATTAATCTTTTACCAACTCATGTGCCCTTTAAATGTAAATAAATAAAAGTTAATCAGTGTAATAAATCATAATGAAAACAATGTCAAAGAATGGTCAGTGTTCATGAATGAAGAACAGACCATTAAAAAAACATTTAAGAATTTAACATTCAGGTTTTGTGGTAAGTTGATGACTTTGCCCTGAGGGTCATTATTATTTGATTTGTCTTGGAAATTAAGGAACAAACATGATTTAAGCTCGGAGAAAACATGTAACTTAAGAGCTTTTTTCCTTTTTGGCCACTTGGGGGCATCAGACGCTGATTTCTGGACTGACAGAATTGGCTGTGAAGAATATAAGGATTTAGGATTTGCCATTGATACTGCATGAGCACACTGATGTCAAATGTGTGTTGTGACATAATGGGATAATTAAATCCCCTCCTCCTTTCATACAGTAAGCTACAACTACTAAATTATTATTGCTAACTCTGAGATTAATCAGGCATCTTTGGACTTATTTCTCAGTCCTGCAAGAAACTTTCATACAAACCTAAAGTTTGTCTCGGTGACCTCTCGCCTGAGACCAGAGAAGCTGCTGTGTTTCTGGCACTACCAGCAGGATTTGAACCCACTGCATGAGCAGTTCTCGGGGATAACAAGCCTGAGTGACAAGAAAGGCCTTTTCAACCAATGATTTCTTAAAGATGCTGCCTGGTAGTCTGGTATTGGCAAGTTTCAGCAGATTCCTGCAACAAGTGAAGCTCTGAAGTGACTCTACTTGGTCTCCATGTTAAAGCCTGTTGAAAGCTGCAGACTTCTAGATGTGAGAATCCACCAGATGTTGCAGGTTTCATGGTTTTCATGGTCATCGAAACCAAACAAGGCTTTCAGACATTTGTGTTTAGCCCAAACTGCTCTTACATTAAAACTTACTAGGTTCATATTTAAAAACACACTGCTAATCAACCATTTTTTAAACAAAGACCAAGAACAGAAACGGTTTCACTACTCCAGATAGAATTGTCCATATCAAGTTGTAAAATGCTTAATAAATAAAGTTATAAGCAGCAAAAATACTAGTACATATGCAACCCTGATGTTATCATATCGGTAGATTTGGGAAAAATACTATTTTTATAAGTATCCCTTCTGCTCAAGTAAATGTAATAGAGCATGAAGTAATCACTAAAAGATATAAACTTGAAACTTGAAATAAAAAAAAAGGAAATGTTTTGGGCACACTAAGAAATTTCTGTTCTCTAACAGATCCTAATTTCTTTGTTAGAGCTTATAACCTGTGGCATTCTCTTAACAACTAGCTCTCTGAATCTTTGTAAATTTATGCCTGCTAATGAGGAAAAGCTGTGCGAAAATAACTGGGACTGTGTTTTAAACTTATAATGGTATTAAGAAATGGTAGTTTAGAGTAACACTGAAGGTCAAAGTGAACATTTCTAGCTGACTCAAAAGTCTGATTTACAAAACTGTGCAACATTCATTTCCTTAATATATATTGCCAGGATGGATACAAAGATGTAGATATAGATACAACGTTTTACTTAAACATGCATAAATATTTACAATGAGGAAAATAAGTATTTGAACACCTGCTATTTTGCAGGTTCTCCTACTTAGAAACATGGAGGGTCTGAAATTTTCATCCTAGGTGCATGTCCACTGTGAGAGACATAAAAAAAAATAAAAATAATCCTGAAATTACAATGTATGATTTTTTAATAATTTATTTGTATGAAACAGCTGCAAATAAGTATTTGAACAGCTGAGAAAATCAATGTTAATATCTGGTCCAGTAGCCTTTGTTTGCAGTTCCAGAGGTCCAACGTTTCCTGTAGTTCTTCAC
>JBAMHW010000026.1:21689214-21712672 GCA_037177495.1 Rhadinocentrus ornatus | reverse complement strand
GGCAGACCAGGGCAGCCCAGAGACCCGGGCCATCAACAGCAACCCCGGAGCACGAACCCAAGCCACCCCACCCCGAATACGGACCAAGCCCCAGAAGAAAAGAGAGCCCCAGACAGAGCCCCCTGTGATCTTGGGGCACAGGCCCCAGTGGGCCAAGATAGGCAGCCACCGGCCCCGCCAGGGACCGGCCATCTAGAGCTGCCTGAGCGAAGGGTCCAGGGCCCCAGGAGCCCCCCCCCCAACAAAGGCAGCGGGCCCGCCCTATGCCAAGGAGAACCGGGCCCCCCCAAACATCCACCCGGCGCGGGCCAGCACCCACCCCGATGCTCCAGCCGCCCACCCCGGGAACCAGGGCTTGCATGTTCTCCCCGTGTATGCGTGGGTTCTCTCTGGGTTCTCCGGCTTCTTCCCACTATCCAAAGACATGCATGTTAGGTTAATCAGTGACTCTAAATTCTCCCCAGGAATGAGTGTTTGCGTGATTGGTTGTTTGTCCCTATATATGTTGGCCCTGCGATGGACTGGTGACCTGTCCAGGGTGTACCTGCCTCTCACCTGAAACACTGCTGGGAAGGGCTCCAGCTTCCCCCGCGACCCCTAATAGGAACAAGCGGTACAGATAATGACATGAAAAAAACAGCTTCAATCTTTAGCTCAACTTTTTAAAGATATTTTTAAGGTATACACCAACTTGCATCTAGACCAGGAATGGGCAACTCTGGTCCTTGAGGGCCATTGTCCTGCAGGTGTGGGATGTTTCCCTGCTCTAGCACACCTGAGTCAAATTAAATAGATCCAAAAGCTCTGCACAATGAATCAGGGCCATATCTAAAACCTGCAGGACGGTGGTCTTCGGGTTTCCCATCTCTTAGCTGTTTTGCTTTGCTTGGCCACCACTTTGTTCAGCAGTATGTCAGACGTGTATGTGCTTGCCTCATCCAGGACTATCCCTTCCATGTAGCCAGCGCCGTCTGTGAGTGGATCGTTGCCTTCAGCTTCGTGTGCTTCTTCCTCACGTACATTGATGATTTTAAGGTGAGCGTCAGACCCCGTAAAGCACTACAATCTGCCTATGTTCTCCTTAAATTTCTAAAATCCTCCTTTTTTCACAGATGTTTACCTTGCGAGTGAAAGCAGAGTGCACGGAGTAGCCTTTCACCATTCACCAGCCAATTTGGGATAATGTAAATTTACATTATTGCACAGTAAACATTTTATTGAGATTCATTTTTAATACAACACAGAAGATACCTTTTTTACTTGTATCAATATTTATGCATTTTGTACAACTACCTGTTAAGTGTGACTTTTTAGAAGAAAAACTTTTACCACAGTATTTTTATATGTTTACTACTATATTTTTATAAGCGTACTCCATGATTGATGTGTTGAAACGTCACTTTGCTCGGCTGTTGCCACGGCAGCGTCACACGTCCAGGGAGACCTGTGACCACTAATAAGAGAAGTTTATCACACAGTGAACACATGATCCCAGTCCACAAGATTTTTGTGTTGGTGCTTTTTCTCATGCAGACAATAGACTGAAATTTTATCTCTTATTCGGCTGCTGGCAGTTCATTGATGGAAGTTTTCTTTCCCTAATTAGTTGTATTTAGATGACTGCTGTGGTAACAAATTGGGGAGAAAAACTTTTTTTGTGCTACTTGCTGCCCGCTGCTCATGTACTAAATAGTACCAACTGACCTCAGTGTGTGGTTTTACAGTGCAGCTGTAGATGGGAACTTTCTTGTGTCTCCTGTAATGGTCATTAGACTAGTAGGAATTAGGCTTTCTTTGTACAAACCCCTAATTTAATTTCACTAATGAAATAAACAGACGTTGAAGGCAGTTTGGTCTGTATGCTTTAGACACCCTCTATCTTGAAGCAGGCACTCCTATAATCCTAGTTAACTTTGACCCCATGGGCAAACCATCTACTTGCGACCAAGTATCACATGGCTTTAATCAAGATATTTTAGTTGAGACTTTTCCAGTTTCTTAACAGTTGAAAAAAGAAACATGTAGTTGGTTGGCATCCTGAAAAGGTACAAGGTGTAAAGGAGCACCTAAATTTTCAGAATTAATTGAAAACATGTAAATTATATGTAAAGGTTTATAGAAATATCAACCCTCTGCACAAGAGCACAAGGCCAGTACTGCAGCTGTTCTATGGCTATGATACGAGTAAAACTCCAGAGTAATCTAGAAGGCATAACAGGAAGGCAATCATGAGCCTTTAATAGAGCCACTAGTTTACAGAAAGCAATCCCATTAATTGTGTTCTTATTTTATTCACAAGTTTCATAACTAAAGTCCTCCGTGAAGAGTTTTTGATTTTACCAAAGTTACTGGACACAAGGTAACATAATTAAATATTGTCTGAAATTTTTTCCTAAGAGGTAAAATAGCTTGAACATGATAAGAAACAGCTGGTTTATGACAAGCTAGTGTTACTACTACTACTATTTAAATGGTCCCCTTTAAAAATCCTCTGCATAGATGAGATGTTCTGTATCAACACTACCATGTTCGTAACGCAGCGTTTATACACAATCATCTCGTTAATTTCCCTTCATTGGGATGTTTCTGTCCGAACTGTTCACAGTTTATGAAGATGTTCAAGTCATAAAACCACCAGGTGTAGCAGCAACTGAGCAATGTTAAATAATGCTGGGAAAACTGATCAAACCTGGCCCAAAGTATTTCTTGCTATCAATGAAGTAGAACTGTTGGTGCAGCAGTGATAAGCGCTTGATGGTAAAATAACTTTTTTTTTTGTTACATTTGATAAATTTAGTAGAAATAATTAGTTCATTATTATAGAAATCTTTCTTTAAAAGAAATGGTCTCATTTCTGTGCCGCACCCCCCTCAAATATTACTTAGACACGCCCCTGGTGACTGCGACAGCGGCATTGCAAAGGAATTTAGTTTTTAATCAAACTAATTATGTACATTTTCTTGTCATTTAATGTACTGTAAGTATTATTTTACACATCTGATAAAAATATAATAAACTGCACTTTTTCATAAACGGTATTTGTTTTATTAGAATTCTGATCACAGATCTAAGAGTTTCTGTTCTTGGAAACAAAGTGCTTTCCAAGAACAGTAAGTTCATTTACACAGAAAACATTCATGGCACCGTTCCTCGTCACATTACATTTTCAGGCATCCATTCACAGGTTTGGATTAATTCAATGGCAAAGACACATTTAATTACATTGATCATTAAACCAACAGTTTACTTTTTCTGATCAGCGATTTCTGACCTTTAAAACTTTTAGTGCAAGCTTGTAACTGCAGACTTAAACTGTGGATTTCAGTCAAAACATTCAAAAACATAACAATTACACATTGGAAGAGAAAAAAAGAAAGACGAAGAGAAAATGTTAATTGTAGAAGTATGTGAAATATGGCCAGGCAGCACATTCATTGGTGAATAAGAGTAAACATATTTTTCTCCACTGAAGTTCAGTTCTCATGCAGTGGCTTCAAAAAGGAAAAATAATAATAATCCAAAATAGTGTGTTTTTGTGATAAGCTTGATGTAGACACGAGTCCATTATCATGTTATGACAGAAATAACTGGGAGTATTTTTATTTTTTAAAACAGAAATGCTGTTTAAAAAAACAAACACAGAACTCAAGTTAATCAAGACTGTTAGAAAAAGAAAAGTTCTGCTGGTGAACTTGACAACGTGCCTCACAACACACAACAGGGAGGCACCGACATACTTCCAAACACCCCAGATCCCAATCAAGAATTCATGAGATGCTCTTGAACAAATCCCATCTACGGAGGCCTGGATGGATGGACCTGAAGGTGCCAACACGTGGCTAGCCAACACCACATGACATCCCAAAGGTCTCATGTCGTCCTGATGGGTATTTTTGCAGCATAAAGAAGAACCAACACCAAATTAGATGAGTAGCAATAATATAGTGACTTCTACATAATGACTGTTTCGCTTGTTTGCTGCCATCTTCTGAGGAAAAAATAATTCTCTCTTTTTAAATCTAATATTAAGTCCAAAATGGACAAAAAATGGATCAGAATCATAGTTGCGGACTGCTAGCAGAACCATATCAGAGATATTACAATCACTCAGTCACTGTAGACCTTCACCGGCACAGTGCAGCCTCATCGTCTGCAACCTGAAGCAGAGTTTGATAAACACGGGTAGCAACAAATGATCTTAAGATGGCAGAGACAACGAAGAGATGTCAGTCACTGAAAGACGATTCGCTGTCAGAACTGGCGGCAGCAACATCTTCGTTCTCTGTGTTCTTTGCTGCTCCATCAGGCACAGGGGCATCAGGTGTGCTGTTGGCAGCAAAAAGCAAAGATGGTGATTGTTCAGGCACAAACACAACAGATCATCCAGCAGTAATCGAACAGCAAAAGCACTCACTCAAGCAGGCTGGGATCTAAACCCTCCATGATCATTTTATTTCTAATGGCCATAGCTGGAACTCCCTATGACAGAAAGAAATGTGACCAAGACAAACTAAAATGCACATTTTGAGGAAATTCTCTGTGTTACATTACAACTCACCACTTGAACCATTTTCAGGTATCGTGCATAACGCGGGTCCTTGGCCACAGTCATAACGTTCTCCGCAGGAACTTCTGCTTTTGGTGCAGGTGCAGCTTCTGGTGAACTCTGAGCAGGCTGGAAACAAACAACACACATAAATTCAATAACATCGTTAAATTTACATTGGAAAACTATCCTTAGCAACAAGCACACTTACTGGAATTTTATTATCTTTTTAGTGCAACCAGCATATAAAATAACCAGGGTTACATCTGGGAAAAGGGTTGAAAATACTGCACCTGCAACATTTTACTTGTTGATACTTCTCTTGATCGACCTCTGTACAGTTTATTGGTTCAGTTTCTTGTCAGTTTTATTGAGCCATAAAGTCAGAAATCACATGCACGCACCGTATTCACCACATCCTGTTTCTCCCAGGTTTACCTCACTACCATCAGCACTGTGGAAAACCGGATTCAAAATCCTTCTCATCATTAACTCAATCCTGTCTGAAAGATGTTATGTACTATCCTGTAAGCGATTAGCTTGGCATGACGAGGATCGAACCGGCAACCCTCGGGCTACAAGACGACCGCTCTACCTACTGAGCCATGCCGCCCCGTAAATCGGTTGAAGTACAGCAGTATGTATATTTAAAAAGCGGTTAGGTGAAGTTAATCTAAGATGGCGGCTGATCTAGTGAGGAGCTTAAAACGTGAGGAAACATTTAATAAAGATTAAACACATATTTCAGGGTAAACAAATAAACAAATATCAAAAGATGCTGGGTGTCCTGCCATGGAAGAACACAGTGAAAGATGAAATGATTAAAGTAAATTTAAAAGTAAGACTGTCCATACTAAAGATGGGTCAGTAGCTGAAAGGCAGATAAACCAGCGCAAGAATACAAACATTCCCTCTTGCACGGCAGATTCCGATCAGATACTCTGGCTGAAGCATTAATAAAGACGTAATTATGCTTTTCAAATGTAGCTTCCTTATAGATGTGCATGTGTTGTCCTCCATTTTCTTCCACTAGCAGCTGCACCGACTCGACTCAGAACAACCACCACTCTGAATTAGTTGCTGATGTGTGTCACGTCACGAGTGAATAAAAGGACACCAAGTTCAGACTGAGCAACAATCCCTTTTCTAGCCATTTCTGAATTTAGCTTGAATCCAGTTTTGGTGTTATTTCTTTCTAGAATAATCTGAATACACGCTAGATACGCCATGAAATTATTTTGGGCTACAAGTCTCCACAATATCAAATTCATATTACACATCTAAAAATCCTACTGAGCTTGTATCTGTTCTGCCATTCATTACTGCTGGATGATCTACATTATTTTACATTACAGTCATTTAGCTGATGTTTTTATCCAAAGCGACTTACAATGGTCAGGCAGTAGCGTTAAGGGTCTTGCCTTAGGACCCAACTAGAAGGTGTTAATGTTCGTCCCCTAGGGGATTAGAACTCTGGTCTCCCACATGAGAGATTGATGCTCTACCAATTGAGCTAACCAGCCACCATCTAAATCTATATCATTGTTTGCAAACAAGTCTGAACACTCACCTCTGTGAGGGGAAGCGCTCCTGCTGCTGGACCACCTGTTTGGCTCTGGCTGGTGGTAATTGGTCCATTTGTCTGTGCAGTTTGCTGCTGGCTGAGCCCATCTACTGTGACATCCTCCAGTCCAGGGATGGAGGACAGCTGCTCAGAGAACAAAATTACTCTGTAGATAACATGTAAAATAGCATAAAATGTACTAATCTGGTATAAACTAAACAAGGTATTGAAGAGACTTCAGAAGTCACCTTGGCCTCCAAGATGCAAAGGGTTGTTTCAATCTGCTGTATGCGCAGCGATACGTTTGCTAGTTTCTGTGGGAAGAGGTTTGATAGTTTAAGATAACCAGGATGCTACAGGGATCATTTATCGACTTTACTAAAAACAGAGACATGGAGATTTGAAGTCTGTTTGGTCATTACGTTATGAGCATGGTAATTGGTTTTAGTGGACCGCTCTGCTGTTAGGTCGTAGCAGAAACCCAGCAGCTGCAGCAGTGAATCTCAGCCTACAGAGGGCTATCAGTCACATCGTTTTGAGAGGAAAATGTAAACGAAAATGGACTTATCAGACTTGCCTGTTTGTACTTGTGGTGCCTCTCAAACACAACTGTGTCACAATTAGTTTAGTGGCAAAACCCAACAGTTTCATTGGGTCGTGTTTGTCAAATGGCTTCAGAGACTCCAAGCCAGTTCTCTCTGGTATTAAAGAATAGACACATGTATGTCTCTGAATAAAAAGATAGAGCTTACAGAATCTCACATCACAAAACCAAAGAGAGCATGTCATGTTTACCTTTTTTGTAAATGAAACCAAACACACCAACTTGCTTCTGCGCCTATCTTGCATTAGCTTCTCTTATAATTTGCAAAAGCCCAACTGTCTGGTGCTTTTCCTCCAAATATTCTGCACAGCTTTGCATATTCAGAGCAGAAATCCCCAACTATTGTGCTCAAGATATTTCGCTTCTATCATCTATTATTATGATGGGTGTTGTAAAACATCACATGGACTTGTTAAGATGAAAAAGTTTGCTGGTGGTGGACGTTTAAGAGTGAAGGAAATACACAAACCTCCTCACAGACGGTGGAAAATCGGTTTAGGAAGCGGACTGTGTGCACAACAAACTGATTGAGGTAGGCAACAACTCTTCTTTGTTGTATAGCTGGAACCTAAAGAAAGGAGAATTTATTTAACTCAAAGGCAATAAGTGGAAGAATAGCAAGAAAAAAAAGGCAACATTTAAAATAAAGCAATATCTCCTCCCTTGGTCTGACCCAATCACAAGATCAATATAATTTCCATTGACTTTAAAAAAAAAAAAAAACAAGTTGATGGAACATCTTGACATCATTTTTTAAGTCAAATGAAAGATTTAACCACTAGAGACACAGATAACAGATCTGTCTGGATCAAAAGGTTGGCCATCTGAACTACCTCTAATCTCAAACTAGTAGCAGTACAAGATCACAATTATTTGCATGACAATTGATTGTGAACTAATATTTCATGATAGTGACAGCATAAACAGTGATTTAACCATAGCGGTAAAATGTGCGATCACTGGTTGCTTATTACAAGTTTGACATGAAGTCAGTCATTTATGTTCAGCTTTCTACTTTGGCTACAATAATCTGTTTTACAATGGCTCTCAACTTTAAGGCAAACGTTAAAATAAAAACATCCGCAGTTAAAATAGAGCAGCCTTTCAAAGCCATAACATCTAAAGAAATAGTTATGAAACAGTGGTAAACAGAGAATGTGTTCGTCGCATTCATTTCTATAGGAGGAAGACTAATAAGACTAACAAGTTTTTGTGGCAAGCTGATATACGCTATAGATAAACTAGTGTATAATTTATTTATTTATTTGCTATAGCATCAACAAAATAGCAACAATTTGGTTGCACTGTTTGGGCTTTTTCTTATTTCCTCGGTTAGCCAAGTTTAAGTTAGCAATGCTAGCTAACTTGGTAAATACAAACCTTGGTAAGATCAACCCCCGACCCCACAATTGGCAGTCCATCCTCGTCCATGTTGGATTTTAAAATTTCCTTCTGATAGCAGTATATTTTTTGTATAATATAAGTTTATTCAAATATTAAAAGACAAAGCGACACATTAAAATATTTGCTGTGAAATCGTGCATTGGACTGGGTGGTACGGAGTAGGAGACGGATACTTCCTGTTAAATTAGCCAATGGATGGTGAGATTAGATCTTAAAAACCGGAAGTGCGGAGGAGACTTGTGGAAACAATGTTTGCGTTCCAATAGCGCATGTTAGCTTCCAGACAAAACAAAAATTAAAATTAGTTTGTCAGCGCTATCATAGGCATACTGTCCAAATGGACGTTCTCGGGTCAACAGAGAAAATAAACGGTACGTGTATTAATAAATAGGTCCTCGACGGAATAGAAAGCAGACTATGTTTATGTTAGTAACTGAGTAGAATCCGTCTATTTAAAGAGAGCACGATATGTTTAAATTGGCATATTGAGATGTTACACATTGGAAGTTACTTATTAATTAGCATTTAAATTTATAGTTACACTCTGAGATTAAAACATGATTTCAGTCATAGCTGTTGTTATTTTACTAAGTCAGAAGGTTAAAATGTTTAGGTGTGCCCAGCAATTATTCTGATCCATGAGACTAGCTGGTAGTTTGAATAGGCAACGAAATAATAATTATCGGTGACAATGTCTTTGTTTTTATAATCACTGTTTGTTTGTTTTTATAATATATTTAGTGTGATGTATTGACAAATTAATAGTTAAATAGTTTTTGTTTTAATAGTTTTAATCTGCTGCTGTTAGATCCATCAGCTAGTAAGCATTTAGTTTCACGCACTTTGCTACCCTCCAGTGACCTCTTCTTACATTACACATTTATGTTTCAGACCAAAGCTTGCCTCTGTCATCCCTTCGCCTCCTTGTACCCCCTTTGCAGCTTCTGTCTGCGGCTATGTGGCATCTGGCCAAAGAGAAAAATGTGTTAAATTATGAGAAGCTGCAAGAGTTTGTGTCCATGGTTACGGAGGCAGTTCCTGGTCTAATCAACCACAAGCAGCGAGCCCAGCTCATTCTTGGTCTAAGAGCCAGGGTAAGCAGCACTTTATATCACATACTTTGCACATATGTTAATTTAGCTGTTTTCGACTTATTCAGCCATTGATATTTTTAGTTGATTGTAGAGTTGTGCAAGGGCTCTGTTCGAGGAGATGTTAATTCTCAGATGATCCAGAACTACTTGGAGAGACTTCCGGTGACCTCTGCAAACACAGGTGTAAGTACAGTATATGTATGTGTGTATATGAGGACAGATAAATCAGATAATTATTCAGTAGGACCCTGTTTAATGACTTTGGTTTTGTGCAGTACATGGATGCGGAAGTGAAAACAACTGAGTCAACTTTTATTGCGCTTGTTCAGAGCCTGCTAAAAAATCCAGTTGAGAGGGCTTATTTCTTTCAGGTAAGGTGCACTTTAAAGATTCATATCTTTGTTTGAAACTAAGTGCTTAAAAGTTGAATAATTTAATTTTCTATTACAGGAGGTTTTCCCAGTTCAGTATGGTCCACAGTATGATGCAGCGCTGCATGTATTATTATGGGAGCTGCTCTCAAAGCTGGAAAAGCTGCTTCCCGTACCAGACCTTAAACAGGTATTCATTCACTCCACCCACATGTTTCAGGCTGTTTTACTCGTGCTACGGCGTTAAGAACAGCTGCTCTTTGATAACAGACTGCTACCTGGCTCTCGTCTGCTCCCTCTGTTCTGGAGGAATGTATTCAATCATCTACTGAGGAGCTGAGCTTAATCTTCAAACACTACAAAAGCTCAGGGCTGCTGAAAATGCCACGTAAGTACAAGCTGAACACATTTGTTGATTTTTAGTATTAGATTTTTAACCCAACTTGAATTATAAACATGTTTGTTGTTGTTTTTTTTTATAATGTTGGACATATCTACAAAAAAGTGTAATTTATTTTCTTGTTTTTATAGATGGACCTTCTTCCACCATCGGTAGCAGTATCATGTCTGCTTTATCGGTTCCTCCCTCACAAAAGACACATTTATCAGTTGGACTAGAGTCTATCCATAACTATACTAACCCACTGAACCCCGTAATGCTTGCTGAGGGTAATCCGTACAGTGTTCTGGCCATTTACACTGAAGTGGAGGTTGGAGCATCTGAGGAGGATCAGGACAAGATGGAGTCAGCTGAGTTTCAAGTTCAAACAGATTTTTATGAAGAAGAGATAGTGGCTGCAAATGTGAGCGACACTGGTGGTGAGGAGTCTACCAGCTTGAAGGCTGAGGAAACCAGTGAAATTGTGGATGTTGCAAAAGCTTTGGAGACTTTGACCAAAACGTTTGCATTAAGGAAGGAGAACTTGGCTCAAGATGCACCAACAGAAAAGACCAACGATTCCTCCAGTAGTGAGCAGCTTAGGTCGGGAAATGCACCAGATGAAGGACAGACAAATGATAAACAGGAAGCAAGTGACCAAGCAGAGGAAAAAAGAGGAGGCATGGCAGACATGCCACATGAGTTTCAAGATGAAGAGATAGAGACTGATGCAGACTTTTGCACAAAGGCAAAAGATGATGGGGAAACAGGAAATTCTGTCCAAGAAATGGCAAATGTCTCCAGCACAGTGTCGGGAACACAGAACTCTGAATCTTTGGCAAATGTGCGCAGATCCTCACGTCTACAGACGAAGACTTTGCCGAGTTGGCAGGAGATGTCTAGAGTCAAGAGGATGCCGAAGCAAATTAATGAAGAATCCAACATGTAAAAGAGTATTTCAACTCTTAATTTTCTACTTCTACAATGTTTCAGTTTTAGTATTTTTTTTTAAAGTTCATTTTTACCAAATATAACTAAGTGTTAATAGCAGGGATGGAAAATTTGGAGAAATCATCAAAATGTCGTAGTTTTATCTTATCAACTTAACTCTTTAATCCAACAAGCCAAACTCGCAACTGAGTTGTTGCTTATTGGTACGTGCAGCTATTTTTATGTGGTTCCTCACAAAGGTTAGACCTGATTATTATTATTATTGTTGTTTCCTGGGGAAACAGTATTAATAATAAACAAAGACTTTGAATAAATCATGCATTTTACTGTGATCCTGATTGAGAACACCAAACTGTAGTTTTACCTTAGCATGTGTTTGCTGATCCTCCATGTTTGTGTAGACTCAGTACTTTTCAAGTCTCAGTTGTCCTAGCCGGATTAATTGAGACAATTATTCTCTTTATGAGGAAACTTCTCTTTTGTCTGTACAATAACTATGGTACAACTCTTCTAGTTCAATGCAAAGGTAACAAAATCAACCCGTCAACACCACTAAAGCTATCTAGTTGGGACATAAATCGTAAAAGTGGGCAGGTTTTGATATTTTTGCATAAAGTCAGACTCTGTTTACTGTGGTTTTCAACCTTTTTATAAAACAAACTAACCAGCTGAAGCCTCGGGCTTAGTTTCTGTACAGCTTTGAGAGTTAAACAGTTTTTAGGAAATAAAAGACAAAACATATTGCCTGGCCAAAAGTGTTGGACCACCTTTAACTTTGATTCACTGTGGCATTATGTCGATGAGCTTCTGCCCCATCACATTAATTAATTTACGTTAATTCTTCACCAAGATCTTGTAATGATGATGGGAGAGTCCGACCACTGCACAAGTCTTCTCCAGCACATCCCAACGTTTCTTAATGGGGTTCAGGTCTGGACTCTGTGGTGGCCAATCCATGTGTGACATTCCTTTTTCTCCGGTTAGCCTCACTGATTAGTGGTTTTCTTATCCCTTGAGTTTCCTTCACATAGTGCATGTGGAAATGGTCTTACTTTCACTATCAAACACAGCCCTGAGTTCCACTGTTGTTTTTCTTTATATCTGATTTCACCAAACGTTCAGGTTGTTGCAGCTGAAAGATAATCACCATGCAGTAATGATCCAATAGGAGGTTCTTACCTTTTTGCTTAGTTAAATCCAGGTGGCAACTTCTCTTTTGGCCAGGGAGTGTATCATTTCACAGTATTTTCTGAAAGATTTGACATTAAGGTTTTTATTTTACCAGGAGCCCTGCTGATGTTTCAGCTGCCCCGTCTGTGATCGCCATCAAAGGGTCAGACAAAGGTAATGACGAAGGAGAATTATGTTAGTGTTTAAATAAGATACGCTGATTTTTAATCAATAAACTTATTTCTTTATATCCAGGTGATTCAGATGAGATGACATCCATCATCTTCACCTGCTCGCAGTGTCCTTTCCATAGATCAGATGAAAAAAACCCTCCTCACTTCCACATGCAGAGTGTCCGCACAGAAGTATACAGGAGTCTCTCGGGAGCCAAATTTACACCATCTCCCTCCAGAACTGATGAAATATTTACATCTATCAGACTTTTCCCCAAAGGAAACCCAGAACAGAGTAAAGCAGAAGAATCGGATGATCCAGGCAAAGTTAATGTCTCTCAGTGTCTCAGCACACGGAAATCTCTCAGTTGTGATACGTGTGGTAAGACATTCACCCGGACGTCGGATGTCAGGAGACACCAGCTCATTCACACCGGAGAAAGGCCGTTTCACTGCTCGCAGTGTGAGCGAACCTTCCAGCACTCCTGGGATCTGGCAAAGCATGAAAGTAAACACCATGGAGTGGCCATTTCCTTTTCCTGCCAGCTATGTGGGAGTTCCTTCGCAAATCTGCGCGCGCTCACCGTCCATCATAAGACTTCCCACTCACACGAGAGTCAGCTCCCTCAAATCTGCTCCATCTGCAGCTGTAGTTTCCCAACTGCTGCCGAGCTGCTGGAGCACAGGAAGTCTCATGTCACCAGTAGAGGCTACGTCTGCCAGCAGTGTGGCGAAGGCTTTGACACCCTGCTTGCACGCTCCCAGCACCGCCAGGTGCATCAAGTTAAGCGTCAGTTTAAATGTCCGCATTGTGAGAAGATTTACACTCGCAGATCTGATGTGAAGAGACATCTTTCCACCCACACCGGGGAGCGACCCTACCAGTGTAACCAGTGCAGCAAAAGATTCTCACTCCGCTTTATGCTCATCAAACACCTCCGCGTTCATACAGGTGAGAGACCTTTCCAGTGTTCCCACTGCCCTAAGAGGTTCACCCTGGTGTCTGTACTGGGCAGACATGAAAGGATGCACACAGGAGAGAAACCATTCCTCTGTTCTCAATGTGGGAGAGGTTTTTTGTCACAGGGAGAGCTCTCCAAACATCACAGGTCACACGTGGATGACAGGCCGTACTCCTGCTCTCAGTGCAACAAACGTTTCAAGAGCAAGAAAACCCAGCAAGAACACATCATCTCTCACACCGGCGCCCGCCCGTACCCATGCACCTACTGCGGGAAGGGCTTTACCAAACCATACGCGCTGACCAGACACAACCTGATCCACACAGGAGAGAGGCCGTTCCCCTGTGGGCACTGTGAGAAGTCCTTCCTCACGCTCAGCGAGGCCCAGCTGCACCAGAGAATTCACACTGGGGAGAGGCCTTATCCGTGCAACATGTGCGATCTGAAGTTCAAGAGCTCATCGGAGCTTGCGCGTCACAAACGCAGCCATTCTGGGTTGAAGAGGGTGAAACCGCTCTGTGAGCGATGCATGAAAACCTTCACCTCCAAGGCCAAACTGCAGAAACACATGGAGACGCATGGAGACCATGCAGAGGCTGCACAGTCCAAAGAATCAAGTAGTTAAATGAATAACAGGACAATCGCACTGGAAGTGGAATGAAAATATGTGATTAAAGATTAGGTTGAAATCATGCTGAAAGTTTCTTTAAGATTGTCCCATCCTAATCAAATTGACTTACAGCATAGATGTTTTAATATTTACATTGTTTTCACTTTGTAACGGGGCGTTATGTTTTAAACAAGTCAGAAATGGTCAAAAACTTCATTAAATAGACATTTTTTGCTCCATTTATCATCTATGATATTTTATTCTCTATGTTGCAGCTGTAATATTCACCAGTTTGAGGTGTGAATAAAAACAAGGGCACCACCCTGGTCCTTAGCACCAATGTAGCAAGCAGCCAGCGAATAACAGCTCCTCTTGATCCAGTGGCTGTAACTAGACTGTAAAGGTATACAGTCCTGTGTACAGGGATTATAATTACGAAGAGTCAGATGATTGAAAACTGATAATATCCCATCTAAAACAGGAGTTGTGCAATTTCTGCTTTTATGAATCATAAAAAGTTCAGTTTTTGTTGAGAACACGATTTTGGTCGTGTTGAAATATAACACTTTAGAGTAGCAATAAAGTAATCTCATGTAATGAAACAAGGTTTGCTTCCTTTCTGGAAAGACACCAAAATGTTGATATGTGAGCAATAAGTGATAATATTTATTACAGTTAGCTCTTGAGCTGTTTCAGTGGCTGAATGTTCGCATGCACAGGAAAACACTTGCAATGTCGCTACCTTCTGGTCTCTATTTTCAGTAAGAATAAATCTTTTCCTACACCCCAGCCCCCTCTCCAGCCATTAATCTTTGATTATCATTGAGTCAGTATTACAGCTATACTTATAAAAGGCGGCATTTAAATGTCTTTAATTAACTGAGCGGTTTTAATTAGCTCTGGCTGCGCGAGTAGCTGATTGGATGGAGGGTCAAGCAGGAATGAGCAGCATAAAACTGGCCCAGCTGTTTAATGAGAGGCCAACCGGTGGCTTTCTATCCTGTTGAACCAAAAGGGTGCAATAACTGGGAGAGGGTTCACTGGTTTGAAATGGGCTTTCTATTTTTAGCTTGCTCTGGGATTTGAGTGTTTTCCAGATTGAGTGTGAATATACAGTATCTGGGTTAGAATGATGGTAATAAGAGTAAATATATGTACAAAATGTCCATTTGTGGTGAAATTACTTATTTCTATGTATTATTGAGTAATAGCTGTGTGGTTAAAATACCTATTGAAGGAATTTTAGTCCAAATCATGTTATGTTTAGATCAAAACTCCCTGCAGCTGTGAATGTGGTACCACTTTCTTAATAAAGTGGTTTATTAAGTAGGTATTGTGTTCTCAACACATTTTTTTAATAATACATCAAGTCTGTGGTTTAAAATATTAACATGGTCATAGAAAAATCTGAATGGCTTCTCATGAACCTTGCAATTGTTTTACATTTTCAGAATTCAATAAAAACTTCTCAAGTTAAAAGAGAGAAAGAGGACAGAAGAACCAAAGGAAAGATGTGATTAGTTTGTAAATGAATGAACAAATGCAAAGGGTAGGATGACAGAAGCAAACTTTTCTTTCACCAAAGAAACCCTTAAATGTGGTTATCTAAGTTTTAATATAATTTACACATTTTGTTACAAACATATTCTTTAAATGCTCATCGTTATCCTCATTTCTGATTAGGTCCTAAATTGTGTTCATATGAATTAACTTGACTAAAAATTTGCTTTAAGGTCACCATTAGAATTTGTGTTTTCCTGCAAAGCATTTAAGGCATTATGAAAACGCATACTTCAGCTCAGTTAAGCTTTATTTGTATAGCGCCAATTTACAACAAAGTCATCTCAAGGTTGCAGTCCTGGCCTGGGGCGCTTCGATGCAATGGATCAATTCCCCATCCTGAGCATGCAAAAGGGGGCGAGTGACAGTGGAAAGGAAAAATTCCCTTTCAAAACAAAGAAAAAACTCCAGCAGAACCAGACTTAGGAAGGGCGGTTAATCTGCCTCAACTGGTGTAGGTTTTCCTCTCACCTGCATGTTGCTTTATTTTATTAGCTTTGAACATTTCAGGTAAAGATTTAAAGCGACACGACTGCATTTAGGCAGATGTGCACTTTGGCACCCCCTAACGAGGCTAATTTAGCATCCATCTTGCATCCCGTCTCTTCTCTGAGATCTCTCCAGCAAGAAAAATTCGTGAAGTGTGGTTTCTCGGCCTCAGGATGCTGCAAGGCAACAATAGCTCCAGGAATGTACATAATGAAAGTCAGCATGCTGTCAACATGAGTCATAAGCACAGAGTTTTAAAGGAGGACAGACAGTGAAAAAACACATCATTTAAGAAACTAAACAGAATAAAACATAACAACATTCCAGAAAACACAACCAGAAAAATATTTCATTTGTGACCAGTTGTGTTTTCAGTTCTGCTGTGTTGCTTATCCTTTATTTTTGTTGTGTAAGAACAACATTATTTACCCAGGGTCGAGATACCAGAAAGGGGAGCAAAACAACAAAGGGTAAGAAAATGAAGTGAGGGGCAGCAAGTTATTAGAGAAGAGAGGTGAGCCGCACATGAACTTGCATACATGAAACAAGGTGAGCTAACACAGGCAGTTTGGTTATTTAAGTTACAAACAATCTTCTGCAGCTGATTCAAATGAAAGAATCTTAGTAACACATCAAATTTTATTTTACTGTATGTCATGCCATTAACAGGTTAAGATAATCTTGTACCTGTCTAGCTTGTATGGGGTCTGTCCTCCTTGTGGCAGAGAGAGAAAGTGAAGAAGCGGGAGGTGAAGGTTGCTCTGAAGGTAGTGAAGACAGTAAGAGGCTGAGTGTCAGCCAAATGAACCAGGAAAATGGCTAGAGAAGGTATCACTTTAGTCTTATATTATGAGAAAAGTGTGCATGAGAACTATCGATCAAGTTCACATAGGGGCCCACCGAGATGGTTTATACATAGGGCCCGAGATTTTGTGCTACACCACTGATAGTGGTAACACGGTCCCTTTTCCTCGGCTCATTTATTCTACAAATAGAAACTAGTAAACCTGTTAGGAATGCCTCCTCCACACCAAGAGAGGGTGTGCATTGGTGGATTCTCCCTCTGCAATCACCTGACCGCAGCGTCATGCAGACAGATGTCGGGATGAAACTCTCAGCGGAAGACTTCGGAGCATTGGTGACCATGCAGGTGGAAATAACTCTCAAAATAAACTGAAAAATAGGGCATCTGTGGATCCAGATAACAAATGTGAGACCCATTAATGTGATTTATAGTCCAGTTGGCATTGCTGTTCTTGGTGGCGGATTAATAACCAGTCATAAAGAAGAGGAAGGAGGAGTGTGTGTTGCGGGAAGACAGGAGTGTAGGCTCTGATAGAGGAGGGAAGACAAAGAGGGAAGTGTGTAAGAGAGGGAGAGGGGAGTAGATAAACCCTGAGCCAGGATCATGAGCTCTGCATTGCCTTACGACCCGCTGTCAGCCAGGCCAAGTCCCAGCAGACGAGCTTTGGACTGGGAGCGTGAAGAGCTAGCTCTGCGGCGACTTTCCTCTCCAAGGGGTATCAACCTGCATACTCCTCCTCCTCTTCCTCATCGACCTTCTGCCATCCCAGGGTACCTGCTATCTCCCTATCAGGAGCAGGAGGAGCAGCTCCAGCAGCAGCGTCTATCTTTGTCCGTGTGCTCAGAGGCTTCCCTGGCGCCCCCTGCTCCTCCACCTGTGGGTGCTACCCCACCCTGCTGTCGCGCAGTGGGAATCATGCACCTGCTGCGTCTGGGTCTACTGGCTTTCAGCTGCCTTTTCTGGGCAGCCGGCTTAGCTATCTTTACCCTGGGCATTTGGGCTCAGATCTCCTTGGCGGACTACATGATGTTGTCTGCCAATCGCTACCCCAACGCCCCGCTAATCCTCCTGTCCACAGGTGCAGCTGTCACCGCCTGGGGCTTCCTGGGTTGTCTTGGGGTGGCTGCAAACCTGCCATGTTTGTTGAGGGCTTATGGGTTCTTCCAGCTTGCTGCTCTTGTAGCCGGTTTGGCAGCAGGTCTCTCAGGTCTCTTCTACCGTGAAGACATAGCAGGAGGATTTCGTAGCGGCTTACATCGGGCAGTGGCAGGCTACACAGAGGATGAAGGCCGTGCCGATGCTCTAGACAGCCTGCAGAGGGCCTTGGAGTGTTGTGGGGCTGAAGGTTGGCGCGACTGGCTCGCTTCAGACTGGGCTATTCAACACATGACCTTTCTTCCCACTGAGAACGGGACTTCAGTGTCTCTTCCAGACAGCTGCTGTGTAAGGCGAAAAGGTTGCAGGAATCGGCCTCTTCTGTCAGATGACATTGATGAAGTGGCTGCTGCAGGAATCCATCCCCACGGCTGCTTCCGAAAAGTGTTCAGCTTGGTCAACGACAACGTCTTCCACATCGCTGCCACCGTGTTGGGGTTAGCCTTCACACAGATTGGAGGCATTGCCCTTGCTTGTCTGCTGGCCAACAAACTGGCACCCAGACAACATGGACGTATAGTGGCACATTAACAAATCTCAACATTTGTCCTAGCTACTCAAGGGATTAATGATTCATTGTCAAAAAGAATCTTGAATAATTGAGGCCATCTTAGTGTAATATAGTTGCAAAAAGGGGTTTATATTGATTTAAAGAAGAAATACAGACTTTTGGCAGATTTTCTCAGTGAGGTGCCTCTTAATGACGGCTAATTCAGCATCCATTCATCCTCTCTCTTCTCTGAGCTCCCTCTAGCTAGTAAAAGTCAGTCTGATGTTGACTCTTGTTTAATCTCTTGCTCGGTTCCTTTCTCAATTTCTTTTTCATCTCTTCCTCCGATAATGTGTTTTCACTTAATAAGCCACAGTGCATGTTTACAACGGCCAGAGTTTGGATATCCAGTTTGTAGTGTTAAAAAGCTAAATTTAGTTTTAACATTGTCAGAGTCAAAAGTTGCGAAGTTTAGTTTCTCAGCCTTGTGACGCTGCTGGACAACAGCAGCTTCAGCAATGTACATGACAAATGTCACTGTGCCATCAAAACAAGTCAGAAATGCATGTTTTTAAGGTCAAAAAGTTACATAGAGCTACTTTAACAGCTTTTAGAAGTTGGGGTTTTGAGAAAAAACAGTACAAGCTCCATAAAACATAAAGACAGAGTTGAACCAATGTTTATTTTTTTTTATTCCACGAAAACATCTTAATTACAAAGTAAAATAAGTCAACTGAGACAGTTTTGGAACAGTTGGGACACTTTTGGCCAGCTCCAATAGAGGTATGGTTGCAATATTTAGTCAGCTTTGGATCATGTGAATTTGGAACAATCTGGACCAAGAACATATATCATATGTATGTGTGTATGAGTGTAATATATCATATTTTAGCCACATTAGGAACAATAATGGCTCATATTTGGTGGGAAATATACAGATCTGGTTCAGTTTCTGCAAAGGGATTTTACATGGGTCATCATGGGCCACATTATTTCTCCTGCTGGAATTGAGTCATTATGGTGCCCAAACATTTTGCAACCTGATATTAAATTACAATGATTTTTATTTGTTGGGAAAGTCATTAAGATCAATATAACTTTAGGCAGCTTATAACATGCAGCTGTATCACACTCACAGGTCTAAGATGAACTTCTGCACAATTTTAATTAAAGTGGATTAACAGTTTCTCCCACTTGCATGTGTACAACATCAACAACTGGGACTGCACAAGATTAGGGAGATTTTATGAATAGTAGCCTGTACAACAGGACTTCACTGTCTTTTTTGCTGTATGAATTGCTTAAACGATAGCAGGAGTGAACGTGTTCATATAATGTGATCTTTAGGCTGTTCTCCTTTAATGTAGCAGCAAATACGCTGCAAAGTCCACCAGCATTTTCCACTAGGGTCATGTAGTCTGGCTGATGTTTGTGTCTGCATCGTCAAGTTTCCCATCACGGAGACTATGTTTTCATATAATAGCACTTTCAAAAAGAGCTTAAAATATCACTGTCTGGTATTTTGTTCTGTTTATAAAGCTGGCAGATGGCAGAAACTTCTATTGGACAGCCTTCAAACTGCTGTTTTTTGCTTTTTACAGATGTCCTTGTATTGTTTAATGTTCTGAAGCACATCTGAATTTCATATAGAGCTGAATTGCATGATCCAGACTACTTGCACCCATGACCGGTGTGGAACAGAGTAGTCTGGAGGTCGGATAAATTCTTTTCAAATGAACTTGTGAAATGATATAAAGCTACTAGCCTTCCCTTCATCCATGCAGTAAACATCTATCCTTCCATAATTAGAATAGGTTGTAAAACTGATAATGTTTAATATAGTATATTGTACATTCGGTAGTGTATAATCTCACTGTGTAACAGCATGTAAACTATATCCCTCAGCTATCACTGAAAAACCTTTGCTTTATTTCAGGTATTGATTAGACACTGAGACTGCAAATGTAAAGATTTGCTGCCCTTAAATAAATTGAATGTATAAATGGCAGCAGTGTCCTTATAACGCAAGGTTAGTTTATCCATGCAAACAAGGAAACAACTTATATTTAATGTCACCCTGGTAATCAAGAAGATGTCTAATAAATATCTTGTTAAGCACTTCTGGGATGTTTTTGTTGTTTTTTTGGGGTGAAATAATGCCATTCACCCTAAAAAGTGACAAGGTTTAACATCCTAGCATCTTATAAACCTCCAGAAAACAACTTTGTATCTTTATTTATGAGTAAAATCCATGGTGGATGTGTAAATTGTCATTGTAGGGAGAAGTCAATCCTCATCAGGAGTTGTGGCCTGGTAATTCTGAATTACAACTAACTGAATGGCACCTCATTTCTGCCTTGCACCTGAGACCAGAGATTAGACCTGACCTTGGAAGAATGGCATTATAACACAGGCACAGCTGACATGAAGCGTATCAGCTTCATCAAGCATTACACTATTAGACAAGAAGAAAGAGGTTTTTATACTTAAAATACAGATTTTATAGACATTTAAAAGCAAAACGAATTTTAAACAAACTCTACATTTATTGACTTGTAAAGACACATTTTATACTGTGACCTTAAAACAATGAAAATCCCCTTCATGATCTAATCAGGCTATTGATTAGCCTACATTATGCTCCAATAAGGATGGCAGATGATCTGTCTGATTGCATTGTCAATGTTTGACCTCTTTTTCCAGAGGTTAGGCCACATGTCCAGTTTCCAGCAGTTTCATTATATAGATAAAAATGAATCTGAACTACACTTTATGGAGGACATGGAGCCCACAGAGGGGCTTATTGTGTGCTCGAAAAGTGTTTTGAGGAAGGAGTCTAATGTGCAAGACTTGTACATATGATTAGATTTTAATTTCAAAAGCTCAAATTTAAATGCCAGTCACTTAACAACTATATGTTCTATTGATGACAATGATAACATTAAAAATACAAGCATAACATTTAGAGTTGCTTAAAATGTTAACAACCCACCACGTTGTGGCGTCCTTGAACTTTTAGTTTCAGTCTACTTAATTAAAAATGGCCTTAGGCTGAATGAGTGTGTCCCTGCACCCTTTACCAGTTTCCTCTCTGATAACAAAAGATTTATTCTTTTTCTTTTTTCTTCCACTTTACCACTTTTCCCCCCACTTTTTTTCATTTAATCATCCTACTGTTTGGATGAATGTTTAAACTTGGACATTAAACTCGGAATGTGTCCGGATTTGCTCTGAAATCCTCCCTATTTGTTCAACTCCAAATTCTTAAAAGTATACACAAAAAAGGGAGAAACCATTTTTTTAAAAATATGTCTGGGGAGTGTTTCATATCTTTGAATTTTAAATGTGAAAAGTGAGAGGTATCTTCAGGGAAGGAATTCCGTGTCTTATCTCCACTCTCCGCCTCTTTACGTCTGCCCTACTTCTGAGCGCTTTGAGTCATTTGGTTTACACTGCACTTTATGCTCTGCCCCACATTGTATTTTGCAATTCTTCCCACCATCGCTCGCTCACCCGTCGCTGCGTAAAAGGCGTCGCGCGCCGCTCAGAAATGTAGCTCTATTGTGCGCAAATCGGTCTCCAAAATGGACCTAAAATCCGAACTCCTCAAATCTATCTGGTACGCTTTCACATCGCTGGACGTGGAGCAGTGCGGAAAAGTGTCCAAGTCGCAGTTAAAGGTAAGCAGGAAAGTACGTGAGACAGTTAAATCAGGAAACTGAGGCAGAACTTCCCAGGGACCCCATAGAAACAGGCTGACACGGTGTATTTATGAGTTTGTCACAAATTTTTCTTTTCTTTTTCTTTTTTTCTGGCCGAAAACAAACCGGCGATCATTAGTAGGGCTAAGTGCATGTTGAGAGACTTTTGCGTTGTGGTATGTGAAGCAGCTTCTGGAAGAGTTAACTCCCAGAAGTCTGTAAAGCTCGCACACAAATCCAAATATTTGAGACGCTTAAAGTCTTCTCCCAACAGACGTGTTGGCTGTTGGTTTTAGATCAATTTCAGCTGCAAGCTCAAAGTCCAACTTTGTCATGTGGCCCAAAAAAATAAACAGGGTTTTATAGTGGAAGACAGCATCTATCACCTTCCTCCCTCAGTAACTTTAGTCAGTTTGTTATATTGCATATCCGTCCAGTCCCTACATGCCTCCTTTACTTAGAGGAATCCTGGGAAATAGCAGAAAGCTGTCTTGACATGCTGAGGAAAAACAGCCTGCACTTGCGTGTGCGTTTGTGGTTACATGAAGAAACAAGGGAGTGCGCCGCAGCTTCTGTGAGACTGTAAGTGAGTCTGACCCTTTTAAAATGACCCATTTGTATCTGTGTGTCCTCCACAGGTGCTTTCTCACAACCTGTACACGGTGCTAAACATCCCACATGATCCAGTGGCCCTAGAGGAGCACTTCCAGGATGATGATGATGGGCCAGTGTCCAATCATGGCTACATGCCCTATCTCAACAAATATATACTGGATAAGGTACAGCTGACATAAAGACATCCTGAGCTTTAGTGGCAATAAATAATTCCAGATTTGAACTAAAATTGTCATAGTTTTTTATCATTTAAAGGGATTCAGTTTAATCTTTAAACATTATCATTCTACACGTGTGGATATTTATCAGTTTTGTTGGGTAATGTTCAGGTTTTAGAATCCACACATTTGTGAAAAAGTGACAAAGACCTGAAGATTATTTGGATATATAACATTTTTTGGGCTCAAAGCCTATAGCTGTAAATTATAATAATATATAATTTATTATTGTTAGAAATGTCATAAGGTAATAATAATAAAAGTGGTTGATCAAAAGAAGCCACCAAGAGCTGCATCTTTGCAGCCTAACACTGATTTAGGCCTCTGGAAAGGTGGGGATTTTCTAACAAGTTGGCCCAAAATCTCCCATAGGAAATAAAATGTGATTTCGATCACTTTTATTCACATTGTTCACTGATCCTTAGTACATTTTGTAATGGCCATTATTATCCTCCAGGAGACCTCTCCCATTAGAGGAAACTTATACACTGAGGAAAATAAGTATTTGAACACCTGCTATTTTGGCCCTGCGATGGACTGGTGACCTGTCCAGGGTGTACCCTGCCTTCACCTGAAACACTGCTGGGATAGGCTCCA
>JBAMHW010000026.1:21650704-21667258 GCA_037177495.1 Rhadinocentrus ornatus | reverse complement strand
CCCCCACTCACACCCACTATCACACAGCCACACCACACACGACCCTCCCACCATGCCCCATGGGGGACGCCCCAGGCCCGGCCCACCCCAACCCCTCCAGCCACCACTCCACTTTAATGATAATAAAAGCTAATGCTGACTACATCTAAAGGCATTTTCCAATTAATTTAAAGCATTTATATTTCTCTGAAAAGGGAAATTTGCATGTGTTTGTGATGTTAATTTACACACACACACACACACAAATCTTCAGGCAATGAATGTTGAATCCTCCATTTCTAGTTTTCCTGTGTACCTTTTTCCTGCAGGATGACTACAACCACGTTCATGGGGGCAAATGGACAGTCAGTAATCTCCGTTTGTACCTTGAAAGCACCAGAGGAAAGGATGTGACCAACCGGCTGTTCGATCAGATCCACTGGATCGTGGTGCAGTCGCTGAAGGCCGTCGCTGTAAGTGGATGTGATGATGATGTTTTTGGTGAATGTTCTTGCTCCATATCTACATGTAGTGAGCACGTGTTTTCAGATTTCTCATGGGAAATGTAATAAATCTAAAAATGAATGGGCTTCTATGTGCTGTATTTATCACTGAATCCTGAATAATGGTGTTAAAGTCATCATATTATATGTACAGCTTTAATTAGTTACAGGTTTCCAAATTCATTCGTGGTATAAAGACACAATAAGTACTGAGATCTTAGACTTAGCCCTCCACTTACATACATGTCGCGCATCAACTTCCTATGTGCTTCTATGTTGGGAAACAGTGTCCTACTTGCATATGGGGCAGATAGATGGGGACTTTTTAAGCTGTGTTTTGGGAAAATATCCGGCTTTTAAATATAATACATAAGAAGAAGTGCAGGTGGTCATTTTTAGGGTCTTTTTTCTGAAAACAGCTGCCTGATGTGGCCAAAAATAAATCAAAGAAGGAAACTGTGATCACACGTGTGTTACTGTGGAATTATCACATTTTATCTGTTAGCAAAGGAAAAAGCAGCACAATTTCAAGTTTTTTAAAATTTTGGGTTTAAATATTTAATCTGACAAGGTATGTCGTGATTCAATCAACTTGAGTTGTGAGGAAGAGGTCTTTGGAGGTTTCAGCAGGGCAACAGCTGTAAAACCACCTGTATGTCTGCTGTTTTAAGTTCACCTGACATAAGGCCCACTTCTCTTTTCTTCTGAGTGATCCGACTCACTTCCCCTCTGTAGCATTAAAGCAAAGTCTTCTCTGGGTATTGTTAGTTATGACAGTCGATGTATTTTTACTCCATTATTTGCAACATCCTTTCTTGATGAGTCATTCAGTGTTGCATTGAAGACATATTCAGTTTTCCTTATGATCAATTCCTCTTTCTAATTATCTTCCTTTCTTTTTTCCTAGCCTGTAATGAACAATGATAAGCACTGTTTTGAGTGTTATGGGTATGACATCATCATTGATGATAAGCTGAAGCCATGGCTTATTGAGGTGAGTGTTTTAAATGGCTTATTATTGTTATAAAAACCTGCTGGAAAGCCCCACCAAAATGTTTTTGTTTTAAAACCTGAAAAACATCCTTAAATGCAGTTAGTAAGTGTTCTTTCTTAATGTAGAAGCCATGATGTTTAATTGTTTGGAGGTATATAAACGTCAGTAATTGGGGTCCCCAAAAATTGCAATTAGAGGGCAGCTGCCTGTTTTCACCCCCAGAAGTAGTCATCTAGTCATCATCTAGATGTGGAGAAAGAGTTTCAGTGAGTAGAATCATTATTTATTAGATTTAAAAATAGTATTAGGAGACAACTTTATGGGCTGGATTTTCCTCTTGTTTCCTTCTCCAAAGGCCAGTGTACATACAGATGGTACTCATTGAGGATATTTTCCTTTGAAATGAGGGACCAGACAAGGTTGTCCTTTATCTTCCACACTATTTGCATTAGTGACAGAACAATTGTCTATTACATTAAGAATATCCTGTAAAGGAGTAGCTTTAATACCTTCAGGGTATGTTTGGCCAAGTGACTCTTTAACTCACATGTGTAATCAAGGTGTGTCTTCAACCTATTTAGTGCAGCTACCAGACACTGCTGAAAACACCAGTAACACAGTCCGTTGCTGCTCTGTCTGAAGTTGTGTGCTTGTTATGGGGCTGTCATATTAAACTGCAATCCTTGTGTTGCTGGGTTTCCAGGCTAGCTCTGCACTATTTCTGTTCAGACACAAATTTGGGCTATTTTCAGCCAGACAAAATTGGCTTTGTGATGAAGAAGTTTTACTCCTTTGTTCATTAATCCTGCAGCATCATCTGTTAGCAGGTAATGGGTATAAATATCTGATGAGTCTTGGTGTTTGCATCTGGAAACAAGTTTGTTAAAGCACATTAGCAGCCACATTTCCTGCTGATAAGAGCTTCTGTTTTGGGACAGGATGAAATTAAACAATGCCCCTTTGGAACCTACAGTGCATGATTAGCTGTAAGCCTACTTACAGTTTATTGCTAAATGGATTTCCATTTGTGCAAAACACCCCTCCCCTCAAATGTAAATGTCACTGTGTTTGTTTGTGTGTGTGAATCTTAGGTCAATGCCTCCCCCTCGCTGACCTCCAGCACAGCCAACGACCGGATCCTCAAGTACAACCTCATCAATGACACCCTCAACATCGTCACGCCCAACGGGGACGTCCCAGACTGCCGCTGGAATCGCAGCCCGCCCAGAGAGGCCCTGGGCAACTATCAAGTCCTGTGAGCAGCTTGAAAATCTGGCAGACATATTCATATTTGCCTTCTCTCAGACAAGTAGTCACATGGGAGATAAAAATATATGGTTCCCACAGCTGTTTCCTTTTCTCAAAATATTTGGAAGGTCACTGTGTGTTTGTATAAAGCCTGTGGATAGTTGCAAACCCAACCAGAACACGTGTGTTAACTAACTGCACTATTAGCTGGCTGACAGTTTTCTTGCTTTATAGTTAATGACTTTCTTTTAACGGGATTTGAACCAACAACCCAAGATCTGTAATATTATCTCAGTTATCTACTCTACTGACTGAACTATCACAGGAAGGTGTATTTAACACACACTAACAGTTGTTTAACTCAGAGCTTATTGGTGTCTGTATGTTTTGAAGATCAGCTTATTGACATGTTTGAAGAAATCCAGTTTTTATAGTGAGACTGAACTGTTGTTGACACGTTAAAGCTTTGACGAGATCAAAAAGCCTCCTTCGAGCCGGATTTGAACCAGCGACCTAAGGATCTCTGACAGTCCCACTACAGTCCTCCGCTCTACCAACTGAGCTATCGAAGGGATGTTCTATGCAACCTCCAGACCAGTTTCGCTCAGTTGTTTAGACATGATGACAGTATACACAGACATAATGGGTCGTTTACCACGTGGGAATTAGGCTAAAGTGAAGCACTTTGTTTACATACTCAGCCTTAAAGCAAACAGACGAGGCAGCAGAAACTCCCTAACATTCCTCTGTTTGTGTGTCATCAGGTATGACGAGGAGCAGACGCAGGGCGAGAATGCTGAACGTGACCTGCGGAGCCGCTCGGGTCAGTCGCTGGGGTCAAAGAGCACCAAGGGGAGTGCAGGCATTCGCCCCACTGCTGCCACATGGAAGTGAGATGAAATTGCTGACTCATAATGACTTCTTGTACACTACAGGGAGCGACTAGGGGCACAGGGAAGAAAACAAGGATTTTCAGGACTTTTTTTGTCTTTTAAAGCCAACCGAAGGACGACTTCCTCTCCCCTCATTACACTGACTGCAGCGCAGGGAGCAACACCACTGCTGGAGGGGAGAATAATCAGTCTGGCTTGAAGGGCTTGCTTGTTTCTGTTTGTATCAATCAGTATGAAAATAGCTGAAATTATGATGATTATGATGCTTTAGGGGTCAAGTCCGGCAAACTGAATGTCACAACTGGAGTCACTCAGTAGGGTTACCAACCTAAACTATGCATGAGTGTTGTTGCTGACACTTCAACTTGACCTGCCACATAGGTGCTAGTAAGAAGATAAACTGAATGTTTAGTTTGTTAGTGGGATAAGAATGAATGCAAATGGTATAAAGATAGAAATTTCAGAGGTTAGTTGATATGTGGAATTAGCAGTACTAAATGTGTATATTAATAAAGGTTTTATATGCTAAAAGTCCGTATGTATATGCAGGGTTTGGGGGGGTCCTTTAACAGTGTCGACTCTTGCACTTTATTTCTTTGTTTGTGCTTAAATTTAAATGTATTTCTCCTGTTGCATTTTGGGTAGTTCTTGGTGTGACATCTGTATCTTGAAAATGAATGGGAATGTAATTCATGCAGTTTTGGGTATTACATGTTTATTTCCTCCAGCCACTGCAGCATTGAAACACTAATGGTGAATAAACCACCTTTTACATACACTGAAGTTGGGCTGAATGGTATTGGAACAGTATTGATAGTTGTACAATCAGCCTGTGGTTCTTTACAGCAAGTTACATCGGCTTCGGTGTGGATGATGTGTATATTATGTTCCTGACAGTTTTATCACTGTGAAATGTCAGAGTTAAAAAGCACCAACTTCTGACATTTCAGAAGCCAAAACCTGCCAAGATGGTGCATGTTTTCCTTAAATATTTCATGACACAGTGACTCATTTAATGGTTATTTAATGGCTGTAGATTCAATTTTGGTTGGACTTAAGCTATCAGCTAAATGTTGAAGCTTGGTTTTTGTCCAACCGTTTAACATCTATGACATCTGACTGGGAGACAGAAATGTGTTTAACAGGCTTTAGAGAAAGCATTTCCAAGCCGTCGATGCTGACATAGTATCATTCAGCCCTGCACTTTCTAAAGAACTTATTTGGTGTTTTGTGGAATTAAAAGCTACTTTTACTGAAATGCACATTTTTTCTTCTGTTTCTTTTAAATAACAAAAACAAAGAGTTTTCTTTTACTTTACCAGCTCTGCATGGCACATCACCTTAATATAGAAAACATAACTCCGCCTCAGTCCACCACCACTTCTTGGTTTCTCTCTTGCCCACGGAGCTGGTAACCATGCTGCCCTCTGACCTCTAACTAAAAATCCCCAAAGCACATGAGACACCTGTGTAGCCAGATTTAGTGGAAGTTGATGGAAACTATAGCAGATAAGGGAACTGTGTAAACCTGTGGAAGTTCCACTCATTTTACATCTGTGGTATTTACAGCACTGCTTCTGACTTTGCAATAAGTTCTCTTGGTATGTGAAACTCATCAATTCAGTTAATTGTGTATTTATTTATTTTTTATTATTCATACAATAAAGAAAAGAAACTAAAGTTCTGGAAAAAAAATAAAAATAGTCAAATGTTGTTTAAGGCTACAGGGGAAAATTTATTCACAGTATTTTTGAAGTGCTAAAGATTCTCATTTGTTTTCAGGTTACTTCCAACTGCAAGTGATTTAACAAAAACAGATGCAGTAGATACGAAAGTGTGCATTGCAAAAGTCTATGCTCAGATTACAAAATGGGTCATTACTTCTGCAGAAGTAGAGGTCTACATTCACAGTGTTGGGGTTTCAGGAAGAGAAACACAGTAAGTTCAGCTTAGTTTATTTAAAATGTGTTTTTATTCTTGTTTTTTTTTATCTTTCACTTTTCTTTTTCTTTTTTTTTTTTTGAAAGTGTTACATTTTTGCTGGCGTATATGTGTATGGGAAAATCTTACATACCTACAACTAATAACCACATGCTTCACTTGGCTGTTTGCTCAACCTTTTCCTGAACTGTGACACAAATAACCTCCGTGTCCCCAGTGTTGAATGTTTCATATGACTAGCTTGTTTTGTGCATTTTGTACTGTGCACAAGAAACTTTTAGTTACTCACACTTTACACTTCATATTTGGGTAGGGCCTTTTAACAAGTTAATCTGACTTAAATTCACAGAGATTCCCCAAAACCTTCAAACCAGACATCTATTGTTTTTTTAAATGTTCTGGACAGTATCTTAAAAAAGCCTTAGTTGTAGCATTGTTTAAAGTTTTGTCTTCAACCTGAACTTTGTCTTTCAGGGAGTTTAAGCTGTTCCATCTTATGCTGGTGGTAACTGGACATTCCTTCAGACCACAGAGGGCCCTTGAACTTCTTAGTGGGAATTATAAGAATACTTGAGAAAATGTAGTAACACATCAGGCCTAATTTTAAACCACAAAGACATAATTGTGATCGTAATCCGTGTGCAGTGTTCTTGCTTTGTAACCCACCCAATACTTCCTGGTTTATTGACACTATTAAAATTTTAAATGGGATGGATGCAGAAAGGTGGCAAATGAGCTATTCATGGGACATACACGTTGCCGATCTTAAAGAAGATGCAAATACATTATAGCAGCAGACCCAGATAGGAAAGTAATGGTACCCAGCGTATCTCATTGCATTTTTACTGTTTCCACGTTACAATTTCCACACTTTCTCTCATTTACTGGACCTAAACACAAACAAAAATGTGAAAGAACAAAAGTGTTTTGTACTATATGAATTAAGGGCAGAGTTTCTTTAACATTCACCAACACCAGATGCATTAATGATTTTTTTAAATTATTATAAATTTTAAATGATTATTACACTTTACAAAAAAAAAATATTTAAATTCATCCACTGTAATTTCCCTCTGGGATAAATAAAGTATTTTTCAGTTAACAAACAGGGGTCTTAGTGTCATGTGGAAGAACCATGCACAGCCGCAACAACCTGGTACCTCCTCATTCTGGTCGCCAGCTTGGTCACACACTGCTGTGGGATGGAATCCCATTCTTCAAAAAGCATTTGTCACAAGTCAGACAATGTGGTTGTGTTGGTCCCATTGCACCCAAGCTGATCCCACAAATCTTTTAATGGGGTTGAGGTCAGGACTGCAAGCAGGTCATTCCATCCTCTCCTTTTCCAAATTTTGGAGGTAGTCTCCAATAAACCCTGCTCTGTATGAGCAGGCCATGGCATCTTGGAGGATTCAGTCCCAGATTGTGGCGATAAAGACACTGGTTGCAGAATCTGATCACTATATCTTTCTGCACTGAGTGATGACAAGCCTTGTTTCTCCAGTGAGGAAGATGCCACTCCAAATGTGGTTTTGTGGAACACCAGCTTGAAGTGAACCTATGGCATGGGCCCTGTCCAGATCAGTCAACACCAACTGACCGCTGTAGCACAGTCCATGCTCATAGGTGCTGACAAAAAGGCACCTGATTGTCAGCACCTGGGGTGCAAGAAGCTCCGTGGTACATGGAAGTTTTTCATGGGTACATCCCACATCCACAACTTTGCTGCTCATCCCACTAATTCCTTACAAAAGTACCACAATTTAAAAGGAAAATTAACAGGCTTTCCAACGATATAAGATTTAATGCCAAGAAGAATAGTTACAACAAAGAAATAATCCACCAAACATTAAAGGTAAAATAAGCGGCATTGACACCTAGTGTTTCAAATCAGAACCGCAGTTGAACGCGCAGGTCGCCGGTTTGTGAGAAGACGGTTCTTTTATTTACAGTCTATTAAGAACGGAGAACATTGCACCACCAAACATCGTGATGAGGAGTGAAGATGATTCACACACAGTAAGTTGCTGGCGGCTGGTTAGCTCAATTGGTAGAGCATCAGTCTCCCATGTGGAGAGACCAGGGTTCACATTAACACCTTCCAGTTGGGTCCTTAGGCAAGACCCTTAATGCTACTGCCTAACCATTGTAAGTCGCTTTGGATAAAAGCGTCTGCTAAATGATTGTAATGCAATGCAAGCGCTAATTTCACAAGCTAATTTACATTAGCATAAAATAGAGTGTAAACAAAAGCTACATTAATCAACAAATGCCACGCAGCGGCTGTTTTCCCTTAGTCTCACTTAATAAATAAATTTGATAGTAATTTCATAAGTTTATAAGGACAAACACACTATTCACTCGGCCAAAACATCATTACTGATTTTACCAACATAAAATACCAAACGCTGCGCTGTTGCTTGGCAACTTGGGGAGTCGCATATGATTGGTTAAGGAACCAGGAAGTAGGAAAGAGCTACACAGTGCGTCGACGTTATTCCGTCACGTAATTCTTATTTTGAAAGGAGAAAAGCTTGACAAAGACATTTGATGTAGGTGATAGATTGTTTATAGAGAAGCTTCCTTTAATCCCTCGCAACACATGAGAACATTTTATATTATTTTTACTGAAAATTTTCTAAATATTTAGGCTTTAATTTCCTTATTATTTGTGCTAAATTCACTTTACTAAAATTGGAAACTGCCACTGGCAGTCATGTGTGTCTGTGTGTGTCCCCAACTTGGATAATTATAATTATCTATTAAACTATTTTAGAGCAGTTCTTGAGTACACTTAGTTATTTTCGGTCCTGGCATTTTTGCATTATAAACAAATCATCTTGTCTATAGATAACTATACAAACACTAGATGCTTTATGGTGGAGCTTCGAACAGCCTCGCGCGGCGGCCATCTTACCACAGAGCCGCGCTCTCTCTGGATCTATTGTATCTAATGACAAGTTAGTGAGCTGCACAAACATAAATACTCCTATTTTGCTGAAATCTTGACAGATTTTCAGACGGTTTGGTTTCTTACAACATTTTTTAACGTGTCTATAATTCTGGATACTTGAACATGTTGAAATTGCAGCTTTTGTCTTTGAAAAAAGACTTAAACGTGCAGCATAGTTGTGTTCTCCATCAGAAGGCACAGTAAGGTTCATCATTGGCCATGCATATGCAAGTTCCAGCCAATCACAGCTCATCCGACAGTTGGAGGTCCTGTACATGGTACTGAAGAGGATCGGGTCGGAGGATGTGTTTTTGCTGGAGGAACACATCGACTGCACACAGTATGGCGTAGACAGTTACCACAATATGCTGCTGACATTAGTTGTGTGTTTTTAAGCTAAGGATGCACCACATTGCCAAGATGACTCCACTTAGCTGCCAGAGAAACAACATGCACCAGAAGCTCAACAACACAGTCCTGTTCCAGGCTTTTAGCCAAGCCATGTTTTTTTTTTTAGGTTGCTTATGTGAATATCTCCATGTGAATATCTCCACAATAATGTAGTTCTCTGTACAGGGTGGGGATTTCAACAAGCTGCATTCCTGGATGTATATGTGTAAATCTTCTACCTATTTTGTTTTCCAAATAAATCTTACTTTTATGTCCAAGATTTTACAGACATTGAAGAGAATGCGAATAAAGTATTAGAATATGTTATGATAATATAAATATTACAAATATAATAAAATAACTTAAATTATTACACATTTAAACTAAACATATAATAATTCAAAGTTATATATTATGTATACTTATACATACATACATATATATACTATATATATATAGTTATTCTGAATGCTGAGTAGCCTAAATATTGATTTAACATACCTTATGCGTGTATATATTCGCTGTACCTATCTGTTTATTATCATAAGAAAGTCCATGGTTACAGATCTGCTTAAGAATTTTAGTTATAAGTATGCGTTGTCATAGCTACGTCTCTGGCATTTATAACGAACCAAACCTTTTGAAAATCGCTGTAAAATTTAGCAAGTTATGGTAATTTAAGAAGTTCATGCATCACTAAATGTTATGCGTTCACGACTTCACTGAGGCCCCATTGGCCAACAGCGGGGATGAGACATCTAGTCTTATGTTGAAAATATCAGCCGGAAACAGGACTCCTAACTGCAGCAGCGCGAGCTGAACTTATGTCATTTAGTAAGTCAGTCAGTCCGTGGTACCGCTGCTGAGCAGATAAACTGCGAAAAGATTCGTAAATTGTAAACGCCAAGACAAACTATTTGATAAAAGATAATATTTCAAGAACAGTTCATCTGTTCCAGGTATGTTTTCTCTAAGACTTTTCCGTTGGACTAACTTTTTCCTGTTGGGGTTTGGCTAAGTTGCTAACATTGGGGCTAACAAGGGGCTTTGCTTGAAGTTGACTTGCTTCACCGATGGGAGAAGGTTGCTACACAGAACTGTTATGTTAAGTTATTTAAAGGTAATAATGTAAGTGCTGAAGTTAAGTTAAATGTTTCACAAGCCATAGAGTACCGAACTACTTCATCCATTCACTGCACCTATGTTGCAATGTCTTCTTTATTTCAGGGTACTGGAAAGCCACAATGTTAAGCTAGCATCGTTAGATTGTTTAGAGTGCTAAATGTTTCTTACTTTCGTACAACAGCCTAAGTTATGTAGTTTCACTGCAGCTGTTTTCGAGGCAAATGTTAGTGTTTCGTTGCCCGGAACGATACGATACAGGGCGGGGCAGGTTTCGCAAGTCCAGATAACTTCTTGGTGCTTGTCATATCAGCTGTGGATGACAAAATGTACCCGTTTACCAAGGGAGAAAAAAAATCAAGTATCTATAGCCATGTCTTTTTAGGGTTGTCCAATGCTTCCTGTTCGGCTTAGTCACTGATAAAAAAAAAACTGCGCAGTGCCAGCTGGCTGCCAAGTAAAGTCGTTGATGCTGTAGTCCACATAAAACTAGAAAGTTGGTGTCAAAGCAGAACGTTGATGGCTGTCATTTGGGCTAAGGTAGCTGTTATCACGGGGTAATTAATCACGCGAAATGACAAAACAGTCGTATCATGAGGGATGGCAAATGGCAATGACTTTTCAGTGTACTGGTGGAAGTTTTCAGTCATCACCCAGCAGGAAGTATGAAGACAAGATTAGTGTCACAATGTGGGAGATCTAAAATCCCTGTGCTTTGAGTGTAGTTAGGGTAAAACAGTAGTGAGAATGCAGCTGGTTCCTCTTTTTCTGGGGGCCATGCGAACTGATTGCTCAGTCACAGAACCAGGCTAAACTTAGCATTGGTTTTCCAATTTAGGCTGAAGGCAATGCCCTCCATTTAGATGGATCTTTATTGGTGCATTTGCCAAGAGCACACGTGAAGCAGTTTATTTGCCAGCAGGATTTAATAATGTAATTCCAATGTCTCTTCAAATTGTTATGAGCATGAACACTTTTCAGACTGTACACAGTTTGTTTTACATATTGTAAAGAGTAGGAAAAAAAAGGTTTGCAGATGGTTTGTGTTAGGAGTCCCTTCCTGAAAAGTCTGCAGCTTTAAATATGTCACATGAGACTGCAAGACAGGGGCTTCCACAGGAAAAAGTGTCAAGTTTGCCTGCCGGTGACATAAGGATCTCCCCTTCCCTTTCATTTAAAACTGTATTTCCCTCCATTATGTTCCTCTCCATGCTGCTGGCATGGTCATTGGAAAGTGCCTGAAAGTGTAGAACAAATGCCATTGTTTTTCCCTGCTCATGGAGCAAGAGTTGTTGTTTTTTAACAGCTAGAGTGGGCACTTATGTTGAGGCTATAGCTGACCTGTTGATAGACCAGCAATGTTACTGTCTGATGTTTTTGAGTCTGTGGCCTGAAGCTTTGAAGGACTTGAAAGGAGGGACCCTGTAATAGGGAGCCTGCAAATATAAGCTCAGCAGTCATGCAGCTGTTGAGCTTGCATGAAAAGAGGGCAGAGGTGACTAACTCTGAAGGAAAATCAAGGGCATGACCTGCCATTGCAGTTGATGCATTTGGCATTCATTCCTGCTTGCATCAGAGGGGAAGAAGGATTGGTTGTAGTTTTACCTGCGTAGCTCAGTTGGAATTAAGCTGTCATGCTGTGAAATTGCAATATTAAAGGAATAGAGCGGCTCAACAGCACTTCCCTCCTGTGAGATATTGCAAGGCTTTTGACGCTAACAAAGGAAATGGAAACTAAAAAAAAACATTCACACGTTCTGGCCAGAAACTTATTTTATGTTATTTAAAGAAAAAGTAGACTGGCAAGTTATTTTTTTGTTTTTGTGTTATGTAATCATACTCTCCTTCTTTCCTGGTTTATCAGCACTTAAACTTAGGATATTGTTCAGCAATTTACTGTACTTTTTACTGTATTGAATTTATGCTAGTTATCAGGAAAACACCCAATGAGACGCTCAATTTACTGTCACAGAAGTGATTTGTACATTTCAGTGGTTTTATACACTGTAAAGGCAGATTTTTATTCTTCCTTCATTAACCCTAAAATGACCTATAAAGCAAACAAGTGACCTGTATTCCAAAAACCAGGAAAAGTAGTGATGCCTTTTATCATGTAAGCAAAATGTACAAGGTGTCGGTTCCTGCTTACACTGGCAATCGTTTAATCAAACCCGAGAAGTCTTAACATTTATCAGGAAACAAAATATGACCGTGGCCCTCCAGATAACTCAACTTGGAGGCATTGCCTCTCCTTACTATTAGCTGATGCTGATGGAGGCAGAAACGCATTGTTGACATTAAAATGCTCATGTCCTTGTTGCACACTGTTGATAAAGATTTGGTTTCAGTTTGCAAGTTGAATTCAGTATTAATGTTTAATTTTGTGGTGGGATCCAATGGAATATCAGTCTTGCCACAAACACAACCCTTTATTTTTAAAGTCTTCGAACTGGAATCGCTACTTGGTCTGCTGTTACTATGATCATAATTTTCACTGGCTGATGTCAACATTCACTGCTTTAGGGCAAGCATGCTTGTGCCTGTCGGCTGCATATGCTATATATATATATAAATAATATATATGCTGTTGTGTCCTACTTTTTGGCACCCTTAATGACACAGTTTCTTAGCTTTAACTCCCATCACCCTATTACAGAGTCCCCAGCGCTCTGAAACATAAACCAAACATAGAGTAAATAGACAGTTTGTTAGTAATTTCCGGGATTGAAAGAGTTTTATGTGCAGCTGTCTTTCCAATGTTTTGAAAGATAGCAGCACTCTTTGATATCTGATTGCATCTTTTGGATTCATTCACCAATTTAGCACTCTTTGTACCATCAGGCAACGCCATTGGCATCTTAAGTGCCTCTTGCTTAGACATGACTCAGGCCTTCTTACTGCCAGCATACTACAACAAGCTTTTGTTGTGCACACATGATCATTTCTCGGTTTTGCCCTCTTTCGGTCCTTCTCTCCTCCCTAATTCAAGTTTGGCATCAGTGGCAAGCATCGGCCACTGTCTGAAATATTATTTACAAATGATGAAACTTCTAATGCTTATTTCAAATTCTACTTTAAACCCCCAAATTAGCTTGTTCTATGCAAGATTTGAAGTTTTAGCAATTGAATAGTTAATTATTTAAATAGTAAAAGTGTGGGAGCTTGCATGAAATAGGACTCGGTTTAGGCCTGGTATCCCTGAGGAATGCATTTGTTCACTTCTAACTAAAGACTAACGTTATCAGCAACAAAATTCCAACGTGCTTAGTAATGCATTTTCTTATCGGCTTTAAGTGGGGATGATTGTTATGCTTGATTATGTAACATCTTAGCCTGTAATCTTAGAAACACTTTTAGTCGGGCTTCTTTATCCTTGAAAAAAATCACGTTTCTGCTGCATTTGACACTTCAAATGACAGAAAATCAGTGCAGTTTTTTTTAAATATGTTCACTTTACAATCTGTGCGTTCTCCTCAATCTTTGCATGTGTTTGTCCTCCTGAACCTGTGCATAGCAGCAAAGACTTGAATTTCCCAGCATTCTCCTGCAGAGCGTTGCACTGAGTGGACTTCAGACCTCAACTCAGTCAACAGCAATGTTTACAATTGTGGGTCAGACAGCGTTTAGTTGCTTAACAGAGTCCCACCATGTCTCGCAGCGCCAAGGGTGTGCAGACGTTTCTTTCCATTTGCTGATGATTACGCTGGATCAGAGAGAGATAGGGAGCGCTTTGCTGATGAAAGAATTCCAGAAACATTGTTATGGTTTTAAGTTTTGTGCTGATTTCTGTTCATGTGAGCTGCAAATGTAGACTCATATGTTGATGGTTATCATACTGTTATAACTCATTTTAGTATCATAAGATTCATTTAGGGATTTCTAATGTTTAGTTTAAACGTGGCTGTTTTCTGGTGTTGTATTTATATTTACAGCAGTTCATGATGAACCTTTGTATCTTGTGTAAGAAGCATCATATTTACACATACTGAATCCTGTAGAATTTGTCTCTGCAGAAGAAATTATTTATGATTGAAGAATATGGACAATCCATAAGGATCAGCAAGAGTTACCAGAAGAGAAGAGAGCAGGTCTTAAAAATGGGATTTTTCCTGCTGAGCTATAAGCTTTAGATACTTTTCTTATGGACACAGTGTTTGTGAACTTCTTTCTGTTATCTGTCTGCCCGGCATGTTTATTTGAATATTTAGGTTTTTTGGACTGTTCTCCAGATGTGTAACTTAAATCTTTAAGTCTGTAACACAAGTAAACATTTAAGATATAGCAATGTGGTAGAAGTGGTTCTAATGAAAATAATATATCATAATAAATGACCTTAGTTCATTTATTTAATTCTTAAAACACAATACAAAAAAAAGAAAAATCATCTGAATCGCTGCTTTTTTTTTTTACATAATAATTTCTCCAAAACGTATATTAAAAAAAAGGGTTGACATTAACTTGCTGATGCATTTGACAAAGAAAACTTCTTTTTTACTCACAAATGATCAAAAATCCTCAACTGTCATATAAATATAACTGCACATTTGAGCTTGTAAATAACGATACTGGATAAGAAATGGCTGAAAACAAGTGATGATATATGATAAGCAGAAAATAATGTAATATTTAATTATGTTTTAAAGTTTAGATTTTGGCATTTCATGTTGTGTAACTTTATTTTAAAATATTTTTGTTTTTACAAATTTGTCAAATGACTCTGTTTTTTTTCATGTACTTTAATACTCCACTCTAACATGAATTAAATTTTAATTAAGAAGATTTAAAATGAAAGCGCTAGTGATATTCACTGTAATAGACAGTAATACTGTCATTACTGTTGTATTTGGTTTATGTTGATGCACTACTGACACATCTTATCAATTCCATCATTTATAAGGAAATTCAGTCAAATTTAACTTGTGGTTTTCTCTGGATGCGAGACAACAGATGTTGAGTGTTTACACCTCACTGCTCATGTTTGTGAATCTGGTTGTTTGGCTGACCTGACTGTAAATGTCAAACAGAAAGAGTGGGTTGTTCATTTGCATGCATGACCTGTGGTAAGCACAAAGCTGTCCTCTGTCCAGTCCTGCCCTGCAGGGTACGGGCCACTGACCATTGATGAAGACACACTCACAGAGCAGTAGCCTTCATCCTCTTGCTGCCTCACTCAGCTGAAAGGGGACCCTGTGTGATCCCACTTGGCACAAATGTGTATCTTATTTGACCCGGTCACTAGTTGCCACAAGTTTGAATCTGGGATGGGAGTTTTTTTTGTTTTGGTTTATGGGCTTTATTTTTTTAGTGCAACCTCCTGTCAGACCAGCGTGAAAGATTAAAGATAAGACGGCTCTGGCTTAATTTTGGACCTTGTTTACATGTGACAACCTGAAAATTAAAAAAAATGTTTCCATCATTGAGACTGAATTATACAACCAGTTTATTTTATATACCTTTTTCTAAATGTACTTTATGTGTCTTATTGTATTCAAAATAACTCAAAGGCCAAACAAGATGCATAAAATTGAGTTTCTTAAGTTCTTACCTCAATTTTTTTGGGTAAAAGCAAACTGACGTGGCTTACTCATATTCCTTGCCTGATTCAGAAAGAGGTGTTAATACATCTTGTAAATTCTGGGTAATAACGGTTTTCTACCTGTTTATTGTGGAAATTAACACGATTCCAATCACTGTTTTAACTCTTCATCCTCTCAGTAGTTGCTCCAGTTTTCCAAGGTGGTCAAGTGTGAGATTCAAAGTGAAATACAAGCTCAGATCGCCACTTGAGAGGTATTTAGATACTGATGTAAAGTATTAGTTGCAGACTGTGTCAGCTAGATGTAAACACAGTCTGAAAGTACGCAAGAGATACTTGGTCTTTTGACAGAGGAAAGGCTAAAGATGCATGAGAAAGGGAGGATTTGACCAAGAAACTGAGCAGAGAGGATGGAGGTAGAGTAGTGGAGGGTGAATAAAGAGGGACTGTTTGGGGGGCTGTTTGAAATGATGGATGTGATGGGGAGAGGAGTAACACAGGACTGGCTGTTATACCAGCTGGAAGGAAACGGAAGCTGCTGTGTGCCTCTTGACAGTCTCTTTTCTTTCTCTCTGCGAGAGTAGAGACTTGATGCATTTCCAGCGACCACCGTGGCTTCAGTTTGTTGTGTGTTGAGTCATAAAAATGGGTAAAAACACCACCTGCTGCCTAGATTATCAAACCAGGGCGCTCTCTGTCCCTGTCTCTGAACTTTTTTCTGTCTGATGCAAAGCTGTAAATGTGGTTGCAGCTGTTAGTTTCATGCATGTGGACAGAGAAAGTGTAAAAACAAGTGTTCTTCGTCTTATATTTAAGCATAACTGAGTCAAATTAGAGATGGCTTTAGTGTTGTGATGTATTTACTATATTTCTAAGTTTTGTCTCCGCCATTTATATATATATATATATATATATATATATCTGCGATGGACTGGTGACCTGTCCAGGGTGTACCCTGCCTTCACCTGAAACACTGCTGGGATAGGCTCCAGCTC
>JBAMHW010000026.1:21637890-21650693 GCA_037177495.1 Rhadinocentrus ornatus | reverse complement strand
TTGTGTTAAGGGAAATTGACATTTAATTTGAGTGTGTTATTTTTTCCTTTTTTCAAGCTCTACACACTGAGTGTAACTTCGGGCAGCAGCGATGTCAGGCGCCTACGATGACTCCATGATCGATGTGTCCAGTGATAGCTTCTGGGAGGTGAGATGTTTACCGGATACTCTGTTGACTGATCCTAAATAAAGATACCTGTTCTTGAAAGTTAAGATGACTTTTTTACCTCAGCTCCAAAAGAAGATAATACACTGTTGAAGGCAAATAAACAACGTGTTTATATATCTGTTAGCAGTGCTGAATTTAAAAAGAAGCACATTGATGTAAAACCACAGCTAACTTTTTTCCTGTGTCCTGTCCTTGTCTCAGATTGGTAACTTCAAGCGTACGGTGAAACGGGTTGACGATGGCAATCGGCTCTGTAATGAGCTCATGAGCTGCCTTCATGAGCGGGCGCGTATCGAAAAGGCCTACGCACAGCAGCTCACAGAATGGGGAAAACGCTGGCGGCAACTTATAGACAAAGGTTGGAACGTTTAATAGTACATGCTCTACTGTTTGGTGTAGTTTTAAATTTTCCAATCTGTACTTTATTATTATTAAATGACACTATTTCATTTGAAAAATCCTAATAATTGTCTTCTGCTCTCTCAGGCAAAGTAGTCGAACCACAGCAATGTACTTATACGAAGTTTTAGATTATTAAGAATTTATTGGAAGTGGTTGGAAAACAATAACGACTCATCTATTAATGTATATCTGTGTCTGCAGGGCCTCAGTATGGTTCTTTGGAGCAATCGTGGGCTGCCCTGTGCACAGAGGCAGAGAAGGTCAGCGAACTTCACATGGAGGTGAAATCAGCGTTGATGGGAGAAGATTACGAGAAGCTGAAGAACTGGCAGAAAGACGCCTACCATAAACAAATGATGGGTGGCTTCAAAGAGACAAAAGAGGCCGAAGATGGTTTCCGCAAGGCTCAGAAACCTTGGGCCAAGAAACTTAAAGAGGTGCAAATTTCAGACGTCTCATGAACTCATTTGGTGTATGATCATTTAAAATAACAGTGTGCAGTCCAGTTCCGACAGGCTTAAAGTAATCTGAACCGCGTTTCGAACTATAAACATGTGTTTTCACCAAGCAAGTCATTTCATGTTTGATCACATGCATCCTTGTTAATTTTACCCTTCAGTTGTCTTGACCACATTTTACTGACTCACCATGCCGTCTTCTCTCCAGAAATAGGGCAGTTTTACCAGACATGGACCACATTGTGGCAGCTAGTTGTCCAGTTTGACTTTCAGCTAGTAGAGCAAAAGGAAATGGTGAGGGTTTGTGGGAAGAAGGGCATCTCTAAGGTCACTGTATTTCCTACTACTGTGCTCATTTAGCTGCCTGTTTACTTTTCACTTGCATTCCTTTCTGTGCACGTGAACGAGCACATGCCTGTTCGAACCAACTAAATATGTTGCAACTTTGAGGCCTTTCCATCACTTCCTGTAGTTGTTATTTTACAGGAGGTGGTGTCATCCTTGCTCGTCATTAAACACTGACGGAACGGAACAGTTCCATGATCACGCTAATCTATTGATTGACCAAACCAGTAAGATCAAGTATTAGAGGACAGAAAGGAAACTAGGATAATAACCTGGCAAGGTTACATAAGTGATGTAGGCAGTGTCTCTAGAAAAGACAAACCCTCCAAAGCTGGATAGTGTTTGCCTCATACAGCTGAGCCCCCGGGTTGTTTTTCATTCACATGAACGGGGCAATGCATTACTTCCTGTTGCAGCAAATTAAAAGGGAGCATTGGCTCTTGTCCTTAAGTGGCATCTACTTGTGTTTACATTGTTTGTTATGTGGGACATGGCTGCTCTGGCCTCAGTCCAAGTCACACCTTACATTGTCTAAGATGCTCTTCAAATATAAGTACCATGAGTTATTTTGTTTCCCCGACTCTTATCTGCTAAAGTTTAAATATAACAAAGTCACACAGGAGTTGTAAATTCCTCTTGTCATACATGAATCCAAAAGTGCTCCCAAGTTGTCTCCCTCATGAGCAGGTATGTAGGAAATTGGTGGAAATCATTTTGTGTTGACGATAAAAAAAAAGAAGAAAATATCACATGGAAAAAATCATGAGTGTGCCTTTCTCACACTTAAATCTGGAAAAGATGTAAGGCAACAACATTCATTTTGTGGCTAGAAAATAAAACGGCGAACTTCTTAAAAGATGTTTGACTAATGATGATTTTCTGGGAACATTAATCTTCGCTGTCCTAATGGGTGCCAATCCTGGACAGGTCTATGATAGCTCTACATATAGTTTGGTCTAGTTGCACCAGACTGGTCCTATTCCATGTTTTATACTTAAACAATGAAATCTTGCAGGTGGAGACGATGAAGAAGTCTTACCATTCAGCCTGCAAAGAAGAAAAGCTGGCCACCAGCAGAGAAACTAACAGCAAACTGGAGAGCAACAACAACCCCGAGGCGCAGAAGAAACTCCAGGAAAAGGTGGAGAAGTGTCAGCAGGAGGTGCAAAAGGTAGGGCTTCCTGTGGAAGAAGGCTCGTTAGAGGGGTCATGTGTGGAATAATTTCCTACAAAGGCTCCTTCATATATGAACTATTGGAGTGGCAGCGTGGCTCGGCAAGGTAGAGCTGTTGTCTTGTAAAGGGTTGCCGGTTCGATCCTCAGCCAAGTCGAGTTCATGTCGAGGTGTCCTTGGGCAAGACACCGAACCCCTAATTGCTCCTGATGGGTCGTGGTAAACGCCTTGCATGGCAGCTTCCGCCATCAGTGCGTGAATGTGTGTGTGAATGGGTGAATGTGATGTTTATGTAAAGCAAATTTTTAAAAAAAGCTGGCGGCACGGTGGCAGCCTCACAGCAAGAAGGCCGCTGGTTCGAGCCTCGGCTGGGGGAGGTTCGAATGTGTGGAGTTTGCATGTTCTCCCCGTGTATGCGAGGGTTCTCTCCGGGTTCTCCGGCTTCCTCCGGAAGACATGCATGTTAGGTTATTGGTGACTCTAAATTCTCCCTCGGAATGAGTGTGTGTGTGAATGGTTGTTTGTCCCTATTCTATGTTGGCCCTGCGATGGACTTGTGTACCCTGCCTTTCACCTGAAACACTGCTGGGATAGGCTCCAGCTCTCCCCGCGACCCATAATAGGAACAAGACTATTGGAGTGTTGGAATTCAGTTTTCTTTTTGAAGTGATGTAATTTCATCTTTGCCCTCCACTCAGACTAAGAAAAGCTACGAGAAATCCCTCGAGGAACTTCAGCAGTTGACCCCTCAGTATATGGAGAACATGGAGCAGGTGTTTGAGCAGTGGCAGCAGTTTGAAGACAAACGGATTTGCTTTTTCAAAGAGCTGCTACTGGAAGTTAAACAGCACCTGGACCTCTCAGCCAATCACAGGTGAGACTGCAGGCATTATCCTGGGATTGCAGCTTACGCCGTTTTTCAACATCAAAATTAAAGACATGGAAAAAGAGGGTTAGTAATAAAATAAAATCTTTCATTTCTTGCATTGTGGTGTCATCACAGATTCCAGACAATCTACCACACGCTGGAAGACACAATCTCTGCTACAGATGCTGAAGAAGACCTAAAATGGTTCCGGTCCAATCACGGCCCAGGCATGCCAATGAACTGGCCCCAGTTGGAGGTATTGTACTAGTGTACTAAAAGAGGAAGACCATCAAGATGCTCCTCTGTATTTAACCTTCTAAAGTAAAATCCCACATATATATTATTCATGGGAATACTTAAGAATAAATTAAAGCTTTAAGTTACCCGAAAATGCTGCGCATGTTCTCTTAAAGACCAATTGTGATCTCTTCTGTCCTAATGTGGGAACCGATATTCAGGATGTGTTAGGTAACACGGAACACTGGAAATAACCGTTCAAGGGCAGCGTAGCTTTTAGCCATGTCATTTTAGCCTTATCAGGACTTACAGCCTTGTGTCATCTTTGTCATTGACGTATACCGTCTGGCAGCAGGTGTGGGTGTAAATCTGTCTTCAGCTGCCGCAGTGGGAGGAATGTAGTTTATGCCATGTTCCTAAAAGGACATGACATCATCAGACAAAGGTGCTTTCATTGCCACAATTATGGCTTGCTGAGTGTTTTTGCAGACTTAAGGTGGCTTTTTCCAGTTTTTCTTTCTGGTTTCAGCCTGAAGATGTTTTGTTAAATGGAAAAAAGTACAAGACGTAGCTCACTGCACAGATATTCACAACAATTTTCAGTGAACAGAATACTTCATGTTTGTTAATTTATCCTTGAAGCTTTTGAACGTTTTGCTCATTTAGGCTGTAAGATTAGATTGTTTTGTCCATGTTAACCCTTTCTGCACCTTCCCTTTCCTCGTATCTGACAGAATGTGGACTGGTCGCATCCTCACTCCTTTAAGAGAAGGTCCATTGTAGTGAGTTGTGGGAGGGCTGTTCTCTCAGCAGCCATGGGAGGGATCTTTCATTTCCACTAACACTCTCACACCTTACGGTTTCCATTATGTGTGTGGATGTGTTTGACATGGTTGTGTTTGTACCTTGCATTCACGTAGTCATAGAGAACGTAATCAATACAAATATTAACGTAGAACATGGCTGTCTTTAAACACATTTTCCTGGATATCTCTAGAACAACCTTGCTCTGTGTTACTGTTAAACTCTGGCCCCGGTGTCGCCCACTGATTACTGCTGTCCATATGAACTGTCACATGATACATGTGGTGGTTGTTGTACGGTAGATTGAAGGACCTTTGCTCTTAAAAAGTTTTGAGAGGTCTGATAAATCACAGATTTTGTCCTTATTTGCTTAATGTGTCATCCATGGGTTATAAAAGGCATGTGGCAGTCTGGTTTGTCAATATAATGATCAGATTTCATATATTTACACATATAAATATGTTTATCCACATACAAAAACTGTTCTGCTGATGGAGATATGAAGTTTAGATTGAACTTCTGTTGCTCCTATCTCCTAAGTTTGTGGTTGTGGGCAAATCTCTTCGTGGTGTCTCATACAAGAGGTGATGGATACTGTATGGTTGTATCTATCATCTTCCTTACGCTGCCCTGCACACACACAGATGCATGCACAGTTTGGTCAGTCAGTGTTGCGACCAGAGGAAGGTTTCACCGATCCTGGATTTGGTTGAAGTGTTTATGCTGCTGTGCTCATTTGTGTGAGATGTTCACCCTCTTTTGGCTGTAAGGCATGTTTGGAAACAAAAACGACCTTTCAGCTGACCAGGGACAGCCCAGATGCAGGTTCAGGGTTTGACTGTAATGTGGATCTCCATGTGTCCATCAGGACTGGTCCATAGACCTGAACCGAACCCTGAGCAGACGAGAAAAGAAGAAACCATCAGAGGGCGTCACACTGACTGGCATCAGTCAGACTGGGTCAGACCAGCCTGTCCAGCCTGCCAAGACCAGCAGCAGGTACGTATCTGATCACTCAGTTTGTATTTTTCTGTCCCTAACAAATACCCACAGAACTGAGCATCTGCTTTTAAATCACACACACTCCCCACAGCTGAGATGATTCGGGGCATTACACATGCCATCCTCTTCTGTAAAACTTTACTTAAGGGAAGCTCAAGAAATGATGCATAGTTATGCAGCCGTTCCCATGGCAACGGAAAACATTTCGTCAGCCTGTTGTGGAAAAAGTCTTCCTGGGGAGGCAGAAGTCTGCTAGTACGTAACTGAAAGCAAGCCGAAAGTAATGTGGAAAATTGTCTCACGCTGAAAGCTCCACGAGCTTTAACATGAATACTGGAAAGTTCAAAGACGGGAGATTAGTGTTTAAGTCCCAACACCTGGGGTAAAAGCAATTTTTATAATTCATTATAAAGCGATTCATTCTAAGCTTGTTGAAAATCTGCCTTATAAACACACATGTCCAGTTATTAGTAATGATCTAATCAAATAATTATATAACAATCTTATCAAGGCTTATGGCTGGGAAGAAATGTAGCTGCAGTGTTGTGGCAACAGCAGCAATAAACACAATAGTTAATCTAAGTGACAACAAAAGGCTTATTATGATAAAATCTACAGACACGGTCAGTCATATGGTAGCGGAGACATCTGTCATGGTGCAAAGATAAGTTATAAAAACACAAGCTCTGCTCGTGTGCTTGACTTCATGGGCCTCTGTCTCGACTTAACTTTGCATTCCTTGTTTTGTAGATTTTCTTAGCTGAAAGAACAAACACTTGCTGTCTGCTCTTAATAACACATCTGTAGGAGGTGGTGTGTGTACAGTAATCACAGCAGGGCTAGAGGAGTCAACAAAGGGAATGTTAAGAACGGAAATCATTAGACCTCTGAACTGGTGAAAGTTTTACTACCATGTGACAGACTGACTGCCCCCACCAACATTTGTTTTTCTGTCCATCAGCCTTGAGTGTGATTAGTGGTGTGTGTGTGCATAGTGGTGGACACGGCAAATAGGAAGTTTTATTTTATTGAATTGGGTTTTTTTTAACTTCAGGTCTCCGCAATGTGATTTCCAGATTTTTAATTTTCTCTAGTAATAGTTTTTTTCTTTTCAAGTCTGAAGCTTGAATGAACGTAGTTTAAAACGTACTGGAATAGGCAGCATTTAAGCATTTAGATCCATAATAAAAAGGTCGAATTTCTTTGTTGTTCAAACCATCCAAATAAAATGTATGTCAGACTCCTATTAAAGCTGTGTTTCACCTCCGAGCATGGCGCGACCGTACAAACAAAGGAGTTCACATTTCACTGCTTCACACTCGAGGGCCAACCGACGGCTGCTGCTGTGCACAGTCCAACAATTCTGAAACAGGCTAGAAACCCTCCGTCTGCTCCGATATAGCTGAGATTTGTTCTGTAACGCGGAACGTCATGATGGCTGCAAAGAAATTGGTCTCACGTGTTTTTTCAGAGGGATTTTCACCTAAATAATGTAAAGCTGACAATTAAATGTTGCTCAGGGTGCGTCATCCTGATGTTGTAAAAGCTTTGGGTTAATTATGCGTTACAAGAGCGTTAAGCACCTTAAGTGTGTTTAGTTGGATTGAGTGTTATACCTTGTTGATGTCACTTATTACTTTGAATAAATACAATAATTAGCATGTTTTTGTTCCCCTAAAAACACAGTAATTGTTGCTGGGTAAGTAATTTGAAGCAAAGAGGCTTCACTTTCTGACAAAGGCAGTCATTTTATTTCTAGCCATGAGTTAGCGCCCGTGGCTGTCGGAGATACTGGGATGAGATCTCTGTTCGTTTAGTCAAAACTGTGTCTGTGTCATTTATTTATTTATTTTTCTACATCTGCATAGGCTGTCAAAGTTCCCAAATTTGGAGCATGCCTGTATGAGGACTTTTATGCCCATTGTATTGCAGCTGGAGAGGTTCTCCTACAGATAGTAGCTATGGTTGATCCCCAAAACTTCAAGAATTGTTACTAGGTGTCTTTTTTGTTAAACCTAATAATCAAGAGTTCCAGACAAAAGGTAAGTTGGTAACATTTCTGAAAAGAAAAGCCAACATCCTTCATCCCGTGTTGAAAATCACAGGTGGTCCAGAGGTGATGTCCGTACGTGTTGATGTCCCTGTACATGTAAACAATCTCTCACTGTGTTCCATGTTGTCAGCTTGACTGTGCCCACTAAAACAGCACCAGTGGGCTCAAACCCATTTGAAGATGATGAAGATGAGGAGGAGGAGATGGCAGAGGAGCAACAAACCACAGTCAACCACATCACTGTGAATAAAGAGGAAATAAAAACGTTGGTGAACAGGAGAAACCACCCACCCACCCACCTGCAGGCTCCTTGCCTTTTCCATTTCTGTCTTTGCTCCATGGATCGCCATTCGTGCCATGTCTCTTGTATTCCTTCCCCTTAGTTACGTCTCCCCCGCCTTCTTTGTGTCCGTTTGTTCTTCCTCAGGTGGCAGGTTGTTGTGCTGTTCTGCATGATCTCTGAACGGCATTGCACACAAAGTCCTTCACTCTTGCCAGTTTCATGTCCTACAGAACCTTGTGTCGTGCACATGGAGGCGCGTGTCTCTGCCGTGGGAAATCCAGTATGTTTACAGTCAGATCTGAATGTTGGCACGTTTCATCATTTGTTTGAGTTGTTGGCGTTTGAAAACAAAAAGAGGGTGTTAAATCAAATAAACCAAAAGTAGATTTTCAAACGTGAAATGATCTGACTGTAAATCATTTATTGCTTCTGTACTCTGTCAGAGCCAAGTTCTCGTTGTTTAGGGGGCTCCCTCTGCTGGCTGTCCAAGATCTAACTCCAATCATGCATTTAGGAAGATGATTGTCTGGCTTGGTTTCCTTTAGCTTTTTAGCTATTTGTTTATTTTGTCTTGCCTTCTCTCAGCATTGTGTGTTCTTTCTGTTAGAAGCTTTTGTTGTTTGAGTAGCATGAATCCTTGGCTTGTAGCATCAGTGCAGTAGCACGTTTTTCACTGTTTTGGAGTGAAACCAAAAGCTGTGAATGGATTTTAAGATATTTTTCGCTGTTGTGTGGTTCGAATGAACTTCATGTGGTGGTTTTTATTTCTCACTTTCCTAATCTTTAAACTTGCACACCTGGCATGATGAGTTCTCCTCAACACACAGAGCCCTTGAACAAAAATGACTTTCCACTAAGTGGGTGTTTTGTCTGTCTGTGCAGTGCCAGCAGCATGGAAAAGACTCCAGACTGGTCAAATGAGGACACAGCTGGTAACCCTTTCTCTGCCAACGGCGAAGGAAATCCATTTGAAGATGAGCCGGCCTCTCCAGCTGTATCTGTGCCTGTCAGAGCCCTTTATGACTATGAGGGACAGGAACAGGATGAGCTGAGCTTCAAAGCAGGTGTGTATCTGGAATAATGTGAACAGGCAGAAAAGATTGACAGAATAACGTTGATCTGTTTTACTGCTTTTCTAGGGGATGAATTTACCAAAATTGGGAATGAAGATGATCAGGGTTGGTGCAAAGGCCGGCTCAAAGATGGAAAAATAGGCCTCTATCCTGCTAATTATGTAGAGGACATCCAGTAATGAATTATAAGCGACGGATGTTTTTCAGACTTGACAATTCAGACAGAAACGGAGGACTCGGCCTGATTTTTTTCTCTGTTTGTAAAGACTGGATCGGAGCAGGAGTTTTTTGTTGTTTTCTTTCTACGATTACAAAAAGATCACCTGAGACCGTTTCTTCCTACAGACTGACAAACCACAAGTTTCCAGACAACTTCAGGAAGATCACAGAACAGTTGCCGTTGTGTAAAAAATGTTACTTAAAATCCCATTTATGCTGTTACAGAAAAAAGCTATTCAAATATATATTAGAAAAGACTCAATGAAATGTGTGTGTGAATTTTTATAACGGAAACACTGGGATGACAGTTGAAAGCTTGTCTTGCAATTTTAAATGCAGCCTTAATATGTACACCACTTTAAGTTCATTAAAGGAGATGAACATTTTTGCAAACAATTAACCTTTACGCCAGTGGAATACCAGTCCATTCTTGTAAAATAAATGTTTTTAGGCCAAATTAAGCCTTCATTGAAGCATTTAAAGTAGTCCTTACATTATCTTGTCATCCCTTCAAGGTCATAGTTGTTCTGGTTATTTTATGGAATGATAAAGATTTGAGCATCATCTTCACGTCACCTTAACTCATGAATAGGTTTCAAGTCACTGCAGATGAATGTATACTCAATGATTGTATTTTCTTCCTCACCTATTGATTCTCTTTTTCTGACTTTAGCTATTCGCAACCACTGGCCTCTTCCCCTCTAATTGATTGTGTTTGATAGATTTTAGCATTTGATTCCTTTCAAGCAACGCTGAATGTTTTTCAAACTCTTCAAATCACTTGAAACTTCATGTTTGTAGTTCAATCACTTGTCTTACTTATGGGAGACTGTTGTGGTATTTTGGTTTTTAAAACCATGTTATAAGTTTTAGCAATAAAGCACAGGCGAGCATGTGAGTTGCGTACATGCGTGCATGCATGTAAATAGCCTGATTTTGTCGTATTAGAACAAATTAAGCACTGCAATCACAGGAAGTGCAGGGGAAAATTGTACTTTTTTTAAGCCTTGTGCTTGTATTCTGCTCTTGTTGGAATACTGTGACTGAAAATCAGTTTATACATGAATTGAATGTTTTATGGCAAATATTCTTTGCATCTGTCCATGATTTTCCACTTCATTGAGCCCATTTGCATTGACTTAATCAACAAGTTCTTAGTAAATAGTTATTATTCTCTTAAAAGCTTAATATGAATAGATAATTCTGTTTTACAACCTAAAACACACATTTTCCTCATTAGGTATTTTGTCTGGTTTCTGTAGAGATGAACTGCAGACTTCTTTTCACAAGCTCTAAATTCTGAAATGCTTGATTTTTCGGTTCCATATGTTGTCTGTAACAATGAGAAAGGAGATGTTTTGCCATGTTTTCAGGGCGTTGTTGCTGTCAACAGGCTGTAGCAGCTGTACTTGCACATTAAATATTTGTAAATGTGTCACAACATAAATAAATTGATTTATTGGACAAAAGCTTCAGGCTTATTATGAGTATGGGTGGTGCTTGTGTTATGTTTAAGTTCAAATCTGATTTTCAATAAACCTTTTAAAATATTTCCTGCCTTTTGAATACATATTGCAATATCTGTGGAGCAACATATAATTACTGAATTATTTAAGATTGTTGGATTTTTAAGCACATATCCATTTCAATATTAGTTTTGTATGTTTTCTTGCATTTATTTGCTGCACCTCAAAATCATATCCACAAATAATGCACATTAAATACAATTGCAATTGTAATTGCTTGTTAAATAAAAGGGGAAAGAAAAGAAAATGTACCAAAAGTGGATTTTAAAAAAAGGAAAGATATAAAACAAACAAAATAAAGTTGAACTGAACATTATTTTAATTAAAACTTGCAAAAAATTGCTTAATTTATAATTGTTTATTGAATTTGTCGTCCTAGCTGTTGAAATGAACTACAGTACCCAGAAGCCTTTACTACAACAACAAAACCACGAGTTCATTTCAGCCAATCACAACCCGAGAACGATTTTCTCTTACTGACGTGTCGCATTCAGTTTTTGGGAAAACACGGAGCTTTTTTTTCTTCTTCTCTTTGACGCTATTCCTTTAACCACCTGACAGTTTTTTTTAACCACCAGGAGGTAGAGCAATGGCGGAACCCAACAAACAGGACATTTCTGCCATTTTCAAGCGACTTCGCTCCTTTCCCACGAATAAGGTGAGATTTGTACTAAACGCAGATGATGGAGTGTCTTTAAACAAGGAAGTCAACAGAATAAAGTATCTGACACGTCGAACTGTGTGAAACGCCAGAACGGCTTCTGTTTGCCGCATTGATTCAACACTTATCCGCTATTTGTTATGTTGACAATAAGTTGGACTTGTTTAAATATAGTATTGGGACACGTTCACTGTTCTCCGGTAACATTTGCTTGAGAATAAACTGCTAGAAACTAAACGGTTTCAAACATATGTTAGCCGAGAGCCTGATTAGCTCAGAATAGCTAGCTGGATTTGGACAGTTTACATTTGTCATGTTAGTTTAGGCTCACGTTGTCAGGTGGTTAGCCTACAGAAGATAATCGAGCACGTAGGTGCAGACATCCTTAATGACAAGGAACTCGTGCTGCGTTCCTTAGTTGCGAAACCCCATCAACAGCTGTTTCAACCAGCTGGAGCAAAGGTAGCTAATCGTCCCTATTGCATGTACTTCAGACTCTCTAATTATATCTGTATAAACTGACTCAGTGTTGCTTCCACGTATCTTTTATTGATCTGACACGGTGTTGAAGTGGAAGGGAGTTGAAGCATAATGTTTGAACACGAGTTTCCTCGTGCATGTATATGTATGCTCATTTTGCACGTCCTCTTTTGCTCTCTGACCTTTAGGTTTGCTTTGACTGCGCAGCTAAGAACCCCAGCTGGGCCAGCATCACTTATGGTGTATTCCTCTGCATAGACTGCTCTGGGACTCACAGGTCCCTGGGGGTCCATCTGTCCTTTATTAGGTAAGCCAAGATATCAGCTAGCTTAGAAAAAAAAACTTGGCAGTAAGTAAGGAAGTTTGTGTTTGGTTGATTATTTCTCTCCTTTAATGATTGCATTTGGCTTTGTATAATTTGTTGTTGGAAAGCCTGATTTGTCATGTTAACAACTAGGTTTTAACGTTAAACGATTGTGCTTTTGTGGAATGAGCAACACATCTAAAGGTGTGGGTAGTGGCGACCAAAAAATTACCACAATCCCATTAAGTATTCTCCTGTTCATTTAATCACAATCCCTCTTTAATACATATTAAGGCAGAGTAACCCAGCACAAATTTCCTTGCTTTTGGTGCTAATGTTATGGGGAAAACAGCCACAGAGTTCAGTTTAATTAGTCCATAAAAATAAGCCCGTTTTAATTTATAATAATAATAATACATTGCTCCCAAAAAATAAAGGGAAGACTAAACTAACACATCCTGGATCTGAATGAATGAAATATTCTTATTAAACACTTTGTTCTTTACATAGTTGAATGTGCTGATAACAAAATCACAAAAATGATCAATGGCGATCAAATTTATTAACCCATGGAGGTCTGGATTTGGAGTCAGACTCCAAAGAAAGTGGGAAAACACACTACAGGCTGGTCCAACGCTGATGTAATGTCCTTAAAACAAGTGAAAATGAGACACAGCAAACCTTCTTGCCACAGCTCGCATTGATGTGCCATCCTGGATGAGCTGCACTACCTGAGCCACTTGTG